>NW_004624767.1:6371893-6437240 GCF_000247695.1 Heterocephalus glaber | reverse complement strand
ATCAGTTATAAAATGACTTTCCAGGCTGAGGGATGCAAGAAGCCTCTGAAATTGGGAAGACCTTCTGAAAAAGAGAATGCAGGAGAAGGGCCCCGTTACCAGAAGACAAGGAGGAAAAGGTAAATGACAATGACGGGCTGTTTGGAGCTCCGTGGGGAATCCGATGGCACAGCGCCTGTTCATGTGGTGGCATAGTAGGGTTCCTGCAAAACAGGAAGGTGGAAGTGGGAGAATGACCTAAACTCATTCACACTACAGAAAACTGGAGGCTGTGGCGTTAAGAAGGCAACAGGAAGAGAGAAGGAAAGAAAGGATGCTCAGTAGGAGACTGTTCAACCTGGGCCAAGGTGATGGCAGACAAATGGACAAAACCAAGGTACATTTTGAAATTACAACAGAATCAGTTATATGATAAGGTATGAAATAAGGGGGTGGTGTGGAGGTCAAACATAAACTGAGGTTTTAGGAAATAAATTCCTGGGATAACGATTTTTTTTTTTTTTTACAACTCACAGTGTATTTTTTTATGAGTCAAATGCTATGCTGTATTTCAATTCTACCTTGCCAACTCACATTTACCTTCATTACTGTCACAAAGCAGCTCCTCATCCCTATAGCGGCATGCTCCTTCTCAGAATGGCTCTAGTATTCAATGTGCTGTCTGCCCTCACTTCATAACCATTTGTATAGTCCTATAGTTAATCAGCTGTTTGTGTCTATTGTCTTATAATTAGGTTTAGATAGCAGAAAATTAGGAACATGTCTAATACACATTCAAGAATCTGTTCAAACCCAGATGTAGCACTATCTGTCTGGTGAGGTATAGAGCTACTGACACCTGCAAAAGCACTGCCTTCTTTTCCTACATAAGTGGAGAGGTATAGTATGTATACTTGTGCTAGCCTCAGTCAGGTGGAGGGTGAGAGAGGTTAAGGACCAGAGAAGTGAAATTCAAACATCCTTGTGATATGTAAACAACTTCATCTCTTAATGGCCTTGAAAGCCTTGCAATTAAAGCAAACTAGTAAACAGACAATTAGCCTGTCTTTTCTGGTGTAAATAAGGTGGAGACTCCAAACATTTCCTGGAGGAACTCAGTGGATAGAGAAAGCCAGGAGCAGGGTATTATAGATCTTCTTCATTGTTATACTAACACAATGCCAGTTGTTCACCATTTTCAAGTTGTAAGAATGAATGAATGAATGAATGAAGCAAGGAGTGAATGAATCTTCTCCTCCACCCCCTTTGCTAAGGTCAGAGAACCCTGTATATGGATTACCCAGTCAGCACCAGTGCAAATGCCTTGGTGAAACCACTTTAAAATGATGTATGCTTGGCTGAGTGCATTTGTGTTGCTCTACACTTGCATATACAAAAATATATCAGCAAACCAGAGGCTCCATGTTTAAAATCTGAAATGACGTGACGCTAGTTTGGCCATAGTTTATTTTCAAACATGCTGCATTTGCGAAATGTTGGGTAATGATGATGAAAACTCTTTCAGAATAATTACAGTCCAATCATTTAGTACCCAGCCCCTCTGAAGCTACTGTCACTCCTTCTGCTCCTTAGAAATTAACGTCTCTTGCCAAAGCGAGCAAAGTAGTGCTGCAGTAACTCACTGCTGTATATCCCAATAATGAGAACTTCAATGATGAAGTGTGATAGCATTAGATGGCCCTGGCTTCTCTGTTTTAATAATTGATTGTTGTAATCTCTTTTAACCCCTCCCTGGCCTCTGTTCCCCAGCTATTTTCTCCCTAAGAGCAAAGTATTTTTATTCTGCAATCTATAGACATTTATCTCAGTAGTGACTTATTCATTTCAAGAATGTTGGTTTGTATATGGTCCTACACATTTTTTAAAAATTTTAATTAGGGTAGATATAACTAGGCCACAGTCCCTTACACTCAGAGTTTGCTGGAAATTTTTAATAATTTGCATTGAGCATTAAGTAATCCATATTGAGTTCAAAGAGGCTTTAGTAGACTACTTGTGTCTTTAAAAAAATTCCCTGCTCTTTCACCATCCTTCCATTGATAAATTACAGAAATTCTTATCTAATTAAAGATTGATATTTAGCAAAATTTATTTGTCTTTACGGTTACTTATGAACTGAAGAGAAATAGCCTAAGACGAACCAGTTCCTACAACAACAGCCAAGCTTTGCAGTGACCCAGTTTAACTGTGAATGAGTCAGGTTTAAAAAGAAACTCACTGGGGAGTCACTAGGTCATGCCAATCAGAGGGCAGTCCAAAGATGACTTGATGAAATGGTTTATAAGCTATGATCTGCTCTTTAAACCAGAGGCTCCTGCAGCTGGGGAAACGAGAAGCTTTGGAATGTGGAGTGGGTAAATTGAACCCTAGACTTCTCCCACCCAGTTTCCGCATCAAGCAGGGCAGCTTCTCATCTGTGCATTTCATGTGTTAACCCATAAGATGCCTCTGAAAGAAGGTTCTGCAACCTAAAAATAGTAGTCATTGTGTGGAGCACAATTCCAGATTTTCCAATCAGATAATTTGTTTCTAAGTCATGTGCCACCTTCCTAAGGGCTTGACAGTGGACATTACATCTCATTTCTGTGTCAAACGAAAACTTCAACTGGGACTAGCATTCTCAAGTCCAGGAAGATAGGAAAAACTGTTTTCTGTATAGACGTGACTCAAGACATTTGAGCTACTATTCCTTTGAAACCCAACTAGTCACATTTGACTTAATTCCTTTCATTTGGCTTTCTGCTTCAAATCAACATTTTAGGAAGTCATCAATGGTCATCCTCTCAAACAACCCATGCCTCACAGTCTTCAGTAATTTATCTCAATATGTTTACTCCATCACATCAGACTTGATGTACACTAGGTTTTGTTATTGGTTCATTGTTGTCTTTTCAAATATGTATACTATATTGCATAGTATATACCACATATTATACAACATAAACCGTATAATATAGAATACACTTTTAGCTTTTACACATACTTTATAAATGTATAGCATATATAAAAATTTGATTATGTACAGTAAATACTATACAATACATTATATATTTTGCACTATATTATATAGTACATATAACATACTATATTTTATCTTATAGAGATATATTTTGTATTGCATATTATATGTTAGAAAAATATATTGAATGAATGAATGAACAAGTACTTCTTTATTATTCATGAAACAGTTAATATCAAATAAAAATAGAGGAGAAAAAGACACATTTTACATATCTTTAGCAAGACTGGATTGTAGTCTTGTTGCTGCTGTGAACTCACTCAAGTGATATTTGGCTAAGGAGGTCATCCTTTCAGACCTCAGTATCTGCAGAGTTCAGTTTCTGGGATTATGGTTATTGACATAGACATCCTATGATCTTTCTTTCCTGTCATTAATATCTTTTTGAAATTTCCTCAAATGTGGATAGAAATTAGGACTTGCTTCTAACCTATAGAACACAGCAAGGTGACATGATTATTTTACCTGAGATTATCATTTTCAACTTGCTAGGAGACTTGCTCCTTTACTGTATTTGGAAAGCAGACTGTTATGTTGGTAGAGCTCATGTGACTAGAAATTTAGGGCTATCTTCATGAAGATCCATAGCTTCCAAGAAACTGAGACCCTCAGTTCAACAGCCCACAACAAAGTAAACAATGCAGATACCCAGGTTAACTTAGAAAGAGATCCTTCCCCAGCCAGCTCTCCTAACAGGCCTCGGCACCAGCCAAGTATTCATTGCAGTCGTGTAAGATTTGGAACAAAAGACACAGCAAAGTTTTGCTGGACTCATCCACAGGAATTATGATATCATAAATATGTGTTTTTTAACTCATCACATTTATAGTAATGTTGTTATATAATAGTAGCTAACTAATGCAGATGTGGAGTATTTTCTTTGCCAAATGTCCTGGGCCTGATGCCCACAGAGAAGAAGGAGCTAACCACAGAGTTAACTGAGGAGGCTCTGCACTTAGAGTTTCTAATTTTTCAGGCTAAGCAAAGGTGTAAGCCTCATTAAGACAAATACCTTTCACTTGACTACATATTTTCACTTTCATACTTTTGCAAATGGGGCAAAGATGTATTTTAGACATGGTCTATTTCTGTTGTTCTGTGTTCTTCAGCCAGGTCCTTCAATTTTTCCTCTTTCAACTTTATTTCCCTAGGTATCACTCTGATAATTCTTTCCCTCTTCAGGTTAGTAAAACAAATAACACTGTGTGCCCATACCCTTTGCAAACTGCTTCCAAATTAAGCACTCTTTAAATTAGCCCTGCCAGAGTTTGGCTCAGTCCTTTCATAAATTCTGGCTTCACAAAATATAAACCAATAAAAACATATAACGCACTCATTGAGAAATGGCATCATTGATTAGTTTGCCTAGATAAAGTCATCCAAAAAATAAAATTATTAATACTGCATAAAATGCCAGGTTTTTTTCTATGGCCGTCAAATGTGGTGTGTTTGGAAACTCACAATACAGTGGAAAATGTCCAACAAGAAGATATGAACATACAGGACTTCAGCTGCGGGGAGCAGGGGCTGCTGTCCCCCACCGCTGCCACCCCACCTCTGGCCTCCTGCCTGTGTTGGTACCTGGTTCCTCACTGCACAGGCACAGGAGGAAATAAAGGCCACTGTCCTGAGCTCCAGAAAATAGGGCAGAAGTGAACAACAGAAAGAGGGCTTCTCTCAGGATCCTTGATGAAAATTGAAGCCCACTGGAAACGTGACGAGAATCTCTGCAATAAAGGCACACAACATGGACACCCTGAACTGAGAGCACAGGAAGTAACAAAACAGATGAATGAGGCTCTAGAAAAATTCAACACAGAAATAATCTCCCAGATAACTACAGAGATGGTGAGCAGGGTGAAAGACATGATTAGAGATGGTAGAACAGAAACAGATTAAAAAAAAAAAAAGATGACTTCAGGGCCATGATGGAATCCATGAATGCCCAGCATATGAAAGAAATGGAAACCATGAATTCCCAACATAGGAATGAAATGGAATTCATGAAACAGATTCAAATGTATACCCAGGAAATTAAAAATTCTACTGAAAGTATACACAGCAGACTGAGCCAATCTGAAGACAGAATATCAGATATAGAAGACAGGATGGCAGACAGTGACCATGAAAAGAGAGATCTCTTAAAAATAGTAAGGGACCATAAAAAATCAATGCAACAGCTCATAGATGACACAAAGATGAATAATATAAGTCTGATAGGAGTCCATGAAAAAGCTGAAAGTACAAATGATGTAAAAAACACTGTTCACAGAATAAATGACAGAAAATTTCCCAAACAGAGTAAAAGAATTTGATATACAAATGAGTGAGGCATATAGGACTCCAACTAGCTATAATAAAAAAAACAAAACAAACAAACAAAAAAAAACTACACATAGACATATAATAATCAAGATCCCAGAAGCCCAACAGGAGAACAAAATTCCACAAGCAGTTGGAGAAAAGAAATAAATGAAATCCAAAGGAAATCCCCTCAGAATCAGAGCAGACTTTTCAACACAAACTCTCAAGTCAAGGAGAGCCTGGAGTGATGTATTTCAAGCCCTAAAGGAAAGCAGCCACCAACCTAGACTGATATGTCCTGCAAAACTTTCAAAATTGATGAGGAAGTAAGATACTTCCATGACAAAGAACACCTGAGAAACTTCATGAATACCAAACCAGCACTCCAAACAATTCTAAACAATATCCTAGAAAAAGACAATGAAGGTCACAACATCATGAGGTTCAACAGATCAAATCCATCAGGCAAGGCAAGAAATTAAAGGGAGAGGGAGAAAAATAAAAAAGAGCCAACAACAGGAAAATAACATGACAATGATAAGTCAATACATATCAGTTATAACAATCAATGTTAATGGTCTCAATTCACCAATCAAAAGAAATAGACTGGCAGAATGCATTAAGAAGTAAAATCTAATCATATGCTATATATAAGAAATGCACCTAGTTCAAAAACAAACTTATAGACTGAAAGTAAAAGGATGGAAAACAGTTTTCCATGAGACAGGAACCGGGAAAAAAACAGGGGAAACTATCTTATTTGCAGACAAAGTAAATTTCAAACCAAAACTAATTAAAAGAGACAAAGAAGGTCACAACATCCTTGTAAAGGGAACAATTCAACAGGAAGAGATGACAATCATAAATATACATTCACCAAATACTAATGCCCCCAACTATACAAAACAAGTATTAGGGGACAAGAAAAAAAAAACAAATAATCACTAGCACAATTGTAGTAGGGGACCTCAATACCCCGCTGTCAAAAACGGACAGATTATCTAGACAAAATTCAACAACTAAATATTAGAACTGAATGAAGCTTTTGAAGAAATGGACTTAACAGATATGTACAGAGTATTCTCACCTCACAAAATAATTCTTTTCATTCTTTTCAACTGCACACAGATTATGCTCCAAAATAGACCACATATTAGCTCATAGAACATGTTTACATACATGCAAAGGAAGTAAAGTTATCCTGTGTATATTATCAGACCATAGTGCAATTAAAGTGAAGATCAATAGTATAAGAAACCAGAAGAACTTCACTAAGGCATGGAAACTGAATACAACTCTCCTGAACAAGCAATGGGTTACAGAAGAAATTAGACAGGTTTTACAATGAAATGATAATGTCAATATAACATACAGGAATCTCTGGGACACAATGAAAGCAGTTCTACTAGGGAAATTCATAGCAATGAATGCCCACACTAGGAAATCAGAGCCAGCTCAAATAACCAAATGCTGAATCTTAAACTCCAAGAAAAAGAAGATCAAGACAAATGCAAATCTCATACAATGGAGGAAATTATAAAGATCAGAGCAGAAATCAATGCAATGGAGACTAAGAGAAAGATTTAAAAAAATCAATGAATCAAAGAGTTGGTTTTTTGAAAGAATACATAAAATCAATAAATCCTTAGTCAACCTTATCAAAAAAAGGAAAGAAAGGGCTCAAATACATGCAATTAGGAATGAAAAAGGTGAAGTCCCAACAGATCCAGCAGAAATCCAGAGGATCATCAATACCTACTTCAAGAACCTGTACTCTAATAAAAAGGGAAAACACAGAAGAAATGGATCAATTTCTAGATACATATGAATTATCAAATTTGAATGAAGAAGATATAAAAATTCTAAACACCCCAATTATAATCAGTGAAATTTCTAGATACATATGAATTGCCAAAGTTGAATGAAGAATATAAAAAAATTTTAAACAGCCCAATTTCAATCAAAGGAATTGAAAATGTAATAAAAAATTTACCAATAAAAGCCCAGGTTCTGATGGCTTCACTGCTGAATTCTATAAGACATACAGAGAAGAACTATTGCCATTACTCTTTAAACTATTCAATGAAACTGAAAGGGATGCAATACTTCCAAATTCATTCCTGGAAGCACGTGTTACTTTGATTACCAAAGCAGAGAAAGACCCAGCCAAAAAAGAGAACTACAGGCCAATCTCCCTAATGAACATAGATGCAAAAATCCTCAATAAGATACTGACAAATAGAATACAGAGGGTCAGCAAAAGATCAGACACCCTGACCAAGTTGGATTTATCCCAGGGATACAAGGATGGTTCAACATATGTAAATCAATAAATGTAACACTATATTAACAGTCAAGGACAAAAACCATATCATCACCTCAATAGATGCAGGAAGAGCAATCAACAAAATGCAACACCCATTAATGATAAAAACCTTGCAGAAAATTGGAATAGATGGTCTTTATCTCAAGTTGATAAAGGTTATCTATGAGAAACCAACAACCAACTTCATTCTGAATGGTCTGAAAACCTTCATGCTAAAATCAGGAACAAGACAAGGATGTCCACTATCACCACTCTTGTTCAATATAGTTTTTGAAACATTAGCCACAGCAATTAGACAAGAAAAAAAAATAAAGATAGGAAAGGAAGAAGTTAAACTGTCATTATTGCTGAGGATATGATACTTTACATAGATAACCCAAAAACGTCTGCCAATAGACTTCTAGACTTAATTGACAGAGTTGAGTAGACTAGCTGCATACAAGGTCAACACTTACAAATCAATAGCCTTCTTGTATACAAATAACAGACTCACTGAGGGATAAATTAGGGACACAATCTCTTTCACAATATCATCCAAAAAAATGAAATAGGAATCAATCTAATGAAGGAAGGAAAAGACCTCTCCATTGAGAACTACAGCACACTAAAAATGAGATCAAAGAGGATATAAGAAAATGGAAAGACATCCCCTGTTCCTGGTAGGAAGAACCAATATAGTAAAACTGGCCATACTTCCAAAACTGCCATACAGATTCAATTGCAATCTTGATTGAAATCCCAACAATATATTTCACAGAACTAGAGAAATCAATCCAAAAGTTCATTTGGACCCAGAAGAGACCTAGAATAGCAAAAGAAATGCTAGGCAACAGCCTCATGGCAGGGGGTATCACAATTCCCACCTTGAAACTGTACTGCAAAGCCACAGCATGGTACTGGCAAAGAAACAGACCTGAGGATCAGTAGAATACATTAGAAGATGCAGAAACAACTCCAGACATACTCAGCTACCTCATCCTTGACTAAGGATCTGACCATCCTCACTGGAGGAATGGTAGGCTCTTTAATAAATGGTGTTGGAAAAACTGGATTTCAACTTGACAAACATTAAAACTAGACCCCTATCTTTCACCATGTCATAAACTAAAATCAAAGTGGATGAAAGATCAAAATATTAAAACAGAAAAACTGCGCTTACTGGAAGACAATATCTGGAAGATATTGGCATAGGAAAGGACTTTATGAACAAATCCTCAGTAGCACAGAAACTAGCACAAAGAATCAACAACTGGGATCTCATCTTATTAAAAAGTTTCTGATCTGCAATAAAACCATCAACAGTGCTAAGAGACAACCTAGTATGTGGGAAATAATTTTACCAGCTGTTCCTCAGACAAAGGTCTACTATCTAAAATATATAAAGAACTCAAAAATTCAGGCCCCCCCAAATATAAAGACCCAATTAAAAAACTGGCTTCTGAAATGAACACACATTTCTCAGACAAAGAAGTAAAAGCACCAAATAAACATATAAAAATATTCAACATCACTGGTCATTGGAGAGGTGCAGATGAAAATGACACTTAGACTCCACCTCACCCCATAAAAAATGGGTGCTATCATGAAATCAAACAATAACAAGTGCTGGCCCGGTTGTGGGGAGAAAGGAACCCTTCTTCATTGTTGGTGGAAGGGTAAACTGGTTCAATCATTGTGGAATTCAATATGGAGATACTTCAAACAACTAGGATTGGAAGTCCCATTTGACCCAGCTATTCCTCTATTGGGTATCTTCCCAAAAGAATTAAAAGAATCACAGCACAATGATATAGCCACACCCATGTTTATAGCACCACAATTTGTAATAGCTAAAACTTGGAAACAGCCCAACTGCCCATCAACTGGAGACTCGATAAAGAAGATGGATTGTTATTTTTTTATATAAAATGGAGCACTACTCAGCCATAAAAAAATGAGAAAATAGAGACATTTATAGCTAAGTGGGTGCACATTGAGGCCATGCTCTTAAGTAAAATAAATAGGACACACATGTGTAAATACAGAATAGTTTCTCTGATGTGAAAAACTAAAAGTGTAAATAAGAATCAAAATGTATAATTGATATTGTGAAATAAGAAGAAAATTTTTAAAGGAATAGGGGAATTGGAGGGGTAGGGGAAAGAAAAGAAGGGAAAAGAAAAAATGTGAGAAAAGGAAAACATGGAAACAAAGTCTTTGTAAATAGGGAAGGGTAGAGGGGGTGAAAGGAGGGCAGGGGAATGGGGAAAAAATAAGAACCAAGATACATCATGTCAAGGTACAAGATCCCAATGATGATGTAACTGTATTGTACACCTAAAATGTACCAATAAACTAAATACAAAAAGAAAAGAAGCTATGCACACAACTTTCTGTCTTTGATTTTAGCACAGTTCTTGGAATTTTTTTTTTTTTTTGGCAAAAGAAATAAAGCACATAAAACTAACCAAGAGGAAGGAGAGCAAAGTAATACAGTTATGCAATGACCTACAGATCACATGGCTATTTTATATTCCCAAGAGAACAAATGAAGAAAATGTGATAATGTCAGAATAAGAAGCTTACTTTATATGGAATAGAAGGGGGCTTTTATGGGCCATATAGTAAACAAGTATATAAAGGTGCATGTGGAAAGAGCAAATTTTTTTTTTATCAACAGATCTCTTTCTTCTTTAAATATTTCAACTCTAAAATAGACGATTCAGATAATTAAAACAAACTGTTAAAGAGCAGAGGGAAGGATCAGTAGCTATTCCCCTGGAAGAAGGGGTCACTGCTCCAAAGATTTGTTGTAGGTAAAGATTAGTGAAGTTAAATACTTTATCCAAACACACACATCAGGATCATAGTAGTATAGTGATGAAAACCCATTATCATAGATTAACACAGTGACCGTGTTTCATTTTCCAAGTTGCATCTATCTAACCCAATTCTTAAACCCCAGCTGAGAGATTGAAAACATTGTGTTATATTGTGAAACAGAAGGCAAAACCAAAACAATATTTAATCACCATATCCAGCACTTGTCAGTTCTTAATTGGAGGCAGTTGTATAAGGAAAAAATAAATATATGTGAATACAAAATGAAAAACTAGATAAGGAGTTGGACAGGTGAGTGAATGGATGGATGAATGGATGGATAGATGAATGGATGAATGGAATAAATGAATGAATGAATGGGTAGATGGATGAATGACCTACTCCTGCGATTCTTCAAAAATTTTAAAGTTTTTCTTTCAAATTACAACTCTTTTTCATCAGGGCTGGAAATTCATTCAATACCAGAATCTAATAATCCATCACTGGTTAATAACTTTTAATACCTCCTATCCCTAATTTTCTAAGGGTAGAAAATTAAACGTCTGATAAAAGATCTTAACTCTGTCAGGTGAGGTGAATTGGAAAAAGACAGAATTTGAATTCATAAAACGCATTTGTATTTTTAACTTGAAATTCTTTCTGTAGTTTTGGTAACCTAAGCCTGAAGAACAAGAAATAGAAGTCCTGATCAGAATCAAGAAAAGTCTGCATGAAGGCACCATTTTTCTGGGACAGCAAACAAGTTACAGCTACATTGCACTTCAAGTGGCATAGCTGCAATAAAGTACAGATTTTTTTTGTTCTTGTTTGGCAGTAGATTCATCCTCAGATCTCTACATACACCAGCATTCTTCATGGATATAACATAAGACAACACTATTTTAGAAAATAAGCTCTTCAGCTGATAAAGCCCAGATTCAGATCTTTCTATTTCTAAGAGACGCCTGAGGTAGTGGATTCTGATGTCTATCCTGACATTTAGGAAGATAGGCTTATCATTTTATTGGACTCTGCAACCTGGCTGGTACCATGTGAAAAAAAAAAATAACTGGTGGAAAATAACAAGAAAGGAAAATCTGTTTGCTTGTCCCACACATTATTGTGCTCTGTTCTCCAGAGAATTTGCAGGTGTGAAATTATTCCCCAGAAAGACTGGTAACACTGAACAGCACCTGTTTAAAGAGAAACCTGTAGGACTCCTACAAACTCTTTAATAGCAGAATATGAGGTAGACATAGGTTTTCTTCCCATGGAGATTAATTTCTTTTCACTGACAATAGGTACTTCCTTTGGTACCATGTGCTCTCAGAGGTGTTTTATTCTAATCAGATGTTTATTGTTCTCCCGGCCTTTTCCAAGTTACTCCTCTCAAGATTTATTCTGATCAAACCATTAAAAATAAGAAAATCACCAAGTCATTTAGGACTTAATTTGCAAGAATAAGATGGGAATTACAATACCCACGTCGTGGAAAAAATGGAGATAGATTGCAACCAAACAGCACATCACAAAGCCTAACATCTAAAGAGTGTTTGATAAATGAGAGCTGATTCAATACCAATAAAATTACCACATTAGCTATTACTGCTGTCACCTTTGCCATTGTCACCTTCACCAACATCTTTTTTTAATTCAAGAGGATTTTTTCTTGTAATGTAAAACGTCAGGAATCGAAGCTTTCTGTAAAAAAGAAGTTAAGTGGGTATGATGTAGAATATTCATCATTTTAATGCATATTCACTTAAGTATATATATATATATATAAATAAAAGAATAACACTTTGGGGAATGGGTTAATTCATTGCTTTTTCAACTATTAAAAATATAGTAGTCTTCTTTTGCATGTGTCTTAGCTATTACTCCCTGATTTCTAGCCATCAAATGCAGGGATGGCCCATACATCACCCTCAGATTTTTTTTATGTCTTCCATTTTAAAAATAGCATTATAATTACAAAAAACACCTATGTCATCAAGAATACTCGTGGCAGTTACGCAGACTAGAAAACATAATTCTGGGTAGAATTGAAAATACCCCTTTTCAGGAAGAGAGACATAAGAAAGTATTTAAATATCTATTGTCAATGTCAGTATTTTCAGGGTTCAGAAAATGTCAATAAACACAGATTGGCATGAAAAAAGAAGAAGTTGCTTTAAGGAGGAGGTGATGTAGGCATCTGAGAATCTAACTATAAGCTGGAATCCAAAAAAAGTAGTCACAGACCCCCAGGCCCTCAGTGCAAGATGAGTGCTTCTGAAAAAGCATATTAGACAGAAGGTATGGAGGAGAGTCATGGGAAATAAACACCATGCCCAAGTTGGGTCTGTGGGATAGATAATTTCCACTGTGACCTTTTGCAAAATGCAGGAGCTGCTGATGTACTGGTGAGGAATGTGATGTTATTAATCCAATAAAAAATCTTTGAGAGTTAATCTAGAGATAAACATGTACATCAAACCTTACAGGAGTGCAGATAAAAAGGAGAAGCAGGTCTCTGCTTGTCTCTGTATATGAAACAGTTCAATGTTGAAGAAAATCAAGGACTCACTTGTAACTGCTGCTTTACTTATCTCGTTTGTGGACTATTTTTTCACTGAAGTGTAAAGTATTATGTCGAAGTATTAAATTTTAGTATGTTCATTAAAAACAAGTGTTTAAGGAGTGAAGATTTTGTATCCTTCCATGCCACTGAATGCATAACAATATGAGCGAGAGCTATTTCAGCTATCATGTGCTCTTTAAATAAGAAATCTAAAAAGAAAAAGCTATGGTTTAAACAGGAAGACAATTTCCAAAACAGAAAGTTAAGAGATGGCTGTACATGAGTTTTCTCGATAGCTAAATCATATTTCCAGAGAGCTACAGTCTTCCCATATTCCCTTCATTTTTAGATTTTGGTAATTTCTCCTTTAGTTAATTAGAAAATTAGGTCTAAATTTCCCAAACACTATTCTGTTTCAAGTCAGGAAGATTATGTCAGTTCTCCTAAGTATTTCATTATTTAGGGAGAAAACTGTTTGCATACATTCTCCTGTCTTTCACTCGTTAGAACTGGGTTACCCGTCAAGAGGTTATCGCAAAGGAGTCAGCGAGCTGGAAACTGTAACCACCATAGTGGGAGGTGGGCTCTGCTAGCAAAAACAGGGCTGGAAAAGACGAAGAGACAACTCTCAGTTTGCCATAGACTCTTCTTCTGGGGAGATTAAAAAACTAATACCATGGAGCACTTCGGAGCACTATCTTTTTGCAAACGTTTTATTTTAGAATACAAAGATTGATAGAAATTTTGTAGGCTATGGTAATGAGTTTGAATTTTATTCCAGAAAGAGTGGAGACTTTGTGGATAGGTTTATTAAACATTTACATCGGCTGTAATCTAGGCTGGAAATGTTCACTCTGAGTATTTTATTAAATTTCTTAAAATCTTTCTGTGAATTCATCTCCTCCTGCCAAATGTACTCCGTGCTTATAAAATTCCAGTTGCGCTGGCCTTCCTGTGGTCCCTGCAATACAGTATGCTAAGGCTGACTTACAAGTGCAGAAGTTTCACAGCAGTTTGCCCTGCCTCTGCAGTGCTTCCATAGGTATTATGAGTGGATCCTTCTCTTTCCTCAGACCTCTGCACCCAAATCACCTTCTCGGTCATCTTTCTCAGTCAGCCTAGTAAAATATGTTCACTCCACATCCCTTAGAATCATTCCATTCTAAAGATGAATAAACCCAACCTTTGTCCCACATCCAGGATCATGCATGTAATGAGTCCCAGACTCCTTGCCCCTTTGCACTGCCCTAGTTACATCTAGGAAACTTATATGGAAAAACAACACGGTCTCTTGTGAGTCACTAGCTCTTCATCCTACTTCACTTTATACATAGATTTGCCAGTTCTGAAAGAAGTTCATTTATTCAATTCTTCAGTGTTTGCTCCACCAGGTAGAGTATATGCTCAGTAAAAGTTGTCACTGTCTTGGTTTTAATTCTCTTAATTGTTGTAATTTTTGTCCCCAAAACAATGGTGACAGATAATAAGTATTCTAAGTTTTGAGGAAAGGAATGTATGAATTATTCTGAAGTGTATTAAAAATCACAGAATGTTGTGGGAATGAAAAGACATCCTTTTTGCTTAGTATGCTGATCCTTTTACAGGTCTTCTAAATGCTCACAACCTGTGCTTGCTCCCTGCACCTGACCACTCTGTGACTGCATCTGGAACCATATATTTCTTACCACCTAGCTCTGACTCAGGCCAACTTGTTCTCCTCCATAAATAGGAAGCTTTTTTTAAAAAAAAAAAAAATTTATCTTACCTTTTTAGGGTAGAATTCATCTACTTACTCCTGTATAAAGGTAAAACAACACAAAAAGCTTCATTTTATAGCTGCAGTACCAACCGTATATTTGTGCACACCAAGACAGACAGCTTTGCCTACAATAGACCAGGCAAAGCATCCAGAGCAGAGTCGCTGCCATCCTGTGGGCTTCAAGCTGCTCTGCTTTTTCTATGTTCCTCTCTTGTTTAATTGTGCTAAGTTGTTATTCTCTGTAGTCAAAACATTGCTCTCCAAAACTCTTTTAAAACACCGTATTCTGGAACTGGCAAATGGTCCAGTGATTAACATTCCAATTTGAAACATTTTATTTATCAATTCTTTGATAAATTAACTAGAAAGACAAAAAAAGAATAAAGCTGGTGACCTGACAGAAGCTGGGAAGATAATCTACTGAAAGAGAGGAAGGGTTGGGATGAGGAGAGGAGAGGAAGAACATGAACGAGACCTCCAGAATTTCCTTTTATGGAGTTTACCTATGGTGGCAATGGTCTGTATGCCTGCTGTAGTTTATGTAGTAAATGCAAAACTATTTCTCAAATTGCATATTAATTCCAGGTGTCCCCAGATGGAGGAGCTAATGGAGACTATGGGGAATACAAGACTATAGAAACCTCTCCTCACAGTG
The DNA here is from genome assembly GCF_000247695.1 of Heterocephalus glaber. The sequence goes on along the minus strand of NW_004624767.1, from coordinate 6,421,815 downwards.
CAACTCAATTAATTCCTTACTCCTTTCCAAATCTACCTCTTGCTGTGCTCCCGTGCTGGGACGAAAAGTTTAAATGGTTGTAAATACCAGTAAGACAAAGGAAAGGTTCTAAATATTTGACATGTGCAGACTAAGAGCATCTGTTTAAAGAAATGAAACAGTAGCTGAAATTAACAGAGAAGGCTTCTCTTACTGGGAACCAGCCACTTACGAAACTCCTGTTCTCAAAAAACCAGTCTCAATGTGACACCTAGTGGTGATTTGAAGTTTAACCCTTCAGGTCCTGATAAAAACAGCAGTCCACAAGGCCTTCAAAACGTTTGTTCCTGGTGACTCTCATTTCACTTCTATGAGAGAAAAACTCATGCATCTCCTAAGAAAATTAATTCATTCTAATAGGTTATTTACAGGAAAGAGCTAAAAACATAGTTTTGAAGATGGTACCTAATCTACCCCGTGTGTGAATTGTATCTTCCTTGAAATTCTGTGAATATCATTCATCATCCCCACTAAACATCTACCTATTTATAAATTCAAGGAACCAAAGCCCTTTGTTTGTTATTTTGAATAATAAATTGCTACTTTAATTAGTGATAAGCCTCTCAGAAGATCATATATTGGTGTGCTTTTAAATATTCTAGCATCGGCAAATTTTCTTCAACAATATTCATTATTCAAAAAGTGTTTATATGAAAAGGAGCCAATTTTTGTTTTCTTTTGTCCATGAATATATTTGTGTTTCTTGTGGTTTATTTTTTTTGGTTACTGTTTTTATTCTAAATTGGATTTCTTTAATGACTCACATGTAGAGGTGAGTCTACTCCTTTCTGGCTTTCCTAGAGCTACTTGATGCCCTCTTCCATATATTACCTCTTCCCTAAATAGAGACCCCTTACAATAGGTTTATAGAAAGGCTTAAAATACTGCATTTAGAGACAAGATGGACTTTATAAAAAAGACTTCATTTGACATTGGCTAACATTTTTGTTTAATAGAAAATCATTTGGATTTCTGACAATCTCTGTATCTCCAGTCATAACACGAGTACTATTTCATCAATTAATTAGGAAATTAATTCAGCTGCCCCATTCCAAGTTTGACTGTGAGCCTGAAGGATTTCTGTATTATCTATATAATTGTTTCCTTTTATGGTCTGTAATCGACTGAGTATCCTCTACATTATCAGGCATAGAACTAAATTGACTGTTTTGTACATTATCCAATGAATCATCAATGAGCCCTAAAGTAGAGTTTCTTCATTCCCACTTTAGATAAAAGGTGGTTGAGGCCCAGTGACTTGCTGGATGTCCTTAAGCTTGTGAATGGCAAAGCTGGAATGCTTTCAGCTCTAGTGTTCATTGCATGGACTTCTCTTTCAACTTTTGGAAGTTCAAAATGGCAACTTTATGGTATACAGACAATCTTACCCCACACACACAAAAATTTCTAAAAGTAAATACAGTCTCTCAGAAACTCATTGTATATGTACACACACACAAATATATTAAACCAGCATGATTTACAATACTATGATACTATGACCTTTATCACTGGAAACAATTGCTTTGGAAACTGACCTCTCTTTTCAGCATCTGAGGCAGTGTTTACAATGAAAGGCCTTTCCTGCAAGGAATCCCTAAATTCAGTCCATGTCTAATGTTTCAGCACTTATTTCCCCTGTTTTCTTCAGGACAGGATATAGATAGACATGTGGACAAGCAAAATGGGTGTTCCTTGTGATTGATTTTTCATTCTGAGGACCACATATATATGAGGGTCCCCTAACAAATATATAGAACACATCAAATATCTAGTCTTGAAGACCCTCATCTCATATTCTGAGGAAAACACAGTTGCTTTGGTAACCAGGATTCAAACACTGGACAGCTTAGATGTAGAATTGTAATTATAAGCCTGAAGTTTTGCTTAAAAGTACAGGGGGGAAACATTTTTTTTCCTGACGTTGTTGGTTTTAGAAGATTAACATAAAAACAAAGTTCAAACTTGATTTTGGTACCTCAAAGAATTTTTGTATTCCACATTATAGACCCAGAGATACAAAGACCACAGAAGCTACTGCAATGAATGAAGTAGGTTATAGTGGCTAAGCATAGTGCCACTGCAGCTAGATTAGCTGAAACTAGTCCTAGCTCTATAACTCCCTGGGTCACCTTGGATACCACAGTTCATCTCTCTGTGCCTCAGGTTTTTTTGTCTGTTGAATGTGAGCATTAAGTGAACTAATGTAGGGATATACCTTACAGTGGCATATGGAATAAGGTAAACCATTAAAAAACGGAAGATGTGCCAGTATCGCTGAGACTCTATTTGTAAACACAACATGAAGAGCCCATTATGTCTGCCCTTCAACACAGCCAGTGGGAGGATATCTTCTGGAGAAGTCACTGACAGGTGACGTTTGGGAGAAGTAGGAGGCATTTACCAGACACATCATTTTCTCTGTCTCAGCCACATGCAATCGTTAGATTGGAATGAGCCCTCACATTTCTTCCTCCAAATGATAGATGGCGAAACTAAAATAGGTTCTCTTCAGATAATGTTTTTGAGTGACCAGCTGGTAGAGACAGGAAAAGCTATTTCAGCGAGACAAGAGCCTTCAAGAACAGATTTAGAGAGAAAGTATTATCCTTGTCTTCTAGAAATAGAAGTGCCAAGTTGCAGACTGCCTGAAATTAAGATTATTCACACATTTATTTTATTGTTCAGTGAAAGAGGAAATGATGCAATGTAGATGGGAGAAATGGCCCTGTCAGTTTTCAACTTGGCCAACTAGCCTGCTGAAACCAGTGTTAGATCTTAATGGGAACTTTGTCCCACTTTCAGGACTTAAGCACATGGAACTGAAGAGCCTATGGAGTGGCTGAGGCAGAAGCACTCAGGGCCACCATCACTAGCAGCAGAGAGCATCCAGACAGCCCAGCTCTTACCTAAAGAACAAGCACAGGGTTGGAAGCCAAGCAACATGACTCAGAGAGAGACACTGCCTCCTCCTAGGGGAACGATACAGTTCTCAGTCTCCTGGCTTTTAAGGATACAGTTCTCAGTCTCCTGGCTTTTAAAGATTGACTCCACTTTCCTTTCTAGAATTCTACCCAGAGTTCAGACACCATGCAGGGTGGCATTATCTAATATCGGTAAAACTGCTTCAGTTGGTGGGTAATTTTTTCTTCATGTTTTTTTTTTTTTAAATGCAGTTATAGTGAACACATTTTATATGCTGTTGATCTTTCTTTTTCTCCCTTCCTTCCTTCCTTCCTTCCTTTCTTTTTTCCTTCCTTCCACTCACTCCTACTGAACATTTGCTACATATCAGGTACTATGAAATATAGTATGAACAGTGCAGAAAAGATCTTGCTCTCTGAATATGAGGGAAGAAAGACAATGTACAAGGAAAGACATGAATAAATAAAATGTTTGTAAGGCATGACAACTATACTCCAGAGGTGAGATATGATGCTAATCACCCTGGAGAGCTGTCTGCTTTAGATGACATAGTAAGAAATGACCTTTGTAAGAAGAGGACTTCAAGTAGAGACATAGTTTGCAAAGGTGACCAACTACATATACATCTAGAGTAAAAGCCACTGAATGTGTTCTAGAAACATAAAGGAAGCGTGCATGACTGGAACAGAGAGGACCAGGAAGTAGTGAGTTGAGATATGGTCAGAGACTTCGGTGTGGATAGATTGTGTGTATAGACCATAGTTGTTAGATCGATATTTATTCCGAACATGATAGAAAACCAATAAGTAAGCAGGGCATTTTCATGGTTCAATTTATATTTCACTCAGAACACTGCATGGAGAATGAGTTGTTGGATAAGAATGAAAACTATGAGACCAGTTGGGAGACAACCGCAGTCTTCAAAGTAAGAAATAACAGTTTAAATGCTCAGGGATAATGTATTATGGTTTGTGTGCAGATGTTCCCCCCAGAGTCTCATGTGCTCATAGATAGGGCTTTTCAGAGCCAGCTGGATCTAAGGTATGTGATACTAAATTAGTCTACAGAGTGAAATTAGCATATTCTGGGCATAGTTGAATGGATTTACTGAAGACAGAAGCCCCACCCTGAGTATGGTGGCACCACCCAAAAGGCTTGGAGCCCAGAGGGCATATAAGAGAAAGGGAGGCTTACTGCTCGGTGCCTTCCACCTGTTTTGCTATGGACTGTTTCCTCTCTGATGCTCCTCTGCCCTCCCAGCCTGCCTTGGAGCCTGCTGACTATGGACTGAAAGCTTTACAAACTGTGAGCCAAAATAAACCTTTCTCCCATTAACTTGTGAATATTGGGTGTTTTGTTGAAAAAGTGATGGATACATAATTGAAGGTCATTTTACTTAACTGTTATACCAAATATACAAAGGGTACTTTATATTTTCCCCATCGTTTGAGCATGAACTAAAAAAAGCTGCCTAAAAGTTACGTAGCTTCTATGAGACAGGCTGAACTGAAGGGTATGAGGCTCAAAGGCATGTTTTCCTCCCAGTATATACCCCTGCTAGTCCTTTTTTGGTGGGGTTGGCAAAGCAACTTTAAATGAGGTTTAGGAATCCTTATCACTCAGTGATCCTTGCTATGGATTTGGCAGTGCTGTTTCCTAAGCATTAGGAAACTTAATTTTTATGACAATTTTATGAAGTAAATGCTATTATTATCCTCATTTTACATATGCATAATTGGAGTCTTGGAGAAATTAAGCTAGGGAATGTCGAAGGCAGATTTTAAAGTAGGCAGGTTAGCTCTGAAGCTATGCACTTTATCTCCAAGCTACTTAAGACTAAACCTTAGCTGGCCAGTGTTTCTACGTTGACATGGTATGCTATAAATGCATCCAGAAAAAAACAGCCACCATTCAAATTTTAATTGTGAAAAATAGTTACACAAAACAGAAAAGCATTTTTTAGCAATTTCATGAAAATGCTAAAGATTAGACAGGCAGAGCGTCCCCCATACTTCAGCAGGAAATAGGAGAATTTCTCTAAAACACAGTGAACAAAGGATTTGTCTTTTAACCATTCTACAGTGTCCAAATCAACATTTCCAGCAGGTTGGCTTTTTCTAGTATAAATGTAAGAGGAGACAGATTGAAATGCCAAACTGAACTGCTCAGTGTTTTACCAAAAGCTGTTTCTCACAAGCAGCCACTACTCAAATATATATTTGTTGTATGGCTTCCAAAAAAATTCCACAAGTTGGGTTTGTAGGGTCCAAAATTAATCAAAAAAGTCTAATATTACAGCAGAAGAAAAGTGGCCTACAAAAGCCCTCCTTCATTTTCTGGGAAGACTCTAGGAGCCTCCTGTCAAAGTGCCAGACTCACCTTGAATAGCTGTGACCTTGCTCACACCTTTGCTACTGCATTACATCTATATTCCCCATGTTTTCACTGTGACCTTAACCACTTGCTTTTGAATTTCTCTGCTATTTCCATATGCCCTTTCATTGCCCTGGGCCCCATTATTTTGATATGTTAAATTCAGCTAATTTAGGCTTTTCAAGGACACAGTTTTGAAGCCTCCAAAGCTTGAGTATATTAGAAGATAAATGGAAATAGATAAGTTGGAAGTTTCCATCTGATTACTTTATTACCACTAATAATATTGAGATATTATTTGAGAGTTTAATCTCTCTGGTTCTTCATAACAAAGGTGAACACTAGTATCACCATTCCTATTTCTTTTAGGAGTGTGAAAGCAATGTAATCAGAATTTGGACCATAGCTGTCTGTTTCTACACTTAGTCTACTATCTTATACCTATATTGTAAGTATATATAATGGTGCACATTATAACATAGTGTCTGTTTTATCACATATTTTAGTGTATAAATTAAAATATATGTTCTATGTATCCCTGCCAGTACCAACTCCTTTTTCTCCCTAAAAAGATTTGCAACATTCTATACATTTTGTACAGTTGGGTTAATAGCTATCTAAGGACTTAAGTCAGATTCTCATCCAAGATGAAAATTTATAATCACTGCAGAGCTTTTAAAAATCTAGATATTCTGTCCTTGACTGGGAGATTCTGACTGTTCTGAAATAGCCCTGAACACCAGTCTTTTTAAAGTTTTCTTCTGTCTCTTTAGTGCTTATAAAGATCCAGGGCCTGGAAAACAACTACCCTGAGTCAGTGAACATAATCTTACTTGTTACGGATCAAATGGTGTATTCTTACTTTTCACACACAGAAACTCTAACCCCAATGTAACTACATTTTGAGATAAGGATTTTTTAAAAGTATTTGAGGCTAAAGAGGTTTTAAAAGAAAGTGGAGATCTATTATGCAAGAAACAGAAGAGATACAAGAAATATCTTCTCTCTCCCCTACTCTCTCTCCCTGTCTGTCTCTCTCCCTCTCTCTCTGTATCAGACAGAGAAAAGATCTTGTAAGAAAACAGCAAGAAGCAGCCATCTGCAATGCAAGAAGAGAGGCATCAGCCCAAAGTCATCTTACTGGTACTGGTACCTTCATCCTGGGCTTTCAGCCTCCAGTGATACAAGAAAACAAATTTCTATAAAAGCCAGTCTGTTGTATTTTTGTTTGGGCAGCCTAAGTGTAATAAAAAATAAATTAATTAAAGAACAAAACAAAAGACAGATAATAAGAAACAGGGAGATAGATCTTTTGCAAAGGGAAATGAGACCAGGAAATGAAGGGAGGGGGGAAAGAGGAGAGAAAAAGGGGATGAAGTTAGATGTGTTATGTGTATGTACAGACTCCCCATGATGAATGTAATCATTATGTACTGCAAACGTATACTAATAAAAAGAAAAAAAAAGATGTAGGTGATGTGGAGTGGGTTATCAATACTGTAACAAATATCTAAAACCATACAGGTGGCTTTTGAAACTGGATGATGAGTAGAGATTGGAAGTTTTGAACTGCATGTTACTAAAAGCTAGTTCCCTTGAAAGGACTGTTAGTAAAAATATGTTCATCGATGGCAATTCTTGCAAGTGCTTAGATTAAAAAAAAGGAGAGCCATAGAGAGAGCACCAGTCATCTAGGAGGATAGATGCACTATCATGAACAGAGTATTGGTAGAAGTACTGCCATTAAAGCTGTTTCTGGTAAGGTCTCAGACAAAAACTGTCCATTAGAAATGGGAAGAAAGACAATTCTTGGTACAAAGTGGTAAAGGATACAGGTGAACTGTAATTTAGTGCTACCTGGAAGGTAAAACTAGAACAAATTGGATACTTAGCTGAAGAGATTTTCTACAAAGGATTAAAGGCATAAGCTGTTATTTCATTACTGATTGTAGCAAAATGTGAACAAGGAAAGATAAATTGAAGGAATTGTTAACCAGCAAAACAAAAGGACAATAAAACTTGAAGATTTGGAAAATTGTTGGCCAATATACATTTCAAAAACTGTGAATGCATATTCTGGATGGAACATCAAAGGTGTGGTTGGACAAGGCACAATTCACTCCATAAAGAGATTACTGAGAGGGCTTAGGAGCCATTTCAACTGAAGCCAGGAACAGAAATAGAATTATTCCAGTGGAAACACTGCCAGCTGGAACTAAGGTAGGGAGAGATAATTGGAAGGAAGGCTGTCAGACTTCAGGGACTACAGGATGGGGCAATAAAGCTGCCTGAGTTTGAATGCATGTTGGCCTTCAAGTATGAACAAACTAAGATATGAAAATACATACAGGAGAGATGGTAGGAGATAAGAAGACAGACATTGGAAATGAGGAGGAGGAATGGAGGAGGAGAAGTAAGGGAGAAAGGATCAAAAATGATTAAGATACGATGTAGGCACTGATTCTCCAAGAGGAGCACCACTATTCTGCATTACAAAGGTACACTGATTTAAAAAAATAAAGGGTAGAATGATTCCAGGAGCAATTCAGGGATCAAGAGGCTGCTGTCCTCACTGTGGCCTGGGGAGCAAGCCTGTTTCCTCCTCAGTTTAGAAAGTGGGGCCACCTCCATGGTTTCAGGGAGCTAGAAAGCCACTGTCCAGTGTCCCCAGGTTAAGGTCCCTGCCCAAGTTCTCTTGGGGGGCACCACACAGAATGGAGGGGCCAGGGCCACAATGAGGCTCTGAGAGGTGGAGAGTGGGAGTTTGTCCTCTAGAGCTGTAGGACAATGCTGCCACCATAGAGGTTCTGGAGTGAATGACAGCCGGCCAAAGAAGAATCTTCTAGGGCCTTAAAAGCAAATGCCACTTGCTTTGCTAGATCTGGACTTGCTTGGGACTGGTTACCCTTTCTGTACCCTAACTTCATTCTTTTGGAATGTGAGTGCCCAAAATACACCTGTCCCCAACTGTACTTTGGAATTACAAACTTTGTCTGGTTTTATTGACTCATAGCTGGAGATTATTTTTCTCTCAATATGCATCTCAAGTCTCATGCATCTCTAACGTGGTTGACATATTGATATTTGAATTGATTCTACAATGGGGTAGAACTTTTCAGTCTCTTCAGGTCGGGTGAATGTTTTTTCCATATATAAGGATTTTAAATTCTGGGTATGCATAGAGGGTTGTTCAGATTGTGCTGTACCCTCAAAAATTCAGCTGTTGAACCCTTAAAGCATCAATGTGTCTATAATTTGATATAGGATTTATAATAAGTAAGTTCATAAAGGTGGGACTTTAATCCCATTAAGTGGTATTTTTGTAAGAAAAAGAAATTATACTTTCTCTGTCTTTGTCTCTCTCTCTTCTTTCCCTCTCTGTCTTTTGCTCTCTCTCTCTCTCTCTCTCTCTCTCTCTCTCTCTCCCTAATCCAGCTAATATCCTTGCATTTCTTGCTTCTAGAACTGTGAAAAAAATTAACAAATTTCTGTTATTTAAGCCACACAGTGTATTGTATTATGTAATGCTTCTTAAGAAAAAGAATAAAATACGGGTCACAGTGATTATTGTGAGCTGTGGGTTGGTAAACACTCCTAGTACCTGCATGCGAATAGAAAACCTGTAGTCCAGTTGTTGGCATCTATACCTCTGCTCATCAGGAACACAGCCTAAGAACAAAGCCAAACACAATAAAAAGACTATGAAAAGAAAGTGAACTTCACAGTTGACAGTTTCTCACCTCTACACAGTTAAAGGATATGAAGGAGCTCTACTTAGAAAGAGCTGGATGGTATTCCAATACGACTTGGGGAATTCTTATGAATTACTCCATTGCAAGGTAATGGAGGTAATGCAAGGTAATGCAGGTAATGCAAGGTAATACAAGGTAATTGGATTTTGATCTTTCCCCTCTAGCACCCCCTATTGGATGCTACTGTGTCCGCAATTTGGTTCTAGTTACTGTGAGGTCAAATGATCTTCATCCTTTGTTTTGTTTATTTGGTTGGTTGGTTTGAGATGTGACCAATGATCTTTCTGTGTGAGAGCAGGTCTGGAATAAGGGAAAGGTTATAACTGGTCCTGGCACCAGAAAAAATCGTGGGAATTTGAGGAAGGCAAAATCTCATTTTCCACATTTTTTCCTAATCAATATCACATTGGATCTTGGGTTTTCCTAGTGAGCTGTAACAATTTTGAAAATGCATAAGGGTAAAATGAAGTGTTAGGCAGACTACTCTGTTAAGAAATTAATCAAGGGCTGCAGGACAGTGATGATTCACTTTTCATAGCACAAGTTAAAGCTAAATAGTTGCCCAATATCTTTGTTGTGCTTAGAATATCCAACCTCAAATAAAAACATAGGTCTAAAAATTATTTTGTACTAGCCAGGTTAGGCTTATAATCCCAGCACTTGGGAAGCTGAGGCAGGAGGATTGCAAGTCCCAGGCCAGTTTAGGGAACTGTGTGGGACCCTTGTCTCAAAATAAAAATAAAAATTAAAATTAAATTTAAAAAGACTGATTATGTATCTCAGTTCTCCATATGTTCAATCTCAAGTATTCCCCTATCAAAAAAAAATCCTGTTACACTGAATTCAAAATCTTTGTTCAACATAGATCAGGCTTATAGCTTGGGATGTTCACTTTCCTTCTCTGCTCAGAGATGTTTAAAATAAAGTCACCTACAATGCTTTCTGAAGTAGTAAATGGGTTATCATTCTAGTGATTTCTGGAATAGTGCTAGGCTATGAACTTCTGAAATGTTATACGATTCTCTCATTTATTTCTATCCTAATTTTTGTTCCTATACTTAGGTTACTAAAAGTTAAAATCTGAAACTTAGTTTCCATATATTATAAAGTATATGAACATTCACAATAGGGATTATTATGAGGTGTGAGTAACTGTTTCTTGAAATAATTTGGTAACATATCAAGTACTATGATGATGTTTCTTTTATATAGGAAGATGGACATTACTTCCCACTTGAGACCTGTTCTCATATGAAAATCTCCCTTGTATAAACAGCTGTGAGCTGATGTGATGCAAATTGACAGAGAAAGAGTTAACACACTCTTTTTAATTTAGTGTAAGCATCTATCACTGAACAACAGGCGATACAACTGTACATCTAATCCTACTCCCTTCACATCCCCTACCCCATAGCAGATGTGTCACACACAGCGAAAGTTTCCCTGCTCTAAATTTGGAGTGATCACACTGCTTGAGTTGCAAAGTTACTTGCTCTCAAAGTTATATGAGATTAAATCATAACAGACATTGCATATTAGAGAGTTAATAGATCCACGCATGTTGCAGCAAAGGGTGGGATAAATACACACTCCCCTGCACACACTCGGCACCCTTCACATCTGTCTTCTCTTTGAATTACTCAGGTGCTAGCCCAAGAGCCTTAATGAAACCAGACATAGACAGAATTACCTTCTCTTAAAACTGGAACAATCACACTTCAACTTGCATTAATTCCTTTCTTGAAGATCTTAACTGGTACAATACAGGACTCTGACAGCACGTTTTGACCTCCATTTGTTATTCTCCTTTGTTCATTTTGTTATTAGTGTGATTTGATCCCATTACAATATCCTTATACTAAATCTTCAATTATTGAAAAGACACGTAAAGCTTTTAGACCCACTTGTTTCCCTATTTTTCATGGTTGGCTGTCAGAATTTGTGGCCTACAGGTGTATGAATTACCAACATGCCACACTTAGCTAGGTGAAACTTTGAAATCTGTTTTTAGTGAGAAAAACTGAGTATCCCCAGTTTCCTCCAGACAAAGAGGATATGAAGGACATCTTCAATTGCTGCTGGCAGTCTGTTCACACAAGGAGGTATAATGGCAGCATAGCTGTATAGAAGACAACCACCTCTAGGGTTCCAAGGCTATTTAGTTCCTAGTTAATTCCTGAAGTACAATTCCCGGTCTAGAAGACTCACCAGGCAGGAATCAATGACTATCAAAATCCTATACATTTCTTAACAACAAATAATAAATCTTGAGAGTGGTTGGCAACAACCTATTCTTGAAAACAAATGTTTACGTATGTTGTGGTTTACTTCAAGAAACTCAATAGTCATTAATGATAGAAATGTCAAATAAAAATGAAAAACTGAAAATAGAGCTACAATTTTATTTAGCTATCCCACACCTTGATATAGTCCTAAAGAAATTAAAGTCTGGTTACTATAGTAATACCTCCATATACATATTTACTATGGCACACCTTAAAATAGCCAAGTTATGGAACCAACCTAGTTGTCCATCAATAGATAAATGAATGAATAAAGAAAAAAAACATATATATATATATATATATAAAATTCAGCCATAAGGAAGAATGAAATTCTGTCATTTGAAAGAATATAGATGGAACTGAAGATCAAGTTAAGAGAAAGAAGCCAGAATCAGAAAGACAAGTATTACCCTAAGTATTATATGTCCTCCCTAATATGTGGAACCTAAAAAAGATGACATGAAGGTAAAAAAGAGACTATTATTAGGCAAGAGGAAGGGAATAAGGGAGCAAGAAAGAGAAACATGGGGGAGAGTAATAGGAAGCATAGATATAATCAAAATATATCCATTGAAGTCTAATATTTTGGAAAATTGATAGGCACAAATAAACCAGTATGCTTAGAAAAGTTTAACATGAAAAATTTATGATGATACATTTTTTAGTCATAACTTCCTTATTTCTTGTTCCATTTTCCATATTTGATTTATACATATATACATGTATTACTCTTTGTAGAAGTTCTATTGTGATATAATGTTACCCTTTCAAAGTGTATATTTCAGCAGTTGCTAATATCTTCTTGGGTTGTATAATGATCAACAATAACTAAGTTAGAACAGTTTATCACTTCAAAAATAAATTCATACTCCCTGGTAAGTCTCCCTCAATTTCTTTTGCCCTAACTATTGGAAACCATTCATTTATGCTTTTGTTGCTGTGGATGTGCCTGTTTTTGACAATTTATACAGAGTCCGATAACAGCTGCCCGGGCTTCACTCCTTGAGCACTATTTATGGTGCAACATGTATCAGTAACTCATCCCCATTTAATTTTCAAATAAATATTAATTGTCTGGATATACCACATTGTATTAAACTAGTTTTCAGTTGAGAGACACTTGCTTTGTTTTCACTTTGGCTTATTGTGAATAATATTGCTTTCTTACGAGATTTTGTGTAGGTCTATGTTTTCAAATATTGGGGCCTATATCTGCAGAATTTCTGTGTCATGATATTACAATTATTATTTTGAGCTGTTGCAAAATTGCTTTCCAAAACCCTTTGATTTCAAAATCCCCCTATGTATGCAATTAAAAACTAAAAACAAAACAACAAAATCTTACTTATCAAAATTACCTTGACTATCTAATTTTGCATGCTGTAAATATGAAAGCCACAAGTTTCTTTTTTCGCCTTCTTTAAAGATAGCCAACCTACAGCATCACCTTGTTATTGCAAGATGTAGGCTTTGCAATTTTTCATTTAAAAAAAAAGTTTAACTTTTCCATTGCCTTTATACTTTTAAACCAAACTGGAAACCAGAAAGATTTAAAACATTACAGGGAATACAGGACACAAAGAAAATAAGAGTAGTGGAGGTAGCTAAGTAAACCAGTTACTAAGCAAGCAACATTCACTTTACATTTTTATGTCAAAGAGGTAAAATGACAGTGAGAAAAACAACTTTGAGATAAATAAATTTCACAAATTGGGAGTTTAAAATTAGATGTTGCAATAACAGTGACATTTTCCTCTTTAAATACATTCTTAAAACCAAAAGAGGTAGGTAGAAGCTGGATACAGATTTCACTAAATGCCAGTACTTCACAGAGCTCAGTGTGTGAAAATCCAGCTGTTCTTTTCTGCTTCGTACACTCACAGCCAATAGTGGCAAAATGCTGCTTTCCTTATTTGCTGACAGTCGTGCTGCTGATGCAAGAGGCAAAATAGCATTTCTCTTCTGGGCAATGTTAATTATGGAGTGCTGACAAGAGCTCAAAAATAAATACAAGTCCTCCTAGTCAATGCCCTACATCAGTATGATACAGAAAATAAAATATACTGACAAGTATGAAAGAAGTATGCATTTCACACAATATCGCTTCCTTCTTAATAAATGAAAAGATGCACAGTGGATTCAAAAACCAATAGCCATAATAGGTTATGTCAGAAAAATAACTGTGAGATCTATCTATATTTTTAACTTATATTGCTCATTTCTCTCTTCAAAGCAGAAAGAATAGGTAACTCTCCTTTTTTCAGAGGGTTTGAGGGCAGCTCAGAGAGGTTAAAGGACATGGATAATAAGTAGCAGAATAATAATTTTACTCAATGCTTTCTTACTATTTTTCTACTTTCTACTTTCTACAGGCAGAATCTCTATACACACTGCAGCAATTTTCAAATTATTTTTAAGAGCAATGAGTTAAGATTGTTGAAATGAGTCATATGACAAATGGAATGTAACACCACTACCTAATGCCTTAGGCAGAGCACATTTTCTGTTGGAGATTAATTTATGACACAAAAACATTTAGAAAACTTGGGTTTTCTTGCCAGGGGTTAGCAGTTGTTTGGTACCTACTATCAAAAATATTAGGAAGATTCAGATATTTCTTAATAACTATTGTTAAGGCAAAACTTTAAACTAAGTATTAATATTTTCATATTTAAAAAGGAAGAAACTATGAGTAATGACAAGTAGCTTACCTACTGTCAAACAACAAACAAAAGAAATGTTTTATATTTTGAACTCAAGTTTGTAGAAACACAAAGCCATACTCTTCAATAATGCTAGCTTGATAATATGTATTTAACCTTTAAAAGTCTGATGGTTCTTTCAATCAGTAATCATACATCTAGAGTTGTATCCTAAGAATAGAATCAAGGACATATGCTATGATTTAGCTATATAAATTTTTCATAATTTTGGTCATAGTTGCCAAACACTGAGACCACCATCTTGACTAAAAATGAGTGATTAAATTAAATGTGTTGTATCCATAGAAGGGATAGTGTACAACCATTGAAATTTTTGTAGTACCAAATTATTTCTTGGAAAAACAGTATTATAACACTTAACCTTCTTGGTGATGTTTACATATCCCATTAAATTTAGTAAAACATTACATTTTTGGTGATGTGTGTCCTCACTCTGGTCAAATTCCCAGTAAAATGAGGCTCATTTCCTCTGTGAGCCCATAATAGATCTCCATTTACAACACACGGAATTACACCTAGTTGTTTGTGTATTTATCTTCCTCTTCTAGAATATGACGTGCTCAATGTCAGAGCACCAAATTTCGTCACTTTTAATAACTCAACCCTGTTTAACACAAAGTAACATGAGGTCTTCAATAAATATCTGAAAGGCTAAATGAATAAAATAAGCGAACAACTCTTTATCAGGTTGCTCAATCTGCTTCCTATAAGAATGGCACAGAACAGGATAAAATCTGTAGCTTAGGGGCAGAAACTGTCAGAGTTACAAAGAGAAGGTGTCAATTTCGGGTTTCCACCTTCTTTTGGCTTGGTTCTGCTGTACAGCACAGAGAGGAGGCCATGACTTCAACACATCTGTAGCTCACATACTGTACAGCAAGGCCATAGCCCAAGTTAATGCACAGTTTCTAGTGTGGGATTCATGAATTTCCATAGGATACATTAGTAGATTCCATCAAATATATCTCATAACATTTTGCTCAGAAAATTTTGTAGGTTTTTATTTTATTATTTTGCCTTATAAGGATTTTTTATTTACTTAGTAATTGGATGTAAAATGTTTAAACTACAATGATACAGTCTATGTTGTATTCACCATACGGTTAGAACCAGAAACCATTTTAACTACTCAAGGTCTATTTTTTTTATTAAATCAGGAGTTTAATTTTTGTTTTCCTCGAGTTAATTTTTAAATCAAAGCCTATTAAAACGTAGTTAATGTGCAGCTTTGTTCATTATCCCTCTATATACATTGCAGGCACACACACGTACTTCCAGCAAGATTACAAACATTCCTGTGAGAACAAGAAAGGAGAGCTGCTACATGCAGTTCAGGGAGGAGGAAGATCCCTTTCACCCTTGGCATCTGCACAGTCAGTATTTTCACATTATCTAAAGAAAGCCAGAGAGTGGGTCATCGGGAAGGAAGTGAAATGGAGAAGGGGCAGGAAAAGAGAAAGAGCAGCAAAGCAACTTTACAGAAGCCAGAATCTGAAGACTTGCCTTCAAGTAATACTCAAGACATCTTGCCACCTTCTTGAACTTCACTGGGGTGTTTATGTGCTGCTACATAAAAAACGGTAGCTGTATTTAAAGCTGCTACATTTTTCCATTGTCTAAAGGAAATCCTCTTTGTTTGCCTTGGTGCTTTCTGCTCCAGCTGAGACATCACACACCGTGGTTGAACTCTGCCTACAACATTAGGCTAGACCTTCTGATGAGGAAAACACGAGATTATTCTAGTCCTCATAAACTGTTGAATTGGGGAACATCAGGAAAGGAGCCAGCTGAGGTGTCCTAGATGCAGCTGGGTTTGTTGCTGTCTGTATGGCCCATGCCAGGCATGGGCTCATCTCGGCTATATCGCAAAATAAGCCAGGACATTTTCACAATTTGAGGACCTAAGAGGGAGGACTAGAGAGATTCCAGGAAACCGGTTACAATAAGACAGAAAACACCTCCTCAGGGCCTTGAATAAGTGTTTTTGTTTGATCCACACTGGATTTTCATTAAGAAACGACTAGAGAATTTTAAACATTCTCTTTAGAATGATTAAATACAGAAGCTCAAATCAGCATTTGTATCCTTTCTTACTTGGGTAGATTGCCTTGTAAGGTGGACTTTTGTGCACTAAGTGATTGATATAACAGTAATGAAAGCGTTTCATGAGTGTTTACTTTGTGCCAGTAACTTACTATTCTACATGCTTCCTATGTCCAAACTCACTGATTCCAATAAGCTTACGAGATCAGTCCTATTTTTATCATCATTTAATTCAAATAAGGAAAACAACAGAAGATAAATTAACCCTTAAAAGGGCATAAAACTAGCAAATAATGGCTTATGATCAAAAAATATGAAATATCTTCCCAGAAGGTAGAGTTATAAAAGCAGGACTTTCTCTGGTTCACTCCTAAACAATATCCTCTTTTTCTGAGAGGAGCGTAAGACGCTATGTGATCAAAACAGTGCATGCTTTCTGAAGAAGTTTGTAGTTTTCAACGGACTCAACTCTTCCTCCAGTACACACACACACACACACACACACACACACACAATTCTATACACCTCAGTGTACTTTTAACTACAAAATTTTAAACAATTCTATTTTGGAAATATTATACCTTTTCATTGAGAACCACATAATTAGGATGGGTTGATGCAAATGATCCCTTTCCTCATCTCCTTGCATGTATCAAATTCAATAAATAAACACAACTAAGATCTAAGTGAACATATTAAATATCGTGATATTCAAAGAAAACTGAAATAATTTACTGATTAATTTGCACATGAAAAGACCTTGGCCTTGAAGAGACACAGCTGCCATCCTGTCTTCTCTGCAGAGCCAAGCTATTTGCAAATTAAAACTCAGAACTGGTCACAGGCATCCCAGGCATCCTGAGAGAATGTGGGTGAGACAGAAAAAAAGCTGAATACAGAGAGAGCCCAGGCCAGACTCAAGTCCTAGACTTTTAGCACACCGAGGGATGGGACGCTCATAAATGCTGAAAGACTGAAAAAGATCAGACCTGGAAGCTATGATTCTCCTAATACCACAGAAATCTGAGCACCAACTTTGGAAATCAGCTCCCAGCTGTGTCAGGGAAAAGCCAGTGCTTCACTCTCCAGACCTACAAGTCCTACAGCTCCATGCTGGGCCCCTTTTAGTCTGGTTTTTGGGTTCCCAGTCCCTTGTGCTATTGGCATTGAGAAAACTGCTCACCT
Source organism: Heterocephalus glaber (assembly GCF_000247695.1). Next base: position 6,404,490 of record NW_004624767.1, on the reverse strand, counting down.
GTTACTTCTCTGTCTCTGTCGGTTTTCTCTTAAAAAAACAACAACAAAAAACCACCGGTCCAGGCTGACGTGTGTGTATTCAATGCATTCGTTGTTGATTACTTGGAATTAGATGACCATGGACACATTATGAATTCTCTGAGAGGCTCAGTATCCTCTTCATCAAATACGGATAATGACAGTAAGCACTTCATTCGGTTTCTGTGAGGATTAAATGAGATAAACTATGTCAAGTGTTTATCATAGCACCCAGACATCATGAACATTAGAAAATACTGCCTGCTTCTACAATTTAGGATTCAATTGCAATACACACACATGCATATATTATATAATATATACATATGGAATTTATTATTCCTCAGGGGAAACTAAAATATAAACTTGGGGGCTTTCACAAAATACATAGCCATTATTCTACAGTGTGTAACCCCACTGTGTACATACTGAGTCTTAGAAAACCACTGAAGGAGTCTGGATTTTGGATCAGAGAACAGAGAACTATCATATAGATGAGAGTTATATTCAAGTGAGAAGCAGACACCTAATTAGTAAGCATGCATCTGTTTACACCTTCTAGAAAAGGAACAAAATGAGAGGGTATGAGAGAAAAGCAGCCTCAAGAGCCTCACTTTCTATACCAATTATTCATCCATCCACCCACGTACCATTTCTTTTATTCAACAATCACATATTGCAAGGCCTTTTGCTAGTCACAATGAAGGGATAAGAAGAGATTCAGGCCAGCACTAAAAAGTAAGAATTGGCTTGTCCAAAATTATTCCCTATATGCTGGTCCCAAAAAAGGGGCTAGGCCTGGTAGATTTTATAGATGAAATTTGTAGCAAAGTGTTTAAGGCAATCATTTCTGCTAAAAATTGAGTCTAGTCAAGTAATCTACATCCTGTGCTCTTCCTCCTATGATTTCCAGTAAGCAGAACAAGACTTGAATCCAAGACTATGCCATACACACAATTTACAGATTCCAGCTCCTAATCAAGCTTTCTTAGTGTAACACAGCTTCTCGGAGTCCAGTGCATGCCTTGCTAGATCTCAGTGTGCTACCCCAAAGTACAATGAGAAATTGTTCTGTGCATCTACCATATAGAATACCTCTAATAGAGTACTTTTTCAAGAGTCCTAGTAGTGTTTAACCTGAACTAATCAAGACATTTATGACTACAACTCATAATATGGGAGGGAGATGAAAGACTTCAATGTATTAAACTAATAAAATTGGAAGAATGGCCTTTAATGAAAAATGTATGTGTCAGCTTTGGAGGTAATTATCTATTCTTTCTTCTGATATACCACTGGCTTTTTTGGAAGTAATAAGTAGGAATCAATCTCTGTACAATTTGACATTTCCCTGGCACAAGAAGAGAAAGTGACTCTATTTTATAGGACCAATGCACCAGTCCCATTGGAAGCCAAGAGGCAGGCTTCATTTCTCCATGAAAGTAGTTGGAACTATAACTGTAATTTTCAACCTAAGGACTAGTTTTAGGGTAATGATAATGGCCTAATATATAATCCATTTCATCTAATGCACATTTTATCACTATAGCTTCACTGATAATAAAATTGATATTTGAATGCCTAAAGAAATCAAAAGGTACTTTTTCATTTTTGAATAGTTTCAAAACTTCTAAGAGACATTTGATTCAGCATCTCCCTTAATTTCAATGGTGGACATGAATTTGACTCCAACTGGTCTTGGAAAGATTATGTTCAGTCTCGAAATGTCAGTCTACTCATTGTTTTACATGACCATAATGTCTGTTTCTCTGGATTCTGTGATAATTAACTCAGATAAGGTTCTGGAAAGTAACAGAAATTGTTCTATTTTCTATTACACATTAGAAAGTAATCAGAACATTGTGTGTATGGCACATGTGATATAAAGAGTAGTTTCAACAAAATGAACAAAAACCTTGAGAGATAATGGGAGATGGAGTATTCACATTACAAACACGCATTCCTTTTTTTTACAATTATCTTAAATTTAGGAGCTAGTTCAGAAAATCAACAGTTGATCTGTAACAAATTGAGAACCACAGTATGACTTATGCTCCTACACACCAGCCAGCTGGATACCATGATTTATAGACAGGGCTTGAGTATTACCAAGCACAGGACACTTCATAAACTCCTGTGGAAGTCAAACCAGCCCAGGTTATCCACCTCCAGAAGGCATTGTTTTCCAGGTGCCATTTAAATTGAAACTCTCTTTGAATGGGCACAGAGCAGTTTTATTACCAGTCATGATTACCTTTGCTACTAGCAGTGCTTAAGAGATTTTATGTCATCACAGTAATAAAAACATGACATTCAGCAGTGACTACAGCTTGTATGAACCTATTTCTGGAAAGCTGATTTTTAGAGGACATGGAATTTGCAGTCTTGGATCCTGTTTATTTCCCAAAAGCTTTCACCAGTAACTCTCAAATATCATCTCCCCTGAGGACCTTCTATGACTTTCCGAAATGAGTGTGGTGATTTGAACCCCGAGTAGTGATTTCCTACACACCATTACTCTTCTTTAGCAAAAGAGAGCTGGGCCTGAGTTCAATTTTCCATCAGAAAAAATGTCCCTCATGGAGCATTCCAATGCTCAAGTCCTCATTGAAAGGGAAGAAACAGACAGATAATGACAAGCAAGTTCCAGAAAGTGCACTTTCTCTCAGAGGAGACCATTGCCACATACCTTTTTACAGAAAATTTTGCAATGGAGAAACATAAACTACCACAATGTCCTGGCTTCACATGTGAACACGTTTCACAGTCAGGACTGAGAATTCAATGTTCTTCTTCTAAACTCAGAGAAAGTGCTTTTCTCTTGTTTAAGAACAATATTTTCATCTATGTTCTTGATTATATCCTGTCTTTTCTTGTCAAGGATCTTGATCCATATTGTATCATTAAAATCATAGTTGCATCTGTCCTGGGCTAATGGCCTGTCCTTTGAGTCTAACAGGCTGAAATGCTTATACACACACACACACACACACACATACACACACACACACACACACACACACAGCCCTCTACTTCTAGCCACTTTTCTATTTTTCTTCATACCAAACTACTTAAAATAGTTCACATTTGAAGTCTTCCCTTTTTATAACTCCTATTTTCTCTTCGGCTTCTATAAATAATTACATGATTTTTCCTTGCCTCGTTATTTCAAGAAATCTAGTGCAAGCATTTTCTAGGCTTTCTCATTCTCAGATCATCTTTACAGCCTCCGGTGTTCACCTCTGTATCCATATACTTAAGTACAAGTCCTCATTGGTTTACTAACACTTAAATCCAATGGCAAGCAACAATAATTTGAATATTTTACTAACATGTGGAACAAACAACTCTTTTCCCTCTCAGTTAACTGTTCTCTTCTTTGGCTGTACTCCACTATTTCTTTATTTCTCCTAGGTATCACATACTAGATACTTATTTGCTTCAAGTATTATATCACACACTTTGCATTGCTGAAGTGGCACTGGAAGCTAGGGAATATTGCCGTATTGCACACATCTAAAAATTAAACAGGTAGAATATAATGAAATCAAATAATATCGCCTAGATTATACAGTAACCAAAACATGAGAATCCAGTTTTGCCAGACAGCAATGTATAGTTTTAGCTTGTTAATATGATCATTAGATTTTGAAGCATGCCAGTGATACAACCGACATGATTCACCTACTCAAAGATTTAACAAATGTGTACACTTTACTGTACTCATAGCAGATTTTCCTCACAACTGAAACATTTGAAAGACCTGAAGCACATTTTGTACTATTCCCCAATTTTACCATCTTCTTTTCCCAGAGAAAGTCATTACCCCCTAGATGGTCAGGATTCTTTGAAGTCAAAATTTTATCCTGCTTTTTGACTGATACAATCTTTTATATTTCTTCTTTTAACTTATTGTAGTCTGGTTATGATATATTCATTTTTCTTTTCTACTGGTGTTCACTCATAGATTTTTAATTTATATAATTAACACTCTATAGATAATTGATATGTCTAATTTCCTCTCAAATAGGAATTTTGAATGTATTCACACTCAATTTCTTCCTCCTGTATACTTTATTAATGTTCCCTATTTTTGTCTTTAAAATAGCTTTAAGCCATTTTGTCTTCTGTCTTTAAACCATCAATGGATCAGCAGCATATATAATCTTTAATCTTTCAACCTGTCATCTGTCTATCTTCATATCAGTATTATCTATCTATCTATCTATCTATCTATCTATCTACCTATCTATCTGGTGCTGTCCTTTACAAACTGAGCTTTCTTAAATCTGCATATATGTTCATCAAAATATTTCTTCACTATATATTTTTACTTTCTGGAGGCATGGTATTCAACTTTCTCTTACTGATTTTCATTCTCTAATCTGTTTTCATTCTCTAATAAAAATTACACCCTATTATATGACTTAATAAACTGTTCATTAACAGTTTATTTATGGATATTCTTCCCTGAATTAATAATTGCCTGTCTACAGAATTTAGGGTTGTTTCATCCACTCCTGGAAGATAAGGTTCTATTGGGCTTCTGGACCAATCGTCAAAGTGAGATATCTTTGGCAATAATCCCATGATAGTTAAGATATTTCATCTTTGATTTTTTCAAAATATTTTCTGATTAAGTGAGTTCTGATGTTCCCTGCAATATAACCCGGTAAGTATTGTTTTTAGTCATCCAGTGATGTGTTCATTCAAAACTTGCTATCATTTTTTCCATCCAGCAAAATTGTCAGCCACTGAATCTTCCATGTCTATGTTCTTTTTAAAAAAATAATTATTCCTTTCTCCAGCACATTACTTTCTATTCCTTACAGCTTTATAACTACGTTGTGTGTATGGTTAATGTAACTACTGGTTTAAGCTACAAAATCTCATGTTAAAGGCCCCTGCCTGTATTCCTGAAATATTTATTGGCTGGATTAGCCTGTAATGAGATAGGGTCTTGCTTTGTTCTAGACTGACCTTGAACTTCCAATGTAGCACAGGCTGGTCTTAAACTCAGAATTCTCCTACCTCAGTCCCCTAGAGTGCTTGGATTATAGGCATGAGGTACCATACCTTCCAGAAACTCTATATTCTCTGACCAACATTGAAAACTTTCCATCCTAGAGAGGATATCTGAATTCATTTTAAATGGATTTAAGTGAAATAAACAATGGGAAGAAGTTAGAACATGAATATCCATGTGTGGTCTAGGGTACCCCTTCTAGACTGTCTTACAGTAAAGTTAAAGGACCTCAAAGATTGGCCCTTAGAATCATAATTGAATTGGATGGAATACTTTGCTCTATGTGGCTATGCAGACAAAGCTCAAGAATATAAAGGCTACTGACAATTATTTTGCCAGCAATGGTATGAGAGAGACTAGGAGTGGTTGAATTTTCTAGATGAGAAAATTGAAGTTCTGTGGAGAATAAGTTGACCAAGGTTACACAACTCATACCCGAGTATGGCTGATTTAGAATCAGCCATCCAATGCTAGAACTGTGATCTTAATCATTATGGATAAATGTCTCGCGTGTACAAATCATGTGAAAGGTTCAGACTTTAGAGATCTTGCAGACACCTTCAGTGTCAGGAGCAATGCTACATAATTTTAGGGAAAAATCATTTGATTAGGCCTAGTTCTCCTGCCTACAGAGCAGCTATGGGATTTTGAGACATAATTCCATTTTGGCCCCTGGTCACAACTGAGACCTCAATAATCCAGTGATGCTTTGATGCTCCAGGACAAGATTACACCAGCTGAAGACATCCTGGGAGGAACAAAATCTTCATCTACTCAGTTCCTCATTGTTCTTGGATTGTTACACTTTGTTTATCCGAATGTACTAAAGTCTCTGCAAGTCATTTGTTACATTTGTTTTTCCCGATGTATGTAGTACTGAATAAAAGGTACTGCAAACTAGGCCGTCTTTGTCTTTGCTGCCCAGAGCAGCACTGATCAGACCCAAAGCTCAGCTTCTTCTCAAAGTCTCATTTTTCTACCTCTCCTGTATAAGTTAATTCGCCTTGTGCTGCCGTGGCTAGCAGGTGACTAGGACTCACTGCAGAGGTTCTAGTAACGTCCCCTTTCCCTGTTCCCTACACTTCAGGTGGATCATGATTTTCTAAATATGTAGAGGATGTGGATCCAGGAAGAAATCAAATGAAAAGGCTCTTCTGGCAAGTGAAAGGCCTAAAGACTCCAGGAGCAGGGAAGTCTAGGAACAACTCCAGAGTGCTCACTGAGCCTTTCTTACTACCCAAGGCAGGGCAGTTCCATTTCATTTAAAAGCCCATCAAGTGTATTAAGATTGGTACATATGCAAAAATGGCAAAGCAAAAATTATACTGGACATGGGGATAATGCAGAATGAACTAAAGACTGCATCAACTAGAAATTCTGTTAGCCTAATCCTAAAATTGCTTTACCCTCCTTTTTCACTTACTAATTTCTGTTATTTCCATTTGCATATTTTATTCCTGTCATTTCAAACATAACCCAATTTACCTAGATGACATAATATGTTCTTTTAAAAACTCTACTGTCTTGGCCATAATGATGTAAATAATTCTAGATGATGATTTAATAGTCAAGCAAAATTAAGAGGTCATAAATGTGAAATCTGTCATGATGAAATTGTCACAGTCTGCCTCCCCTAACCACGTAACATTCACTTATTAAAAAACACTCATTCGTCTATGCAACAACAATGCATCTAGAAAATTGATTACAAATTATGTTAGAAGACTGGAAAAAAAGGTGGGAAAGTAGATCATATACACAAAAGCCTACATCTCTTTTCCAGCAATACTTTGAAATTGCTGGAGTCTCTACTGCTACCACCTTTTGTGTGTGGATGGTTTTCCTAATCTGTTGTATACTGTAGCTTATATGTGTACTTAGTCTGCCTCCCAGTGAAGCTCTTTAAATATTCAGGTAGCGTCTTTCACTCTGTCAATACAATCTCCTTGAAAGCTGAATGCATGCTCAAGTACTATTTGGATATGGAAATTAATAAATGTATCAACAGTCAATCTCTGAGAGACAGTAGGTATTTAATCCATGTGTGAAAGAGTGCATTTATAAAGAATAGAAAAAAGAAAAAAACAAAACAATAAAAGTTTTGAAAGAACCCTTAGTGTCCTCATAAGGATGTGAGATGGAATTTATAGCAGCCTATTGCAGAACTGATTTTCTCTTTATAAATTTGGCATTCTCAGGTGTTTTATTTCCCAGAGAGATTTTGACTAAATAATATATAATATGTCTATGTATATGATTTACACAACTGGAATCTCCCCAAGTACATGCTGTGCCTCCCATGCCTGTGCCTTGACACTTATGTGACTGTTATTCTCTCTGCCTGAACAGTATTACCTTGATCACACATCGCTTACCTATATATTTTACTCAACACTTTGTTTAAACATCATTTTAAAAATTTCTGTGTACCCTACTGTTTAAAAAGCACTCTCATCAATCTATATGCACTCGCCTTCCTTCCATTTAGTAAAAAATGAATATCTAACAATACCTACTTCTCTGCTTGTGATTAATGCTTTTCCTAAATTTATTCTCTCTAGAGATGGGCACCACATTGTTTTTAGGCACTGTGTATCTCATAGCCTACACAGTATATGTTCAATATATATTTGTTGAATAAATTAATAAATGAATACAATGATGACTTTATCATACCATTTTCCAATCCAGATACCTCTGCTTTTTACTTTTTTGTGTCCTTGAGCTGCAATCTCCCTGAACTAATGTATGAGAGAGAAGAAATTATCCAACTGAAGGCTTGTTAAAAATATTTATTAAGATAATGATTACATGTAAAACACTTAAAGTATATATTCTTCCTTACCAGGGCATAATCCTATAGGAAATATCACCTTTCATTGCCAAAATGACACTTCCATTGAGGAAGGTGCTGGGTACCTAAGGCCATGAAACTGAAAGGTAGATTGGAAGCAGCAGATTCTTTCTGTCGGATACTTAGCTTATACATCATTTGCATTACTTTTAAAATGAGATTTAGAGACCATTCAAAGCCTTGGAAAATAAATAATAGACTCATAACTAAATTTTTTCCATATCCTCCACATTTAAACATTGATATCTTGGTTATCAATAAATCCTTGAGCAGTTAAACCTTTCTCTTTGTTGTTTCTTGTATACAACTGCACACTCACAGTGACCTTAACACTGACTGTTTCCGACTGCTTTTTTTCTTGACATTTTGAAGATTGAATCTAGAGCTTAATGCTTGGGCCTCATGGATGCTAGGCAAGGAAAGACTCTAATGCTGAGCTACATCACCAGCTCATTCTTTAAAATATTCTTCTCTACTATTGACATGGCTCACTCCTTCATGGCCTTATGATTTCATATCAAAGGCCACCTCTACCTTAATACACCTGGCCACATCCTTCAATTCTCCATTTCAGCACTTCTTCTATTATTTTTTCTTTTTCTTATGTGTTATACTCAATAGAAAGTATTGCACATCTACCTATTTTTTAGCCCACATCCCACTCACAAACATATTCACAAGCACAGGGCTCTTGTTCACTATTATGAAGCCTCTGAGCTGTTCCATAACAATGTGTTGGAGGATGAAATGAATGTTGGTTGTATACCTACAGATGGAAATCAATTCAGCACAAACACAAACAGAATCACTGCCTTTGAAGAGCTTCCCCTACAGTGGGAGGTTAGATGTTGAACACCAATTACAAACATGACTTCCTAGCCAGCAGTGCAGTTGTGTTAAAAGATAGCAGGTGTATCCAGTTGAGGCCACTTCCCCCCAATATTCACACTTGACAATTTTGTGTGAAAATGAAAGTAGAGGAAGAGAAAAATGTGAAAGAAAGAAGAAATGTATAGAAAATATCAAAAAAAAATTTTTAACTTGCTTAAATATAATGAGAGGAAAAAACAAAAAAAATGAAAAATAATCCCTTCTTTTTTTTGTGATGTAAGGCACTATAGATCTACTCTTTCATCCATAGGATGGAATACACATAAACTAGTAAAGAGACAAACCTGTCACTAAACAAGTAGGAGTTAGAAACATAGATTTCTCATGTATTAGCTGGATGTCCTCAGCAAATCATGTAACCTCTCTTATGTGTCAATGTATGCATTAGTCAAATGAAGACAAAGAGAGATTTCACATTATTATCCATAAGAAATGATAAATTTAGAACATTCAAGTAAGACATTCAGCACAGTTCCTGGGGGCAGGTGAGCTATTAGTGGTTTGTTTACTATCATCATCATCATCATCATCATCATCATCATCATCATCATCATCACTTGTGTCCATATATTCCCCCAAACCCTCATGTAGTCATAGGTGGGGAATTTTCAGAGGTGGCTGAATGTAGAGTGTGTGATGCTGGGATTGATTCATGGTGCAATGCTAGGATCAAGGGCACTAGGATTAAGGGTATGAGTGCTACCTGTCCCAAGTAGCCTGGATAAGATAAAAAGGATAGAAAAGAGTTGTGTTTGTCCCTTAATTGCTCTCTTTGCTACCTTCTGCCTGCCATGAACTGTTTTTCCTCTGCGATTGCCCTCTGCCATGGTGCCCTGCCTTGGAGCCAGCCGATTATGGACTGAAACCTCTACAAACTGTGAGTTAAATAAACCTTTCTTCCTTTCACTTTGGGTGCCAAGTATTTTTTCTAAGCAATGAGAAAAATGACTAAGACAATTAGTATTTAGATAGTCTGCTTCAAAGACAGATTTGAGAAAAACAGAAAGAAAGGACAAATTTTAAACTAGTAAAGTCAGGATAAAAAATAAGAGTCCAGGAATAAAAGGTGATGGGATAGAGAGTTCAGCTTCTGTCCTACAGCTGTTCTCCCCTTGTGCCTTCCTAGTAGTACCTAGACCTTGTGTGGCAATGTGCCTGGCTGCAATTCACACACTTAATAGGCAAAATGGCCAAGGATTTATGTTCCAGACCATGGAACAGAAATTTGATTATCTGGGTGCAAATTGTTGGTAATCATTTTAAAATAATGGAGACTTACTCAGCTTGCAAGCAACTCTTCCCTCTCTCTCTTCAATTACCTTCTTTCTGATATACAAGGCAGGCCCACACTAAAGAACAAGGGGTAACATCAAGCATAGAATCGCTGAGCTAAGAATGCCAGAAGAAAGAGGAAAAGTACTTGGGTCTCTGTCAGTACAGCATGAAATGACACCTCCTGAGACCTCTGTAAGAAAGATCTGGCCACTAGTTTAACTACTTCCTGAATCCCTGTTTCTTAGAGCTAAACAGAACTTTAACTGCTAAACATTATATATACATATATATTAATATACATATATATATGTGTTTAGCAGTTAAACATATTTTAACTGCTAAACATTATATATACATATAAATATATATATATACACATATATACATATATATATATATATTTTTTTTTTTTGCACCGGGGAATCGAACTCAGGTCCTTGAGCTTGCTCAGCAGGCGACGAAACCACTGAGCTAAATCCCCAGCCCACATATATATATACATTTAAATGATGAAAAAAATCTAAAACAATCTACAGAACTCGCATATCTCTGAGATGTGAATTTTCCAATATCCCTGTGAAAAAGAATCTGTGAAAGTAAATACAGCTTTCATGGATTAAAATAAAAGAAATCCATATATAGATATTCTAAATATACTTACATATGCATTGAATTAGAATCAAGGAGAACTATCCTAAGGTTTTTTGAAGGGGACGCATGTAATATCTTGATTGGTGTATTTGATAGTTTTTGAAGAATAAATTAATCTTTACATGCTTTTTTCTTGTAGTGACTTTTGCAAAAAGAAAAATGTGAAATTTTCCAAGATGACTGTAAAAATATTTATATGGAAAAGACAAATACACACTGCTTTCTAAATGGATGATCTGATTGAGAAGTAAATATTAAAGAACGCAGATAAACCAGTTTCCATAGATCTCGCATTTTTCTAAAATGAATCTTTCAGTCTCTCTGTTCACTCAAATTAAATAGCAACACATTTGAAAGCAAGGCTCTAAAGCCCCTCAAAGAGAGGCACAATTTTGGTACATAAAAGACAACTCATATGTTTTCTAGTTTAAGGATGAAGTGACAAACCTGGTCACTGAGTCATAAGAATCTAAATGGCTGCTCGGCAAAAGGGCCACCCATGTGCTTGTATGTTGCAAGGTGAAACCAAACTATTTCTAGTAGAAACAAGACATTTTTTTAAACAACCATGTGGAGTTTACTTACATGCTAATCCTTAAGTAGAAGTCATAGAGATCAGTCTTAAATCAGAAAATGTTTTTGACTTAGATTACTTTGACCAAGGAAACCAATTTGATTGAATTCATGTATACCAATTTAATCATCTCTTATTGTTAGCTCAGATTGGTATACAGAAATTAATGCCCCAGCATGGACTACTCAAATAAGAGCCAGGTGAATGTCAATTGTGAGTTCAAACGATGTTCTGTGAGTAAAGAAGGGGGAGATTTTTGCGAGGGAGAAGCTTTCTCTTAAATATGGAAAGCAAAGGAATTCAGAAGAGAAAAAGTGACAGAGACAGGGCAGCTTTAATTTACATGTCAGCTGTAATATTTGCCTTACAAGGCTATTTACTTAGTAACTGGATGACATTCCTTAAACTAGTTACTGTAGCAATTGCCACATGACACATGCGACTCCATGACACAGAACATCTTGGAAGAAACCAAAAGTACCACCAGTGTCTCTGAGGAACATTACAATTTAAAAAGAATTTTTATTTTTGGTACCGGGGATGGAACTCAGGGAGTTCCAGTAAGGCAGGCAGTGGAACCACTGAGCTAAATCCCCAGGCCCATCATTTTAAGTAAAGCTTGTGTTGTGAAGAAGAGTAGTGACCCCTGCATCAATGTCATTTTTTCCCTATTATTTCTGTATTCTAGTGGAGTGGTAACAGTGGCTCTCAATATATTTTCACTCCTATTTATCATTTCATTGTCTTTTTAAATGTTAATTACTCAAATATTACCTTTCAGTTAAAGCTGCAAGAACCCCCCCCCCAAATAAAACTTATGTAACTTCACAACTTAATTTTTTAAAAAAAGATCTCTTCAAACCATATGAATGCTAGAGTAGTGTTTTCTAAATGGTATATCACAGATTACTAGTACCAATCATTTGATGGTTTGTTAAAAATATCAGTTCTTTGGGGTCAACTCAGATCAAATGAGTTAGTGTACTTGGAATGTGACCTGAAAACTCCCATTCTTAACAAGTTCCCTTGGTATCTTAAACTATTAATGCATTCTTACCAGATTTTATTTCCCTACCTTTGTTTCTTTACTAATGCATTTTCTCACCTTGAATATTCTTCATTACCAAGTGTAGAAACACTAACAGCCACTCCTAGCTTAGCTAGACTTTCCTTAAAATAAATACCTATTTTCCACTACCAAATGATAAGCTCCAGTATTTTTCTATTTCTCTCATTTTCCTAATTTTTACTTGAGTTTAAATATTGGTAGTAAATATGTTACCATGCATATTACGTCTGGGATCTCCACTTAATGCCTTATGTATTCAGAGATGAGGCTTCTGGGTGGTGTTTGGATCCCTGGCTCAGGCACTGAGTGTACTATTGGAAGACAGAGCTTGGTCCTAAGAAGCAGTTCCCTAGGGTGAGACTTGGAAGGCTGCATCTCCCTCCCTGGCTCCTCCCTGCTCTCTTCTTCCAGGCCACCATGACGTAAACAGTTTTTCTCTGCAGCAAACCCTTCCATCATGCCTTTCCTGCATTTCAGCCCGTGGACCATGAACTGAAACTTCTGAATCTGTAAGCCAAAATAAACATCTCTTTCTGTAAGTTGCTGGTTTAGGTATTTTTGTCTTATGGGTGAAGAAAATGACTAAGACATTAGGAAACACTTTCTCATCGGCAGCCTAGTGAATTTAGTGTAGTTTTTATTATATTTCAGCTATTATATTATCAGATTGGGTGTATGATATTTATTTTCCTTTTTAGTCTTTTCTGAGACTAATATATATTTATTTGTATCAGTGTCCAAGTCCCTTAATATGAAGGTGCCAAGAAATGTTTATTTAATTGATCTACATCTAGTTATAATTAAAATCACTTGTAAAAACTTAGATATTATTGCTAAACACTAACTTATTCTATCTTTATAGGAATTCTAAGAGAGATAGCTCCTCCTAATACAGCCCTATTACAAGTGGGGAAGCTGAGCCTTGGAGAGATCAAGTCATCCACCTTAAAAACATAAGTGATGGACTGTAGGTGAGCATTTAAAAATTGAGCTGCAAAAGGAAGCTAAGCTTTTTTCACTAGGTATGATAACATCTTTACTATAGCAATGACGAATTAAGATTTAACTTCTTTTTTTGATATAAGTGAGAATATAGACATGAAACAAAATTTTCTTAACGCAAAGATGCAGGCGGAACAAATATAATTAAGCTCAGAACTTTCCAGTCTCTCTATGAGTCTTTATGATTAGCATATAAAATTTGCATTATGGACAACAATAAAAACACAAAAACTTGGAACTCCTGTTAGCAGGAGAAGTGGGTAAATCAATTGACTGAATGCATTTGAGACCAGTGTAGGAGAAATTTTGAGACCACATCTGAAAAACTAACAAAAATAAAGCAAAATCAAAACTTGGATTTGGGTAGTAAGCAAACAAAATGATAGCACTCAAATGCTGAAATGTATTAAGGTATGATTTGACACAAATCCTATCTCACCTCTAGTTCACTTCTGTAGATATAAAATAGTAGACATGGATGCATGATCTCATAGGTTGCCTGTGGGGATCAAATGTACTTCTACCTCAAATTATTTAAGGATACCATGAATCCTTCACTTGATGAACAGTTCAAAAAAAGAATTATTTATCCATTATTCCCAACAATATTTCTCTATTTCATTTAGCACTACTGCCCAAATATTGCTAATTCTCTACCGGGTTGTATCCCTGTTTCCATCTCTCTCACTTTATCCTGTACTCACACCAATCCAGCCACAGTGGACTTGTTGGTATGCTTTGAACTCAGAGCTTTTGAGCTGGAGAATTTTCCCTTTTACGCTATCTGCCTGAGTAGATGGGGCTCTTTGTTCTGAGAGTCCCTCAAACATGATCTTCTCACAAGCATTCTATTTTAAACACTCCATGTTACTTATGGTTTTATTTTTATATAATTTTAATGTAATTGATTTATTATATTGCTTTCTGGGTTTTATTTTAGTTTATTGTTATACATGCACAGTATGTAATGTTTCCTTTCCTAGTGTGGAGTTGATACATGTTCATATCACATTCCAACTCTTTATTTTCATTTCTTCTCTCCCTCCCCATTCCTTCCAAAGCATCACATTCTGTCTCTTATATCAAGAACCGAGAGCAAATTTTAAAAAAATAAATAAAAATTTAAAAACTAAAAGACCTATGATAGGAACCAGGGAGACTCATTCACACAAGGGAAGGAGCTCAAGAGATATTTTCTGGTTTTTGTTTTTATTTCTCCCACTAGAATATTTTGTATTGTGAGGTATATCCAGCACCTAGGACAGTGTTTTGTACATATTGCACACTTACTATTCATTGTTTGAGTGTATGAAAAATTATTGATCTATTTTTCCTTTTATTTATTCCTCCAGACAGTGGTTTATTGGTAGCTGCTAGGCGCAGTTCTAGTTGTCGGAATCTTCTTCATAATTTCTAAAACCCCATAACCTTAGACAGTCCCTCCCATTATGGCCATTTGTAATGTTTTGTTTCCATTATGATAAATGAGTACTCTTATAAGTCATAAAGGTCAGGTTCATGTTCACAACAATCAAATGGCAAATCTTAGAGTATGATCATTTACTTCTGCTTCAAAACCATGTCCTTGAAATCCATCTTGCATTGGCACAAATGGAAAAGAAAAATGGGAAACTTGAGCTGTTTTGTATATCATGAGATTTCTGGGCTATTGGGGTAAATTAGCTCCAAGTGCCTGAAGGGTATCAGGTACCTGCAGCTATCCCAAGCATTACTGCCTCTCTCTCTCTCTCTCTCTCTCTCTCTCTCTCTCTCTCTCTCTCAGTACCGGGGATCAAACTTGGGACCTGCACCTTCGAGGCAGGCAGTAGCACCACTGAGCTAAATCCCCGGCCCGGCATCTAATTCTTGATGCCATGCTTTAAGGACAATATAAAGAAATCAGAGGAATGCAGAGAGCCTCTATCGTAATGATAAAATCCAGCAGTACACCAGACTGTAAGAAAGATCAGTTGAATTAGACACATACAGCCTGAAAAACTCCAGACTACTGAGGAGCTTTTCTTTTTTCTCTCTTTCTTTCTGGAAGTATTAAAGGAGAACAACTAAGAGAAAGAAGCTATTATGCTAATTATGTACTGGAATACTGTTTTTAAAATTACTCTGCATTCATATATGTAAGAATCTGCATTGGACAAAAGTATCTCTTCAATTTGGGGGCAAAGTAGCATTGGAAGGCAAAATTGATTTCCCCAAGCCACCGTTTTGCTTAAGTGGATTCGTAATTGACTCTAGTACAAGTCATGAAATACTTACATGGGGATAATCTCCTTGCTGAGATACTGGGATGTTCAGCACTCTGCCTCTATTGGAGAGAGGGCAAGGAATTAGCAGGGTATGCAAGGTATGACTGCTGCAGGAGAGTACTTTAATTAAATAAAACAATGTGCAGGTCTTTGATGCACTACAGAGAGAATGGCTCTATCCCTTACTACTGTAATCATAATCCCCAGAAATGTGTGCCCTGAGATCGAAAGTCTCTTTCATAATGATTAACAGAGACGCTAAAGGAGCCACCATGTTGCTATGGAAAGACGTGGACCAGAATTCATAAGATCTGGGTCTTTTTCTAGGTTCCATAGCTACTTTGCTTTTCACACTATGGAAAGTTATCAATTTCTATGTGATTTCTTTTCTCAATCTGGTAGATGGGGTTAGTGTTTACACCAAGTACCTCACAGTGTTGAACTCTATTTTCTTGTAAAATCTGGAGGTATGTAAAATAATCCATTTTTCCCCAGAATAAAGCATTTTTCAAATCCTGATTTAACTAGTTGATTTCTGCAGCTATCCTGGAGGGATAACTCTTTCTCTGGGACCGTTGAGTTCCTAATTTTCAAATCTTCCAGGAGATATTCTCTAAAATGACCACAAGTTCTTTACAATCAGTGAAAATTTCCCAACAGGAAGTGTTAAATGTGACCAAGCAAAATTCTGAGTAATAGAAATGTGGATAAAACAAATTAAATACAGGCTGTGGGCACACCAAAAGTAGGAGGTATATATGAGATTGTAGAAGGAAGTCAAGAGAAGTCGAATACACGTGGATTTCAAACCAGCAAAGTGGAGTAGGAAATTTGAAGGCAGGAAAAAAAAAGCAGTGTCAGAAAGCATGAGGAATAGGAAATATAATTTGAAGAGCTCTGGGTAGCTCAGAGAAATTTTGCAAAAACCTCCTCTATCTTCCTAAATGATGGAAATAATGTTGGGCTTAGCTATGCTTTCCATGGCAAACCCACAGGTGTCACTTTTAACAATAATCTGGTGGGTTTAATTTCATTTTATCCTCTATTCTTCCTTCCCGTTGTCTGGTGCATGGGGATCAGCCTGTCTTTCCAAAATCTATCTTTCCAAAGGAGAAAATGGCTTCTTCTCACTGAGACCTGTTCGCTGTAACCCCAGCCAACAAGATAATGAGCCCCTTCCCTGGAAGTAAGAATTCCCACCACCTCGCACACTCCCGCTTTTAGCTCTGCAAAAATTAGTCTCTACATTTGACTAATAAGGAATGAGGTGTTTCAATATGACATAATATTATTTCTGTGCTAACTTTCTAGTGATTTTCATAGGCCTCGACATAATCATTTCTCCCTTACAGAATCCTTCTAAGAAGTGATGCTCCTGAGATGGAGTCTTTTATCTTTTATTGAAAGTCGTTCTACTGAAGATTATGGCACTTCTAGGCTGATACAATACAGTAATAAAAATGAGGTCACTACTTTGATTTTCCAGTTTGGATTTTTTCCCCTTAGTCATACCTATAACCTTTGATACTGAATTATTATCTCCTGGGTATAACAACAGCTCTAGGTGAAGTCTACATTTTATACACGTTCTAATACACTATAGTATTCTCTATTTGCTTTTTCCTCTGTGATTTCTTGTGAGATAAACATATCCATTTAATCTACACTTAGGGTCAGCCAAATTATTTTTAAAGGAAACTTGTAGGATTATGAGAAATATACGACCCCTAGAAAATGCAGAACCTAAGCAAAGTTCCAAACTTCATCTCTTAAGAACACAAATATCCTCCCACATATTTTGGTTAAGAATAGACTGAGCAAAGTAATAAGGGAAATGTCAATTTGTTACCACCATATAAATAATATGATTTGTTGATTATGACACTTATCTGTCTCCATATTGTGATTACTTTACCCCAAGTGACACTTATCTGTCTCCATATTTTTTGGGGGGGGGTGGGTCCCGGGGATCGAACTTGGGTCCTTGCGCTTGCACACCAGTCAGCGAAACCACTGAGCTAAATCCCCGGCCCCTTTTCTCCATATTATTTTGTCTTCATATTTTGATTACTTCACTTCTGACTAAAAATTCACCTTAGGAGTGAGCAATTTATTCTCAGTCCCATTTGATAGGTTAAAATATTGGAATAAATCTCCAGGGCACAGCCTGACAATTACAATGTTGGGATCAAGCGATTCCTGGTACATTGTGTGCTATTCCAGACATCACAATAGTTATTTATAAAATGATAATGCATGCTATTTATTTAATGCCACTTTTCATTATATGCACAGTTACATATGCTTCCTTCAGAAAAACAGAATGAATTTAGTGATTACCGTTGTGAAAGAGCTAATACATCTGTTTTGATAAAATAAAAGCTATCTTGTCAAAATTTAGGACCCTTTGCTGGCCTCCCAAGTGCTCACTTTCAGCAGAATTTTTGTCAAATCTCTTTCTCGTTCCTGTTAACTACATTCCCTAAACATCCAGACTCTCTTGTAATTTTACATTATTCTTTACCTCGTAATATAGTTATTCCTTAATACCCTGATAAGCGAACACATATAAAAGGAGGAAACAAAATCACCCTCCTTTGTAATTATTTAGCCTTTTTTCTCTAAGTTTCCATATTCATTCTTTTGTGTAAGCTAAAACAGATAAAGTATTAGAAAAGAAATATGGGTATGGTGAGGATGTTCACATTTTTTTCCATTCAACTTTAAGAATAAAATCATAGAAATAATTGTTATCTGTCGCACATATTCTGACTCTAACTGTTCTCTCCTTCCTCCATAGTAAGAACCCTAACTTTTAGCAAGATAAATTTCTTGCCCAAATAATGATATTATACAGTTCCTCACAGTTATATGTAGCCATATGATTAAATACCAATGCATGTGACTGGTATAAAATTGCCTTAAAAGCCAGAGGAAACCTATCTTTCTGAACTCTTTTCTCCATCCTGCTGACTGGAAGGTGGATGTGATGTCTGGAGTTTTGGCATTCATTTTGTGTCACAAAGATGCAAGCACAATCAGAATAATAGAGGAGTCTGCTGGAAGAAAATAGGGTCTGAAAACTGCTTTACCAGGACTGGATCCCTGAATTTTGTACTCTAAACTTTAGTGAATCACACATATAATGTCTCAGCCTTTAACAGTATACAGAAGTGGGCATTACTATGGTTATTTTTCAGAACAGCATGTAAAGCTCCAGAGATTTTAAGTCATTAACCTTATAGAAGGTAACCCAAGGTTCAGAATCACATTCCTTAGTTCAGCTCTAGTATACAATGGCTCCTCTAAATTTGTCCATTTACCAAGCTAAAGCAAGTCCTATTTAATTGGTCTCATTCAGTTTACAGTTAGGTCAGGAGAAGAGAATGAATAATTCACTAACAACGCCAAATTCGGTATTTGGGGGAGGTTAGTGCCCTTTTTTGGTGCCAGCATATTAGTTTCAAAATAAATTCTATTACACTAGAAAGAAAGAAGAGAAATAAAGTAAAAAAAAAAAAAAGGAAGAAAAAAGAAAAAAAGAGGAAAGAAGGAAAAGAAGAAAGGAAGGAGAGAAAGGAGGAGAAAAAAGACAAATGAGGAAAAAAGAGCCAACAATCCTTAACAACTTGGACATCTACATATTTGCTCCTGGAAACATATAAACTGGAATATGAACAAATAGACAGGAATGCAGTATCCTTTATGCTAGAACTACCAGGGGTAGGACCCCATTTCATTGGTTGTGGGGAGGTCTTTCTAGATCATTAGCAGGCGACAGGAAATTCCAGAAGAAGTCAGAGAAAGTGAAACCAAGACTCGAAGGCACCTAACTCAGAGGCTGACACAGCTACTGATGCAGAAATAAAGGGAAGATGTCATATACAGTTATGAAGCCAAAGGGTAGTGGAAAGAAGATAGCAATTTTGTCAGGGGCAAGAAAACAGCTGATGAGAGGGTCTGATATTGTCTGCATCACATACTTTTCCTCCTGGTTTGGGTTTGGCATTTTAAAGCTGTAATTCTTAGGCCATTGTTTTAAGGTTCTCTATTTTGCTCCACGGGTTTTGACAGTTCTATTTCTCATCGTGTGGGCTCGCTGCATTTTGACCGAAGAGCAATGCCACATGGGACTTGTGAATACAGAGATTCGCCGTGGGAATGGGGCTGTTCTCTGGGCTGGCCTGTGGTGAGCACTGGGGAAAAGCACAGTCAGAAATATTACTAGTGATGGGTACAGGCTTTCTCTCCATCACCCAAATACTTAAAGGTTTTGAACATCTCAGACATGCCAGGAAGTTTGCCTGCAGGCCATTTTGGTTACTTCCCACAGTGCCTCCTCCAGGAACGTGCTGTAGTGCAAGGAACGGACTCCAGAGTCACATCGCCTGGTTTAAACATTAATCAGTGCGTGCTACTCATTCTGAGACCCATTTATCTTTCCTACTCCTCAGTTTATCTATGAAATACAGATAAATTAATATCCACCTAAGTTGTTGAGACTGGTTAGCTGATACACACAAAACCTATAAACACTGACGATCGTAAACTTGTATGTGATTGCTGTTACCGTTGTGCTGGTTATCCTTGTCTCCTTTTCTCTGAGAAAACAGGAAGCAAAGAAGGTTTATGCAATTCTTACATGTCAAACTCCATAGAGTTTGCATGTTCTTTATTTGAAGTACTTTGGGTCAGAAGTGTTTTAGATTTCAGAGTCTTCCAATTCTGCAAAATTTGTATACACATGGCCAGTTTAGCATCATTAATTCCAAATTCTCTAATCTGAAGTGCTCCAAAATGTTTCAGACTTTGGCACATTTTAGATATTTATTTTTTGGAGCAGCAGGGGCCAGGGGGGATGATGTACACCCTGTCTGAAAATCACAGACCACTGCCTCTCTGGCTGGGCATCCCTTTAGGATACCCTTTCAAGTCCTACTCTAGCAGTGATGGTAATTATCAGAAGCACCTTTGCAGAATGTTTGGCCTCAGAAAGTCCCATCCTTTCAAAATTCCACTTATTACAATTTGGCAGCACTTTCCCGCCCCACAGGATAAAGAATGCTGCTCCTCTTTCCCTCCCATTACAGTGCTGATTATAGCTGAAGTGCAGGACACAAACAGCTCTGGGAGATGGGCTGGCTGCATTATTAAAGGGCTATGTGATGTGAATCTGAGTTATTAGTGGCTTCATGACAACCACAATATGAACGAAATTAGGTTTCACCTCTGGAAAGAAAGCTCATAGTTGGAAAGGATTAGAAACTGTTTCTCTATCCTAGGATCAGTGCCCTCTTCCTTTCTATACAGCACTCCTATGCTATCCACAAGCCTCTCTGTCCATGTCGAAAGTGTTGTCAAGACACCAACAACATGATTTCGAAGTTAAAGTAGGCCAAGGTGAATTTTACTAAATTTCTTCCCTTTCGTTTTGCTTTTCACTTTTCAATGTCTGCTTAAGAACAAACACAAAGTCAACTCCAATGCTCTTTATAGCTCAAGCCCAATAAAAGACATTAAAATTCCAATAAGCAATAATGTCTTTTTACTGCATTTTAGTACTGAAAAAGTAAGTGGTTCTAAGACCGCTGTGGCTGTTAGTACTTAAATGGCCAAATTATCTTAATTGTCTCAGAAGTGGCACTAAAGTTGGAAGAAGCAAAGAGTGCATATGTGAGAAGGAGGGAAAAGTGCCATAATTATGTTCAATTTTTAGAAAGGAACATTTGTTTCCATTCCAGTCAACAGCCAACCACTTTCTAGTAAATCAAAACTCAAAGAGGTGTGTGCGGGTGACAAAGTTATATGGCATGCGCTACCCATGGTTGAGTTGTAGTAAATTTAACTCTGTTGTGCAGAAAGCTGCTGAGCAGAATTATGAGACCATGTGAATCCAATTTAATCAACTTGGAGCTCCAAGCTGGCCCTTCTTCTGGCTGAAAGACATTGCAGTACAATGCATGAGCCATATGTTTTTCTGTTTGGTCAAGAGCTCTCTGGACTATTGCTGCCCAATTAAGAGTCAAAGGATATCTGAGTGTGCTGGGGAGGTGGGAAACACTTATTTAAGCAGGATATAAACAATTGAGAACTAATTACCTAAAAGCACAGGAAAAGATGGCTGTGGTAGAAATAGTAGAGTCTACAAGAGAGTAGATTTATGATAAAATAGGTTTATCTTCTGTAGTAAGTAAATCTTTTCATAAAGTGACCTCACAAACAAAACCAATTCCTCACCACTGCCCACCACATGTATTTTTCCTCCTTACTGCAAACACTTCGGCGGGGCGGGGGGGGAATTGGTTTATCCCATTAGTATCTGTGTTCTTTCTCTCTGTTCCTTTGGACCCAGCTATAACAGGAATTTACCCTCAGCTTCTACACAAATGGTTCTAGAGAATCACCATCGATCTCCCTTTTGCAATGGCCAATGATTACGTTGCAGTCATCAGTTTATTTGACATGTCAGTTACTTGGCAGAATTAATTCAACTTTCCTTCTTCGATTATGTTCTTTACTTGGTTTTCAGGATGGTCCTTTCTATTGACTATGCTAATACCACAATTGTCCTTCCAATGGGTCTGCCCCATTGCCTCAATTTGTATTTAATGGGATATCCAGTATCCACACACAGATCTCCTCTTTTGGTCTTATACTGACTCCCTCCCTGCTTTCATCCAATGCCATGACTTTAAATTCCTCCATATGCTGAGGACCAAATTTGCCTCTCAAATCTCAGTGTAGCTCCTGAACTACAGATTTTTATTCAATAATTGCAATTAAAAGTGTAGTAAGTATCTTAAAATTAAAACTTCCCAAAGATATATATTATACCAAGCTTCATTAAAGCCAAACTGCAATCTTCTCTGTCTCATTAACTGGCATTTCCATCCAACCAGACCAAAAGCTTGTTTTAACCTCTGCTTCCTTTTTCACATCCAACTTCCAGTTCACTGACAAATACTATTGATTTATCATTTGAAATATATTCTAAGTCGGCCCTCTTCTCAGTACTTCTGCTTTCTCTGTCCCAGTAAAAGAGAGTGTCTTCTCATGGCTGGATTTGTGCAAGAGCTTTCCTACCATTCTCCTAAATTTTGCCTAGGTATTATTAGAAACATGGATATCAGAGTAATTCTTCTAGAACTTAAGTTGGATCAATTCATGGCCACATTCACTTAAATGCAGATAACTTTTCATAACTTCTAGCTTCTAGTAGGTCTTCAACTGCCTTGTTTCTACTAGCTTAGCAGCTCAGTCATGAGATCCACACCAAGCTTCCAGCCGTCCATTAAGCTTCTTTAGCATGTTTTTACCTCTGGTTCACACTTGTTTTTCCTACTGCATAAAATATTCCAGCTTCAGATCACTCCTTCATCCACTTCCATTAGATTTCTCCTTAAACATTTCTTCATCAAAATAAAACAAAGGTTGCTGTGATTCCTACAAAACAGTACTCCGGGCTCAAACCCTCTGAGCCCTTTGACCTGCTTTATTTTTTCATGACCCGTATCACATAACATATTTTGTATTGATTTGCCCATATCTTCCCCAATTAAATTCAAACATAATATGGACTTTCTTTTATTCATGCTTGGATCTTGAGTTCAAAGAATAGTGCCTGGCACACAAAATACTTTTAATAACTTCTGGAATTATCTGAATAGTTCCATTAAAATAGAATGTAGATAAACTGTCCTATACTTCAGAAGAAATACCCAAGAGACATTAAGGATGATAAAGTCTGGAAGACTATTGACTCTGAAAATGTATAATATCTGCGAGGCAATCACACCAAACCACCTGTTGACACTAGCTTGTGTCACTTTACAAAGGTTGTACATATTTGAAATGAAATTTTCTTGACACAATAGAAAATGGGTCCTGGTAAAATAATTAGCTAATATTGATTGAGAAGTATCCAAGAGTTCAAGCTTTCTGAGCTATACGAACAGAGAGCCAAAAATCACTGCCTTGCAATGAGTTGGCACCATTTTAGCTCTCACAAATTCCATCCTCAGGTTGTGTGAATCCATAGGGCACACACTGCTTCTGTCTGTCCAAGTGTCCCATTCCCCATAATGTTTCTGCATGACTATTAACATCAAACCACCTCAAATTAATATCTCCATCAAATTAAACCTGATGTGATTCAAAATGCAAGCCAATCTGTTTTCAATTCCACACTCATCACTCTTATTTTATTAATTCTTGAGACAGAAGACTATATTAACTTTGTTAAACAAAAATCTGATTTTATGAGTCAAACATCAGTCTTCATAGTACAGCAAATTCTTTGAAATAGTCTTTAACATTTCCTACATTATCTATGTAAACATGTGCAGTTTTCTTTCATTGTAGTATTTACAGTAAAGAGTTGGAATAATTGCTAGTTTTTAGTCACCCTTAATATACCTATCCATTCTTATTTGCACTGTAGACTAAATCAAAATGAAAAGAAAAATTAGAAATATACTTCTAAAAGACTTAGTATTTATTTCATAAAAGCATTCTGTTACCCTCTGAATAGAGAATTAATATACTGTTATCTTAGTGTTTATAATATCTTATGGGAGTATTTAAGCTCCACCATTAAAGAGAATGTTTCATTTCAAGAAGGCAACAAACACAATAAAGATACAAATGAAATATGTCACAACACAATCTCTCTTCTAAATCTTGTCACCGATGTCAAGTTCTGTTTTGTACAGCTCATGGTTTGCGTCTACCACTTGAGATCCTGATTATTTTAAATTTCTTAATCCTACAAGTTACCATTCTTTTCCCCCTACTTGCATTTTTCTAGTATTCCTTTTGATAAAGTATGGCCATTAACATTAAAATATGTGTGCTGTTTCCCTTTGCTTATCACTTGTTTCTCCTTTTGTATTATTCTGATCCATTTAACACTCACAGCCTAACACAAGTATTTTTAGAAATGATATCCTCAATAATATATGGCCCAATGTGCACGATCACATTTTGTAGGGAGCAATTAAGGATTGTGAAACAGCCTGAACTAATTTGGAGCCAACCTACCAGAATTGACTGACAAAAATGAGTATTAATTATCATGCCCTGCCTCCTTACTACAGCTGAGTTTAATTTTCATGGCCTTAATATTACCAAAATAACACAAAAATGAACACAATCTTGTGGCCTTTCCATATGATAACAAAAGGCTGCGCATTTGAACAAACACTGTAATTGTGTGTTGTTAGGCTATTTAGCTAATATTTGTCACAAGAATAAAAAAATAAGAGAATATAAGCATTTTATTTTAGGGTAGCATGTGATAATTGGTGACCTGTATATTGCAATATTTTTAAATGCTTAAAATAAATGAAAAAGCTATAAATATCCTCTGGGTATATCCATGCCATATGTTTATATGAAAAGAGATTACAGATGAAGACAATCTTTTTTATTTTTTTTAGGGCTTAAGAATCTGAAAGATAAATTGTACCAGATGGAGTTAAATAGGCAAAGAAGATTTTATCTAAGACTTATCTTGAGAGGGGAAAAAGGCTAAGCTCAATGCTCCTGATACAGACAAAAAAAGAGACAAGAGAGTTTTTAAGCACTGGAATAATTTGGTAGAAGCCCACTAGAGGACCCTGGGAGAAGATCAGGTCATGTGATTAGATTACATATTTTTGCTAATTGTTGCACATCAACATTAGTCTCATACTCTTCCATGTTGTGTGGGCGATGGGTGCTCTAGATTTCTTTCATCTTTTTATGTTTTTAGCTTTGCTTTTTCAAAAGTTTATTTACTTTTTATTAGTACATGTTTGCCACACATAATGATCACATTCATCATGGGGAATTTTAACCTGTACTTGATATCAGAATGATTTTTTTCTCATTTCCCTCCCCCTTCCTTTCAAAGGGAAGAGGAATAAGGGATGGGGTGAGGAGGAAGGGAAAGAAAGGAAAAGGGATTTTTTAAAAAATGAGAGAACATTGAAGGAAACAAAATGGAAACTGTTTTGTAAGTGGGGAGGGGTGGTCTACTTTTTTTGAAGATTAGATTTCAAAGTCATGTTTCCAGGGTTCTTGGAAATACGTTCTTGTACTATAAAAATGACAAGAAACCAGGAGAATATTTCCACTACCTGTTTCAGAGGAAAAATTTGTAATTGCAAATTTCCCAAAGTAAATGCTCTAAGAAACCAGAGTCAGGAGAACACTTCTTTAGAGTTTGGATAAAAAGACCACTAAGACTTTCTTGGTCAAGGTATATGACAATGTTTCTATTCTTTTTTGTCATCAAAATTAAATTATAAGAATAACAAAAATAACTTCACATTATGCATCCTAAGATAATAAAAGCTTTCCTGAGCAAAAGAGTCAAGATTCCCACTTTATATGGCTATTTTCTAGAAGAATCCTACAAGGCTAGATGGTGGCACAGTCCTTTCTGTAGACCACCTTTTAAGACACAAATGGTCCAAATCTGAGGATTTCTATCTCTTCACTTTAGGCTTTCTAATTTCTCTTGAAAGTAAAATATCAGTTTGTTGTATATATCCAAGGTATAGTATGATCATTACAATTTAAAAAAAAAGAAGAAATCACAGAAATCTCTTAGTGAACTTTTTCACTTCCTTTATCTTTCCCACTATCAATTCAACTTTCGTTAAGCTCTTTCCAGTGTAAGTACATAAAACTGTTCTTCTGAACAATAATTTATATTGTTCAACTTTACTTAAACTCTGAGGGTGACAATGTGATAGTTATCACATTTTTGCCCAGAAGGAGTTAGGGTAATAATCTACATTTCATCTTAAAAGATCTAGTGTAATAATAGGCTGAAACTGTTTATGAGGGAATAGAGAGGGGACCATTAAATAGGTTTCTAATACTAACCCAGTCTTCTCACATCCCTATCCAAATATCACAGTTCCACATCTGCAAAGTGAAAGAATGAAGCTCCCAAACTGCCAAGATCTTTCACATTTTATGATATAAAGATTCTACTACCTCATAAAGCCACTGTGAGGCAACAGTTAGTTCACATTTGTTCATGTTTTTTGGAGAAAATATACAAGTCCGCTCCCCACAAGAAGCAAAAAGCCTAATACTACTGGCAGGTAGATTTATAATTAAGACCTATAATCCCAGAAAGCACTTATTAGTGAATCAACCACAAAGTAATTTCAATTTCTCTAGACTCCTTCTACAGAGAGTTTCTAGAAATGATCATGGTACCATGCTGCAACTTTCATATTAACAGTTGAGTACTTTAAGAGCCGATTTAGTCCATTTGTATAAGGTAAAGATTACACCATTTCTTTTTTTCTTTTAAGAGTAGGAAAAATTTATTGAGAGAAAGATAGCTTCTGTCTAAGAGAGACACAAGGGAACTGGAAAGTGGGTTGCCTGCTACACTATGTCTACAGTATTAAAAAATTTAAAACTTTGAAAGATAATCACCACTGTTCAGTTAGTACAGAAATGTATAGTGAGAGGAATTACT
Source organism: Heterocephalus glaber (assembly GCF_000247695.1). The sequence goes on along the minus strand of NW_004624767.1, from coordinate 6,377,384 downwards.
ATAAATTCATTAACAGCTTATATTAATAATTTATGGTTTTTTAAAAAAAACTACAGAATTAAAAATAAATTAAATTGTGTGGGAGGCATGTTACTTATTTAGGTGACAGCCAATGCTTAGTTTGTATACAAAAACACTTTACAGTAAGTGCACACAGACTCTCTAACCTGATTTCCCATAGCTGGGAATCACTAGACTACACACACTGAACAACCATGAGTTTGACTTAAATTCATTTGGAAGAGGATGTTTTCAAACCATAAAATACTACATAATTCAGGTCATACATAAAATCTAGACACAGAGAAATGCAACAGTCAAATTTGAATAAAATAGATTCCTTATCTAAAAAATAAGTATATGCTTTGTGATATAGCCAGGGGTTAGAATTATTGAATTAGAATTACTGAAATGGCCAAACTCCTATTTCATGAATTGCTCTCTTAGCTGATTACTCAACGTTGCCATAACACTGTCCTTCAGAACTTTGCATAATGAATCTGTTCACTCCCAAGACCATTTACCTCTGAGAAACAATATTTAGCATTTCTGAGTGTGAGGTTGCTTGAAAGATCTATTATTAAGGCTTGCGTTAGGAAGTACTGACAGTTCTACATACTCCAAGGTATATAATTCGCCTCAAATTCACCTTCCTTGGGAATAGGGAAGCTTCTTCACCTAAAATCGCTTTTACCATTCTGGCTTTGCTTAAGGAGACTGTTGGTTACAGACAAAGCTGTTATCACCTAGGATGTTTAAATAGCACATCCCAGTGGATTGATTCCATCACAATCATTGTTCACTAAGTGGGAAACCAAAGTTGTGTGATATCTGAGTCTGAGAACATTTCAGAATGTTAAAACAGTTGGAGTAAAGCTATTTTGTGTTCAGTATGCGAAAGATAGCGTTTATATTCTTGCGTTAGATGGCAGAGCGGAATTAACCGCTTAGAAACGCAATAGAAAATGCAAGTTAAAAAACCACCATTCTCTGAAAACTCAACAAGCCTCGGCATTTTCCCCTCCACGGCGTTTCAGTGAACAGGTTACTTGGATAACTGCCACGTGGATAAGGCACAACACAGAAGAATCTTCTTCCTTTGATTACTAAACTATATCCCCTTGGGCTGTTTGCCTTTGACCTTCAGAAAGCCCTATGCCCTTATTAGCTAAAATGATCTGAGCTGGGTGTGCTTAAAAGTAATTTTAAAACACTGTCAACTAATAAAAAGGTACACAATGGTGATTAGGGCTCCAAGACCTGGCTGTAGTAGGCATTTTAAAGTGAATGGCCCAAGGGGAAACTAACAGATCTCAGTCCATTTGTCCCTGGCAATAAAGCATGACCTAGATTAAATTGAGGCATATTGAGACTTTGTTGCTTAATGGATAGTCCATTGACCTTTTAATCCCTCTATAGCCTTTTCTGTATTCATTTTCGAATGCCAGGCAGCCCGTCACATGCCAGGCAAAACTGTTGTCCTAGACAAAGTTGAGGCTGCAAAGAAGAGCAAAAGAGGCACTGCAGCTTTTTCTTCCCCTGTTGGTATTTCTTCACTCCTAATACATTGAGAAAACTGAGAGTAAGGTAGAAGGGAGTGCATCACAGCATATCATGTGAAGAATTACCTCTACTTTCCCCCACACAAGCTAAATCACATATCCAACAAGTCTCCTAAGTTCCAGTGTGCTGTTAATTAAGTGCCCAGTCAGGTGGCAACGCCTTGATTCTCTGGTCTGGGCCACTTCAAGCACCCGGTCCACGCTAGCAATCTGATTTCAGGTAGCCAAGACAATTTTTTTCTCACTTTAAGAAGCAGAGTAGAGTGATCAAATCAAGGACGCCAAACTGAAGGCTGATTTGGGGAAAATGAAAGAGCAGCTTCTTGGATTACCTGTAACAAGAAGCAGAGGGGGAATTAAGTCTGTAGCACTGAAGAAAATAAAAGGTATCTTTAAAAAAGAAAATCCCAAATGGTTGTTTAATAGAAAGCAGCTTCAGTTTTCAAAGGCTGGCTCCGCGCAATTGAGTCTTTATTCAAAGCCAATGTTCCTGCGGTGACTCTGTCACTATGGGTGATGACACAGCCAAGTGTACAGAGAAGTCAATCAGCCAGTCAATCCAGGAAAATGAGCAAGTCTCACCTGGTAGGCTCCCACACTGGGGGAAATGACACACTATTGCTTTCACTCTTATGAATTCCATCCCAACCAGTAAACGGGTGACCTACTCCACTACCCTCTGAGGGTGGGTAAATTAAATGATAACTGCACCATTCTAGCTGTCAAGTGGGACTGAGACCCCCCATTCTGCCTGGGGCTCCATTTCTGCAGTTGCATTATTTTAGAAATCTAAAGAAGGAAAATGGATCCATAAACACAGGGATTAGTAAAAACCAACTGATAATGTCCATAAAAGGAATCAGCATCTATTTATGAAGATTAACGACTGATAGAAATTAATATTTCCAGTTGTACACAATAAAAGATCATTTTACTAACATAAAATAGAGAAAGCACACATGGCTTGTGTTATCTCATCCTGAGGGAAACTGATAGAAATTGGTTTAACTCTCCCTGAAAATCTACCACAATTTAAGCCCCACAGAAAACAAAATCTTACATAGCAGAAAATCCCTTTCTGCAATAGATCAAGAAAGGAAAGAGCCTTCCATCTAGTTAGTGGAAGAATATATACTATATCTAATGTCCCACAGCACTTGTGAACACATAGACCTTCATGAAGCCAAACATTCATGACTATCAGGGCTTACTGAAATCTTAAAACTTTTCACCGAGTAGCTGTGACCTGGAGTCTGTATACCGAAAAAAATGTCCAAATGTGTGTGCCTGCAGCTGCATCCCTCGCTTTGCAGATGCCCAAGAATTCACTCTTATGTGCTTGTACCTCATTTTAGCTTTCACTTTTGGAGGAAAAGTTACTGATCCTCTATCATGACATTATGTAGCCAATACCTGCCCCATAGAAGATAGGCAATAAAATATATGCTGCTCTTATTTCCAAATAAATGTAAATCAATGTGTTCATGGTTGGTTTTTGTAGCCAAAAATTCTTTTTACCTAGAAAAAGAAGGAAAGCCTGATAGGTTTATAATAATGTATAGTTCAAAAATAAAACTTCTTCAAGCGCAAGGTCCCAAGTTCAATCCCCAGTAGCAATAAATAAATAAACAAATAAACCTTCTAGATTATTAAGAAAAGATTTAACGAGTTAGTATTTAAAAGTAAACATCAGGACACAGATTTCAGCACATGATGTTGAAATGTGATTTCTGATTTCCTATGGTGGCTTTAAGCTTAGCCTCAATATATACATTGCTGTTGTCCTAGACAATAAATTACAGAACAATTAAGCACTTGAAGAATCAATAATTTTCCACAATGTATGGAATACAGTAAGTATTGGAAATAAGACTGAACAAAAGTCTAATTTCTCTGTAAAGGGAAGGGACACTAGAATATGTTAAGATTTACAAGATAATTAAGAGCTTGGCAATCTACCTCCTTTTGTTCACTCTCCTGTCCTGGATATTTGGCTCCATTAAGTAGTGATTAAACCTGGTCTGATATAACCTGATATATTTTAATATCTATATTATTTAGTGACATAAAGAAAAACTTAAACCGATATGTGTTAATTTTTTGACTTTATTTTATTGTTCTTTTTATAGTCATTGGTAATATTTAGCTTGCTAAAATATATAACCACTGAGGCAAGCATATACTTATAGAAGGCAAAAGCTCAGAAAATATTGCCTATGTTAAATTAAAGTATGATTGACAAAAATCAACTTTTTCCCCTAAGGTTAATTAAAGCAGGCAAATTTTAATAAGAAATAGCAATGTTAAATAACCTATCAATATAATGGACTATGTTCTGTTTCCAACTTGAAATTAGAATGCCTGATGCTCCTATGACTGTCTTAGGTTCACAGAACTACATTGTACTAGGGATAGTTACATGAAAAATACTTCCATATGTTTCTTTTGCAATTAATCTAGAAACCGGCATGTCTCCCATTTTGGCTGGAGGTAACAATTAAAGCAATATAGCTTAGGAGTTTTGTGGAAGAAAATAATATTAAAACAATTTCCTTTATAAAAAGCATCTGTACAAACAAGCTGTAACCTTCCTAATCTCCCCATCCCATACTGAGCAGATTTATCTGTAGCAGTTGATTACAGGGTCCTGAGAGTTTACCCAAACACAACCTTGAAAATTTGACAGTTCTAACTTCCCAACTACACATAATTCAGAATGGACTCAGAATTTCTTCTTCAGAAATTCATTCGGTCTTTCCTATATAAAGAACATTCCTATATCCTTTCTAGTATATGATGTTGTTTTTCTCTATATAAATATCAGTGCATGTGACTGTATTTTTTTCCTATTGGGAAAATATGTATTAACTATCTAGAAATTATATTTTTGTCAGAATTTACATTACCTGTCGATTTTGGAAATATGTACATGGTTTAATTTATTTTCTCTAGATGTCTTTCATTAAATAATTCTATCTGGAATCTTGACCTTAAGAACACATGGATTGATTTTTCTTTAATTCTTTCAGAGCTCTGAATATTAGGTCTGAAAAACTAGGACACAGAATAGGAAAGCATTGCTTAGCCATGTATATTTTAGTACAGTTTAGACCTCTAAGGCTAGTCACTCTTCTTCCTGTAGTTCATATTGGACTTGTGATTTCTGAAGTCTTTCCTTTTGTGCTGTGAGCAGAAAATTACCTGGGTGGTTGGTCCAACACCCTGGATTTTTAAACTTGTCTCTAAATCTTGCTGTGTAATCTTGAACTGCTTGATTATCCATCTCTGAACTTCACTTTTATTCTTGCAAAATGTATTAATAATTCTCCCACTTACCACTTTTTTGAAAATAAAATCAAACACAACCAGTAACACAGTGAAGAGACAACCTACAAAATGTGAAAAAAAATTCTGCCGACTACTCCTTGGACAAAGGATTGATATCTAGAATACATAAAGAACTAAACAAAATTAGACCCCCAAATTTAAAGACACAATTAAAAATTGGGAATCTGAAAGGAACAGATAATTCTCAGATGAAGAAATACAAACAGCCAATAAATACATGGAAATTCGATAAATTCAAATTAAAACAACACTGAGATTCCAGCTCACTCCTGTAAGAATGGCTGCCATCGAGATATCAACAAGGAATGAGAAGACACATGAACAAGCCTCAAAAACAGACTTCCAGATCACCTACAGCAACCCCAAAGGGAAACAAGATGGAACAATCTGATACTCAACCACCTGGACTCAATTAACTGGCAACAAAAGAGGATCTGGGAAAAATGAAATCAGAAATAATTACTCAGATAACAGTAAAGATTTTGCTTATGGTGCAAGACATGATTAATAAATCTAGAGAGGACACAGATAAAAAAATAGAGGATCTGAGGAACATGATGGAATCCCAACATAGGAAACAA
>NW_004624767.1:6353093-6369393 GCF_000247695.1 Heterocephalus glaber | reverse complement strand
AAATTCTATAAAATCTGTGGTAATGTCTCCTAGATCTTAATATTGTAATTTAAAAAATGTATAACTGATATTGTGTAACAGGAAGAAAAGGTTTAAAAGAGCAGGGGAATTGGGAGGGGTAGGGGAAGGGAAAAAAGGGACAGGAAAAAATATGAGAAGAGGAAAAAAATGGAAATAAGGTCTTTGCAAATAGGGAAGGGTGGAGGGGGTGAAGGGAGGGCAATGGAAGGGGGAAAAAAATAAGTACCAAGATACTCATGTAATGGTACAAGATCCCAATGAAGAATGTAACTGTATTTTATACCGAAAATGTACCAATAAAGTTAATGGGGGGAAAAAAATTAACCAGTAACAAATGCTGGGAAGTCTGTACAGAGAAAGGAATCCTACTCCATTGTTGGGGGCCTAAAAATAGATACAAGCACTATAGAAATCAGTGTGGAGACTTCTCAAAACACTAACAGTAGAAATTCCATTTGACCCAGCTATTCCCCTTCTAGGTATCTTCCCAAAAGAGTAAAAGACATCATACTACAGTGATGTATACATGTCCATGTCTATAATTCATAATAGCTAAATCTTGGAAACAGCCCATATATACACATACATTATATTTTTGCTCCTCCTAAAACTTACCATAAACAATGTGAGGACAGCAGGGATATGTATAATATGAATATATGTGTATATATATATATATCAATTAATAAATGGATTTTAAAATGTGGTATTTATACACAATGGAGTACTACTCTGCCACAAAGAAGGATAACTTTGAATCATTTGTAGGAAAATAGATGCACCTTGAGACCATAATATTAAGTGAAGTAACTCAGATCCACAACCTTAAATGTCACATTGTTTCTCCTATATGAAAAATTAATATATATATTGAAATAAAAAATAATAGGAAAAAAGTAAAAGAAAAAAAAAGTATTGAAATCCAGTGTACCTTGAATTAGTATAATTGTCTTACATGTTATATACGTTCTTTGGCCTATTAGTCTAGTTTTTAATGTGTACATATGACAATTAACTTTATAAGGCCCTATAAGATAAATGAATCTGATGCTGGAAAAATAAAAGGGGGCAGGGAAAAAGAACGGAGTTGAAATGTGTTATGTAGATGTACCAGTTCCCTACAGTGAATATAATCATGTACTGCAGACATGTACTAATAAAGTAAAAAAATACATATTTAAATTACAAAAAAAATCAAAGGAGAAAAAGAAAACATTTGCACTCTAAATGTCTAAGTGTTATTCACTTACAAGCTTATAGGCCTGTATGTGGCCTCTATGAATCTTGCTTTCTATTAGTATTTATATCTAGTAAACTCCATGGTACAATGAAAAAGACTGCACTTTGATGTATTATCACCTGAGGTACAAATCTCAGGTTTGGAATTCCAGAGTTACATAACTGTGAGAAACATCCTTAAGCCTTCTGGAACACAGTTTCATCATTTATTAAGTGGGGGAAATAGGACCTATTCATAAGGACATAATACCTGGCATGTAGTAATTACTTATTTATCATTAACTGCTTTCCATTACCTTTCCTCTTCCAACATACATATCACAGAGATGTCTACCTGTTTCTAGGGACCACAATTTAAAAACTAAGAACTTTCAAAGTTCACAAGAGAATTACAAGGAAAGTTAGTGACTTGAAAAATAGGATGTGCAAAAGATGGTTAGAAGAACCAGATACTGGAAAGAAAACTGAGACAAGGAGACTGAAGATGTCTTTTCAGAAATGAAGACAGTGAGATAGAATGGTGATCATCTCCTTCCATTCATGAAAATGTGACACAAACAGAAAGAGATGACAATTATGATTTTCCAGTAAGGATGGAACTTAGGCATTATATTTTTGCTCCTCCTAAAACTTACCATAAACAATGTGAGGACAGCAGGGATATGTATAATAGAAATATATACTTTTTCAAAAGCTAATAACCCTTGAAGAAAAGGGAATATTAGGAAGCAAAAAGTGCATAGACAGATGTAACTACATCAGCAGCTTGAAAATACTGACCCCCAAAACTGGCGGTGGGAAATGCTGACGACTTCATTTGTACCACAGAACTCTATGTTGGTCCAAGAACCTCAAAGTTTTAAGGCAGGAACCAAAATCTAGAAAAATAGATTGAGAATCTTTATCAGAAGCTCTTAGTAGTTCCTTCGTTCTCACAGGCCAACAACTGTGCTTTCTCTTCTCAGGCAGCAGACCTGGCATTACTTTTTATTTTGCCATCATAAGCAGAGGGTCTGCCATTGTTTGAAAGGTTGTATTCTACCAAAAGTCTTGTCGAAACTTTACCCCTCATTCAATAATATTAAGAGGTAAGGCCTTTTTCACATGATTAGTCATCAGGGCTCTACTCTAATGAATGGATAATTAATTTAATGAGAGTGTTTGAAGAGATTATTTAACTCCATATTTACTCATCTATTCTTCTAATCCATGAGGACACAGCAACAATGTACCATATTTGAATCTGAGAATAAGCCCTCCTTACAGACCAAACCTGCTTATACTATCATCTTGAACACCCTGTTCGTCAGAACGGTGAAACATAAATTTCTACTATCTGTTCTATTGTATTTTGCTGTAGCACCATAAACGGACAAAGATAGACATTAAACATGCATATGTGAAAGTGAAGAACCAAATTGGAAGCAAAAAGAAGAATCCCTCAACCACTTTCTGGTGCTTAGCTCCCCCAGCTGGAGTGACCATATCATTTACCATGCAAACTAGGCACTTTTCAGAATGAAATGCTGTGTTGTTAATTAATTGCTTTTTGGGGAACATGATACAAAATACACATTTCCCAGGCAATGAATTAGTGGCATTATGGGCCTAGCCTAGAGTTCTACAGCCAGGAAAATACTCCCCAAGAAACAACCAAAAGTCTTCTTTGAGGGATTCCAAAGAGCTCAAGATAAAAGTCCTGAAGAGATCCACATCCAGGATTATGAAAGGAAACAGCACAACCCATCTTAGCAATGAAGACAATACTCAACATGTTTTAGCTACAAACAGTATTTGCAAACCAAAATAATATAAAACCTAGATAATGATATTACCAGAATTATAATAAAATCTGCTGGGAGAAATAAAAATGTGAACATCAAGAACGGGGCTAGGAAAATAGTAAAAATGGATGTAACTCTATCCTATAATATTAAGTGGAATAAATTAGAAACACAAGCTTAAGTAGTGCATGATTTTACCTTATATGAGAAGTGCAAAATATAAATAAAGCACAAAATGAAAGAGAAAACAGGGAGGAGGGAAACCTTTCTTAGTGGCAAGAGGAACAAGAAATGGAGAGAAAGGGAGGAAGAGGAGAGAGGATGGACAAAAATGGAAGTGGAATACATCCGCATTCTCTAGACAGAGAACTCAACAGATAAACATTTCCTTTTAAAACTAGAAATTTCAGATTATATCATTTAATAACATAAAGATCAGTTTGGGGAAAATCCACTAAAATAAGTGAGACACAGACTTTAGTGAGTGAAAAATGTTGACATCAACGAGTGCTATTTCTTCATACAACTCTGCTACACTATTTGTACTGTTAACCCAAGGATGGCCACAGTGTGACATATAAGCCCAAACCATTTGGTGATCAGCTTTTACTGAAAAAACAAAACAAAACAAAACAGGTTTCTTGTGACACAGTCCCAAAATTCATCTACATGTTTGTATGGTTGCCTACACAATACAGCAATAGAGTTGAATAGTCACACAGGAGACTATATGGCTGTCTGGCCTATAATATCAATTACCTAGCAATACAGACAAAAAAAAACCTTGCTGACTGCTATCTAAAATATGAACATTTCAGAAAAAAATAAATTCTGAACATTCGCTGTTGAATTAAAAGAATTAGAAACATAGTGATGTCAAAAACATTCTAAACAATAAACGCTTCTATGCACTGGAATGAGGAACTGTGCAAAACTTGGGCTCCTTTTCTTGAAGCCCTGCTTTGGCACAGTGCTTTCTGATGCTGCTAATTTATTGTAAGTTGTCTTTTTTGCAATGGGAACAATGAAATCATTGATATATCCACATAGTGGTTAATCTGTGCTTTAAATGGGGCAAAGTAAATCCTTATTTTTACAATGCTATTTTACAGTTCAGAGGGATATTCAGTTGTTTTTGCTGAGTAGTCTATGTGGTGTAAAATGTGCACTACACACATTTTGTTGGTTTTCTTAGAATGTTTTGAAAGTAATAGCAGCTGAGCACACACCCACAAGGTCTATTAACAAGAATGAAACAGGAGGTAAAAGTCTTTCTGAATATTCAGGGCTCAGAGGAGCTCCATAACAGAGCCTAGCACTTCCTTCTGAGCTGGGAATTGAAGTGTTTTCCTTGAGGAACATGCTCCAGGGTATTTTATCAACATCTTTCTTGTTCAATTGCTTTCACATCACATCATCTTAACATATTGTACTATCTCTTAGTGTCAAGTTTCTTAATACGCTTTCTAATGAACTGCCTGCTTAGACAACAAGAAATAGCATATAACAAAATCTTCCATTTTCGGTTCCTACAGGAATTCACACCATGAAAAGTGAGTGGATTTCTATTCCTCACCTTTACCTTAGGCTTAGACACCACTTGTACTAGAAATTAAATTTGCTAATCAAAACTGTAAGGTTTGAGAATAAATTTTCAGAGCAAGTGAAACTTATATTCTTGTACACAACCCCTTGTATGTCAACATTTCTTTTTGATTCTTTGCCTCAAAAAAAACTTGAAAAACAATTAACATCTGCACCTTCATGATAGTAAAATCCTGCTCAATGTTTTAAAAAAGAATTGTGAATGAATAATGTTCTACCGGAAAAAGCAATGTAAAAATGCAATTTTTCTTTTCAGAGACCAAACTTTAGTATGAGCTAAAGCATGCAATTTGTACTCAGTACCATCGATTCTGTGAAATTCCTCCATGAAGTTATCATAAAGGGTTATTTTAGATAAAATCGTATCAGGAAAAAAATTTAAATCTTTTGGTTGGGGAATTTTGATTTTTATGGATCAGTTATGAGAATTATTCTGATATTTTCTGGGATGGAGTTAAAACTAAAATATATGTAAGGACAAAAGACAGGGGTGGGAACACTGGATAAGATTGGATATCCACATGAGTCGACTATTTTCTCAACAAGTAATTAAAAGTACTTATGGCTTGAGGTCAAACAGTGTCTCAGGTAAAATACAAAAGGTAAAATACTAAGTGCATGAATTAAAAAAGATCATATCAGTGTCAGTGTCGCTCTGGCTTGCCTGGAATTGCACTGATCCTCCTGCCTCAGCCTGCAGAGTACTGGGGTTACAGGTGTCCCCTGTTGTTAAGCTCAGTCTTGTCTTGAACTCATGAGCTGAAGTGACTTTTGTACCTCTTCTCTAGACTTCAGTTCTACTTCTAAGGTTTTGCATTGTAATTTGACTCTGCTGTCCACTGATGCTTTATGATTATGAATTTCCTATAATCTGTTAATCTTGGTATGACATAAAGGAGAGTCATATATGAAAAACAGGATTCTTAATTCACAATATTTACCTAACATTTTATGTGATGGTATGGGGGAAATAGACTATGGAAAGAGCAAAGAGACCCAATTTTGAGCCCTTGTTCTGACTCATCTCAATAGCTTTTAACTTTCCATACCTGGGAAATTAGATATCAGGCTGCACCTTCATTGTCTTTACTTTTATAGCTAACATTTGTAATTTTATGCCTGATACCGGGTACCTTTCAATTGTACCCTAATTTGAATTTGTCACTAGCTCTTAAAGTGTATCTATTTTCTCTTTCTCCTTTGCCTAGAGGTCCCTTGAAGGAAGAAACCAAGTCTTAGAATATTGGATATCGCTCACTGCTACCTCAAGCTCCACTTAGTAACTGATGTAGAATAGCTATGTCTGGCTTGATGATTTATACTTCCCGTGGTTTTTCATTGCTTACTGCTATAAAAGGATATTGAACATGGACACATAGGTTTGAAAATACACATGCACAAATATGATAAGACATTATTTTTCTTGTTCTCTGAGCAGTATTACGTGCCATATGTATTCCCTCAATACAGTTTGGGCCATTTGACACTATCCTAGGCTCTTATGAAATAGTAATTTTTTATAAGGGAATCCATATGCATCTGAAAACTATAAAAATAGCCATTAGCCAAAAAATAGAGTTATCAAATAAGTTTTGGGTGATTGACAAAGAAAACTTAATGAAGAGCATGATTCACATACTTGTAGCTCCTCATCTCAGCTCACATTTTCTACTTTTCCTTTGACCTTGACTCTAATCTTTCTGGTTTGTTGCATTTTTAATTAATCTGTTCAATCATTCTTGCATAAACTAATATAGTATTTTTTAATTCTTACATTTAAAATTTTCCAGTCCCTACTTTATCAGTCTTGTCAGACCAATTTAAACATTTACTAAGAGAAGAGGAGAAGGAGGAGGAGGAGGAGGAAAGGAAGCAAGAAGGAAACAGAAAGATAAAGACAAGAAAAAAGTCTAGGTGCCAGAAAATAAATAACAAATATAAATTTATTCAACAGCATAATGGAGTCATGTAGGACATAAAAACTCCTAGTAATGTCATGGATTTTGGACTAGGTTTGCCCTGGCTCATAGAAGATTGGTCAACCTTTTACTCAAATACCTCCAAACAAGTTACATCTGAGAAAATACCCAATGATATTATTTTGCTTGGTTATATCACATAATAGCTGGAGAAAAAGTTAAAGAAAATGAGGATGAACCTTTATATTTTTGAATCCCTATATGAACAGCAGTAATACTAAACTACTGAGACAGAGTTGTTAAGTATCTTCCATCTTATCATGCATTTACATAACAGAATTATCCATAATGAGTTAAAATATCTCGAGAACAGAAGAAAAATTATCAAATGGGCTACTTATTTTAATTAGCTAGGGACACATGACTTCTGACATAGTATTTAGAAGCCTGATGCTTCATAATTTTTCTTAGATCTGTGCACATTACAAATCTTATTGATATCTGCATTTCTCAAGGTTAAATAGGAAGTTTTTTCCTCTCTGACACCCTTTCAATTTGGTAGTTTTATAGCTTTATCTAAACATAAAGTCAACAAAATTTATGGTTCTAACTTTCCATACTCATTCTCATGGAGAGAGAAAAAGAAAACTTGCTGAGAAAAAGGGAATATAAAATTTTCAATCTTCCATTTATTGCACTTTAGCACAATGAATAAATGTGACAGAAATGTAGAAAACTGACATAATAGAAATTAAACCTGATTAGGTGTTCATGTAATACTGTACTGTTTCTCCTGTAATTCATTCCTAAAGAGAGATTCATAAGAAAAAGCTTTATGTTGATTTTAAAATCCTCTTTATGTAATTTGAAGCTTTTTCTTTAAACTCCACATAGCAATATCCAAATAACTGACTTCTTTTGGTGTTGAAGTCAGTCTCCCTATCAGTGACTTGTTGGAACAAGTCTCCTTTCTGTTGTTTCTTTGCCTAATAATGATCTAATTTAGGCAAGTGCATGATCGAATGAAAATGACTGATATGAAATATGTGCATGTTGCAGTGTTGGTTCAAGGAGAATTTCACCTCTTGGGAGAGAAAGTGAATTCACATTTCTACTCAACACTGTGAGTGCTGTGAAGAGCAATATATGAAAGTCCAGCAAACAATTCACAAAGGCTAATCCACTCTGCAGGACTGGCGTGCACCAGAAGTTCCATTTGTTCCTGGCTTTCCCTCTGGATTTCCTCCAGTACTGAAAGTGGTAGTATCAAGCTATTAACAGAGAGTACTTTCACCCTGAGAAATGGAAAAAGAGTGCTTTGTAGTAATATGGCTATAATTTATAGGTACATATTCACAATCTCTTTCATATGACATTAATATCTGTTCTACATGTGAAATAAGGAAGCAGCCTGTTATTAGAAACCACTCTGCCCACAAGTTTGTTGAGATTCCTCTTTCCCTCCTTGCTACTTATAAAAAGGTGTAGTTTGGGATAGTGAAAGAGGTAGATAACTCTCCTATCAGATAAACAGAAGTCTTTGATCATTTAGAAAGGGCAAATTCTCTTAAATATTAGCTTCCTCATCTAATAAGAGCAATCCTATCCGTGTCTTCATTTCAAGGCTGAGGTAAATACAATCAACGGAGGTGCCCAGCACAGGGCTTAGTGACCAGTAAATAACTCCACGATGGCTTTGTAAGATCTGTGGCTACAACAGCACCACTTTTAGAGTTTGTCAAAAAAAGTCTTTCTGCATGATTATTTTCACTATGTCAGTACTCACCCCTCTTTCTCTGGTCTGACATGAGTGCATAGTTAACTTATAGTTGTTTAAAACAGGGAGTTTAGAAGCCCAAATCTTCCCTTTCTTATTGTGTAAATCGTATAACAACTAAATCTCAGTTTCATTAGAAAGATAGTGATGATCCCTCTGCCTTGGAATATCTTATCAGTAAAATAAGATAATTAATTTTTCATTAAATGACTGGGAATAATGTTAAGTGCTTAACAGTTACACAGATTAACTGTAGTATGAACAGCAGCAGTAACATAAATAACAGACAACTATTCCCTTTTACAATTTGGGTTTATTAGAGCAATTGTCCACCCAGTAGTTTCCACGTCCTTCTAAGGCTTCCTCAGGGCTTTCGATATAACTGTGCTGACAAGTTAGACTTGCATTGTGCCAGGGCTGGGCCACACTGTACAAAGACAAAACTCTTAGGTCTGTGTTTTAATTTCCCCCAAAGCAAGGTGAAGGCGATTCTCCTAAAGACCAACATTTGCTGGGGCCTGTTAAGCTCTGGTGTCTCGGTCTCAGACCTGTCCAGAGTAGGGGTCCATGTGTCATTACTCAGAAGGAAATCACCCCCAACTGAACCTTATGTAAGGCCCTAGGCCTGGCCTGAGTCTTGATTGTGGCCTTGGGAGAGGCTCTAAGCAGAAGATCTGCTAAACTCTGTTGAATCGCTGACCAACAGAAACGGAGATATCAAATATGTTTTCTTAAGCAGTTACCTCTGTGATAATATTGTTATAATGCAATAGATAACTAATAAAATAGCAGACAAGTTACTTTGATTAACATTTGCATGTTCAATTAAAGTAATCAGACTCTAAGCCTAGGAATCAATCCATCCATCTATATATCTTTCTTAAAATCTCCATGTTGTCTTCTACAATATTTAATGTATATTACTAATTTATTTTTTGAAACTAAAACTTGATCTTTGACTCTCAGTCTCTTTTTCCATGTAGCTACCAGCCCAATCATGTTTGGTGCATAAATATTACTTCCAATATACACCAATAAATCATATCTAAATACTGACTCATTCAGAATTTGAGAGTTTTGTTTTTTTTGGTTCTTTATTTGGTACTGGGGATTGAACTTGGGTCCTTGTGCTTGCATAGCAGGCGTTGAAACCACTGAGCTAAATCCCCGGCCTGAGAATTTGAGTTTTACTCTATGAATGATTTGCAAATAGAACTTGAAACTCCCAAAGTCTTTAGTGACTGATACAGTTAAGAATGAGATCTATCTCTACTTTGAAACAGACACTATAATGTTCTTCTGGCACTTGTCTTGATATGATCTTATTCAAAGAAAAAGCATAAAATAAAGAAGTCAAAATAATCAGCACAAAATCTAAAATTTTAATAAAGGAAATAATTATCTTCTCTCCAGTCAGTGTTGGGATAGAGAGCGTTAGTCATGGCCAAAATGAATTTGATCTCTTTTAATCCAAAAAGAACATACTAAATTGGTAAAGTTAGTAGGATAAACTCATGGTACAGAGAAGCTAGAAGAGTCTGCAGCCTCACGATGTCTTGGAGGCAAAAGATGAACCATTATTTAAATGATTCATCCAAAGATACTTCAAATGCATGAAGCCCTGAGACCATGGCACTGGTTTTCTGAAGGACAAACCACAAGGTTTAGGGTTTGAAGTTCTCCTGAGAAACAAATGAGTAGTGTCAGGGAAGCAATTTGGCAGCCTTTACTTATTTATTTATTTTTCTCATAAGAAATGCACTCATTGCTCCAGGTGCTTTAGCTCTTTCCAACTTGCTCTGTCCATAGCCCCAAACACATCCAGACTAAGAGCTCAAGCCATAGAGAAAATAAGGGAATGATCCTGTCTGTGATTGGGAGAAAAAAAATGAAGAGAGAGAGAGAGAGGAAGAAACAGACTAGTTTATTAAAACTTCAAGTATAAGGAGAGAACAGCGCCAATCTAATTAGTGTTTGGTGACTGCACTCCAGTCAGAAAGTTAGCACTGGACCACCAGGGAGAAGGCAGTCTCACTGGAAGAGAGTGCGAACTGGAGGAAAGATGATGATGTGGTCAATTATCACGGTCTGCCTCTCTTGTGCCAATTATAGCAGCTACCAAAGCATGCTGATTTTCCTGAAAAATACTAAGAATGAAAACAATGACATTTCCTCTACTTTCCAGCCCATTGGGTTCATGATAACAGTGGCCTAAATGCCTGGAGACTACTGAATATCTGCACTATGAATCCTATGATAAAATATTGCCTGTAGCCCCCACATTTAAAACAATAGCCCTGTGTCCACCAAGGAGGACGGTTGCCAAATCATTTTGGCAGAGTTATGAAATCCTGTAGGCATAAGAAAGCTTGGCTCCAGAAAGAACTGAATTCAAACTTTAGCTTTACCACTTCCTACCTGAATGACTGAACATATCAATTTGTTTATTGCAATAATAAACAGTAGTGGGTGGTATGCTGGGTTTCTGTGAACTTCCACTGATTATTCTTTAAAATGTAATTATTAGTATCTGTGTTCAGAGAATATTGCAAGGATTAGACTCCATAGATATAGAAGGTATAGCATAGGACATCTGCACATATTAAAAACTCAACAATACCATTTAGCACCTGGGAAATGACAAGGGCAAATAATTGTTCTATCCCAAAGTTTCCTTCATTCCACTTAAGTACAAACATCACTCTGTATATATCCTATCATAATTCCCCCCTTGTCTGCAGCAGTATTGGAGGTAATTAAGATGCTCTCTGCATTAAAGGAAGTTCTTAGGTTTATGAGCCTCATTACCAAATATTTCTAGTAATATAATACAAAAAAATATAAAGAAGTATTAGAAATAGCCAGATCACAAAAGTGAGACAACCGGCTTCATTGTCTGGTCAACACTCAGGGAGCAAAGCAAAACACATGAGTTGATTGAAAGAAGCAGAGGGCTCAGTGATAGAGCACTGCTTAGCATGGGCAAGGCTCTTGCTTTAATTCCCAGCACCACAATTGGTCTTCAGTTCCCGGAAGAGGTACAGAGAGGAAGGGTCCAGGGACCAGATAAATACCCCAAGATCACACCTCCATGGTCTCTGCAGACACACACCCAAGAGTGACTTACTAATTCCCAGGTAGCTCCTGAGTCAATCAAGTTGAAAATTAACTTTGAAGGCCATGAAGAAGATGCTGTCTGTCTATGGGGTCTTCTCGGGGGCCCCTCCACCCCACAGAAGACATTTTCAGGCAAAGAGCAGGAAATCAGCATTCCTGCCAAATAACATGGCCTTTCCAGCACAGCTCACAGATACCACTTTCTTCTTTTGTCCTCAATTCCATGTCCCTGTGGCCATCAACAAGGCATTTTTGCCTTTCGTTTTTATAAATAATATTTTGGATTCTGTATTAGTTTCTTAGATCTTGTCAAAACAAATCACTGGCATTTCGGTGGCTCAAAAACAACCGAAATTTATCTTCCTATAATACCAGAGGCCAAAAGTCAAACATCAGTGTGTTAGCAGATTTGATTCCTTCGGAGGATATTGTTCTATACACATCTCTGAGTTTTTGGTGATGGCTAGAAATTCTTGTTGTCCCCAGACTTACAGATTCATCACTCCTGTGTCTCAGCTTCCGTGCATATCTGTGTCTTGCATCTCTTCCGATATAAATCTATCCATTGTATTTAGGGTGGATCTTAAAGTCAGGATGACCTTATTCTGAGATCTGTAACTTACTCCACTTCAAAGACCCTGATTCTAAATGTGATTCATAGGTGCCAGGGACTGGAAAGAGGATGCATCATTTTGAAAGACTGTTGAATCCACTAAAATTGTATCATGCACTAAACACACAGCTTAGAGTCCATAATTCTTGTCTTCCAGTCAAGTCACCCCATTCCTAACCTAAATTTTTTTGAAAATACAATTCAGATCTTACCACCCTCATTCTCAAACCACCCTGAAGACTTTCCACTGTAGACCTAAACAAACCAGATGTCCTCTCCTATAGAATTGAGTCTATAGAACTTAACCTCAAAATTTTCTTCCCCAACTTCCTCCAAAGCTCTTCTTTTCTTCTCTCCCAATTCTGTTTCATACACTAAAAATGTTTTTTCTACTTTTTATTCCTGGATTTTTTTCCCCCAAGATCATCCATACCTGATGCTTGCTCATCACAAACTGGCTCCCAACTTCAAGTTTTGGCTGAGAAAGAAGCTTCTTTGGTCTCACTACCAGAACTGGCTAGGGCTTCTCACATTTTCTGTCCAGACCTGTGTTATATCCAAGGAAGTCTCACAATCTTTAATAAACAAAGGGCATTAACCATATTAGGGAGCACAGAAACAATTATGAGTCCACTCAGAGAGTAGAGCTACGCTGGAGATGTAGGAATCAGTAATGTGATAATAATTCTTTACCTTATTTCCTATAGCTAAAGACCATAATGCTCACTGAAATAAATATTACATGGTTTTTCTTAGATATTCAAGGTATAAATAATTTAAAGGACAAAATAAAATATGGATTATAGGAAACAGGGAGTTAGACTTTGGACCAATGGGAAAGGGATGTAGGGAGAGAGGGAGAAGGGAAGGAGAGAAGGGGAAACAATAGCATTAATAATTGAGATGTGATGAGCATGTGTACCAATTCCCCCAATTTTGTAAAATATACATGTACTAATAATAAGAAAAAAATACATTATACATTACCATTTTGATATCTGTGGAATGGACGGGACTGAGAGGGAAGAAAAGATCTTTGGAGAAAGTTGGGGGAGAAGATATTGAGGTGAAGTTATGCAAAGTTAACCTTATTTATATGCTGCTTTGCATGTTCCTCGTCCTTTCCTCACTAAGATACAAGAGCCATGATAGCAGGGATTGGTCTGCTCACCACCATTTCTCTTCTTCCTACTGTTCGATACATAGAATGTGCTCAATCAAACTTTCGTTTCATAAATGAAGGAATAAAATTGTTACATCTCAAAGGCAAGAGACACAGCAAGGAAGAAACTATTGATAATTGTTAAACCACTACCATATGTTTATTTTATTCAAAGATGCTAGCTTATTTAATTTTCACTCTAAACCTGTGTAGTAGGTTCTATCATTTCTCTTACAGCTGATGCAGACAGGCTAAATCATGTTTCTAAAGGCACAAGAACTCCTGTAAATGAAGCTTTAATACAACCTAGATCTACCTGACTCCAGGGCACACATTCTTTAACTCTTCCTCAGGGGAAAAGCATAAGAAAATACAGTGTTATAAAGAAGCATCAAAAATATCATATAAAAAGACCGGTGATTAAAATGCTCTAGTTTTTTTTAGTAGAAATTCTCTCAAGTTTTCCCCAAAAGAACAATGGTTTACTTTGCCTTGTGAAAATGCTATGGACTCCTATAGCTTCGGGGTGGGGGAAGTGCTGGGACACGAAAGGATCTAACCAGTGTTTCAACAAGTTAGCTCAAAATAACTGGAGTGGGTGGTTTGCTTCTCACATGGGTAAATTTAATTAGCATTGTGGGTGGTTAAGAACTAATACAGACCTCCTCTGGCTGTGGTACAAAATTATCCATGGTTACATTTAGCATTTCTCAAAATGCACTTCTGCTCTCTATCAAACTTGCAGTGAAATTGGGTCTCAGGTGCCTCAGTCAGTGGACTTTTGTAAGCACATAGAAAAGAAAATTTCAGTTAGGAAAACTGAATAAGATATTTCTTCAACTCTATAATCTGCAGTAGAAAACGATCATCTCCTACTACACACGATTACAATATGCCTGGGAAGCCTTACAAACCATGTTAGCTACTGTGCTTTGTTGAAGAAACACTCACTCACGTACTTTATAGCACTTATAAAAGGAAATATGGTAAATACCGAAATAATGTTTTAAAGGAATTAAAATGAAACTAATCCCTTGAGAAAACAGATGCTTTCCCATGTACTTTTTTTTTTTTTAAAGGAAAGAGATATATTCTTCTGATTCACTCTCTTCTTCTCCATCCCAGTTTTGGCAAATTCACATTGTTCTTGATAATTTTCATGGTGTTTGTTTTCTAAGAAATTCTTTCAAATTCAGAAGCAAGATTCAAGATTACTCAATTCTCAAGCATACCCATGATCAGGTACATAAAGAAACCAATGTTTGGAAATGGGCAATTCCTCAGTCTGAGCCTGATGCTTGGCTCATATATCCGTGCACACATTCAATAAATATTAAATATAGCCTTCTAGTAATTAGTTACTTGTCAAATAATATAAACAAAGCACCTGCTTTTCTATATCTCATATTCCAGTGAAGAGGATAACAAACCCACATATAATTATAGAGAGGACTCAATTCAAGTAAGTAAAAGTAAAAGTAAAACCTTAAAGTGAAAAATCAGAATTCTTACTAAATCATTGGTAGGAATCTACAGGTGTACAGATGCTACAAAAATCACTATGAGTTCCTTCAAAAAGATAAATACAAGGCCAGGAAGTTAGCTCAATGTTTCCACGGCCTGCCTCGCAAACAGAAGGTCCCGAGTTTGATCCCTGCTACCAAAAACAAAACAAAACAAAACAAAAAATACAAAAATTACTATATAACCCAGCAATCCTACTTCTAGCTATATATCTGCCCTGAAACTGAAGTAACTATACTAAGACCTGTACTCCCATTTCATTAAAATATTTTTCCAGGTTATGAAAGCAACCTAAGTGTCCATTACAGATGAATGAATAAAAAACTGTGGCATAGTAAAATAAGGAAATTTACGCACTTGCCACAACATGGGTAAACCTGGGAGTCATATTTCTAAGTGAAATATACTAATAAAGTACAATACTACATGTCTTCACTTACATGAGGTATCTAAAATAGTCAAAGTCATGGAAGGAAAGACTAAATCATAGTTTCCAAGTGCTGGGGGAAGGAGAACTGGAGTTTTCACACAATGGTTCTAAAATTTCACTAGGCAGGGCCCAGAGGAAGGGGCTTTGGGGCCACTGTCCCACTGCTCCTGGCCCAGAAGAAGGGGCTTTTGGTCTGCCATCTGTCCTGCCACTCGCGGCCAAGAGGAAGGGGCTACTGAGCCGCTGTCCCACTGATCCTGGCCCAGAGGAAGGGGCTTCTGGGCCACCATCCACCCTGCCACTCCTGGCCCCTGTCCCACCTCTCCCAGTTCAGAGGAGATCAGCCGCTCATGCGCCAACAGCACCACTCCCCCTACCCCCGGTTGAAATGAGAAGACACGTAAATAAGTCTCAAAAACAAACTTCCAGATCACCTATAGCAACCTCAAAGGGAAATGAGATACAACACTCTGATACTCAACCACCTGGACCCACTGAACTGGCAACAAAAGGGGATCTAGAAAAAATGAAATCAGACATAATTTCTCAGACAACAGCAGAGATTGTGCTCATAGTGCAAGACATGATTAATAAATCTAGAGAGGACCTGAGGAACATTATGGAATCCCAACATAGGAAACAAATGGCATCCATAAAACAAATGCAAATAGATTTCCAGGAGATGAAAAACTCCACTGAAAGTCTACACAGCAGAATGAGCCAATGTGAGGACAGAATTTCAGATATAGAAGATAAGACTGCAATTGATGACCAGGAAAAGAAAAATTGCTTCAAAATTGTAAGGGAACATGAGAAATCAATCCAGCAGCTGCTAGAAGATACAAAGAAGAATAACATAAGACTGAATGGAGTCAAAGAAGAAACAGGAGAGAGTGCAGGTGAGGTAACAAAACTCTTCACACAAGTAATGGCAGAAAACTTCCCAAGCAGGGGAAAAGAACTTGACATACAGATAAATGAGGCATATAGGACTCCAATTATCCTTGATCAAAAAAAATCTACCCATAGGCATATAATTGTTAAGATTCCAGAAACTCAACAGAAGAACAAAGTTCTACAAGCAGTTAGAGAAAAGAAACAAATCACAT
>NW_004624767.1:6295429-6344572 GCF_000247695.1 Heterocephalus glaber | reverse complement strand
ATATATACACATCTTCACCTTGTATAAATATTAGCTAAATGGACGTAAGCAAAAGGCAGTTTGCAAA
This sequence comes from Heterocephalus glaber, assembly GCF_000247695.1. The sequence continues at coordinate 6,344,505 of NW_004624767.1, read as the reverse complement.
TGGTATAGGCATGAATTCTGACATCACATCATTATACACAATGCATCAGATTGAAACCCAGGCAGAAGAAGTTCCTAAAGATTATGTACTAAGCCCTTACCTTGTTTTTTTAAGATTTTTTCCTTTGAATATAAACTTGAAAAAAGCTCTGAATGCTCCTTTATCTATAGTTTTGCGTATTACAAAAGTAAAAGCAAAACAGTGGTTTCCTGAAAAAAAATATATCATTTAAAAGCTTCCCCTCCCATTAGCACAAATATAATTCCATTCAAGCCTCTTTTCTTTCCCATCTACATCCACATGTATGGGCATTTTATACTGCTGAGTCAAAACAACCATTTTTTATGTCTTTACTCATCTCATTTTATATGACCTATTATTTTGGCTAGTAAATAGTGTCAGATATGAAAATACAGAGATGGAATATATATGTTTTCTGATGGTATTAATATTTATATTTCTCCAAAGAAAACAAAACAAAATATTTACATTTCTAATGGTTACAGTCTATACTTGAAATGTGATAGTTGTATTTTTACTAGTGGCCCTATCTTTTGTATGTTGATCTTGGTTCCAAATTCCCACTATTTTGGCTAGATCTATAAATATTTTATTTCCACATTTTAATTAGTTCTCCATGATAGACTGTAGAGTAACATAGAGTAGATATTTCATGGCTTTGAAGACATATGGCTTATGCTGGTTTACAAGGTTGACAATCATATGCCCTATCAGGAATTAGGCATTATATTTTTAATGTGCTTGTTTTTCTAATCACCAATATCACAGGGGAAATTCAGCATCAAAGATGAATTGTTATACTTAGACCTCAGCCTACTTAGAATTTCTAGGAATTATATCCCCTTAAGTCATTGTTACATTTATGATTAAAAATATTTTTAACTTCATAGACTGTGTGCATTATGACTCAGTTACCTTTATTCTTGTTAATTCTCTTTTCCTGCTGTAATAGTTTTATTAGGATACATTATGTAACTTGTAGAGCCATAAATAGCTATGGATCATATTGCATTCTGAAAAGAACACGTTTCATTGGATTATAAAACCAAGTGAAAAATGAATCTTTATGCACATTTGCACATTAAGAAAAGGAGCTAGCTAATGTGGTACAGTAATCCTTCTCTCAGAAAACTAATGTGAATTGTGCAGAAATATATCTTCCTTTTGGATAAATCATTTGATTATCTTCAGTTATTTGTGTATACTGAAAACAAGCTCAACTTTTCTAAGGCTGGAGAAGGAAAGTGTGTAATGGAAGGCTTCAATGAGATGGAGGCTGAAACTTGAACAGTCCCCAAATTGCCCGGAGTTGTCAAGTGAGCTCCTGGAATCTTTCCTCATTCTATGTAAATTCAGTTTCTCTCACATTCAGTGTCTTAGATTCTTGAAACAGAGTTATTTGTTTTTTTGTTTTCCTTCAGTGATTTTTGTGTTTGAGATTTAACATTGAACCAAAGGCTGGGAAAAGGGGATACAAATGGTACATTTTCTTTTTGGAAATAAATATGTAGATATTTGAGAATGACCTCACAGCTAGCTAGAAATAATTCTGCCTGGAGAATTTGGCCTAGATTTTAGTCTTATTCCCTCTGCAGGGTTTTCGACACTAAGTGATTTGATTTTTGATCTGTTCAATGATGTTATCAGTGTAAATATTGAAGATAAGATCGGTTGTCATGTCACAAGGCTCAGAATGGGTGTCTATGCACATAGGTACATGATCCCGGTTATGTTCATGTGTGGATGTTTAAAAACAGGACTAGTGCCAGGTGTGGTGGCCCACACCTGTAATCCCAGCACTCAGGAGGCTGAGGCAGGAGAATCATTGTGAGTTCAAAGTCAGCCTAGGCTACATAGTGAGTTGAAGGCCGGCCTGGACCACATATAGAGACCCAGTCTTAATACATACATACATACATACATACATATATACAGCAGCAGTGAAACTTTAAAAATTGTAAGTATTATGAGCTCATTATAACAAATCAAAAATATTTCAATATATATATGTCATTTTTTTCATTTATACCTCTAGGTCCTCTTAGTTGGTTGAAAAGAAAGTTTTGTGCTATTATCTATTTGTTTCTTTTTCGTAAGAGTCTTCTTTGTCTATGACTTGTACTCTAACATTTTGGTCATTCTTTTAAGATTATGGTATGCAGTGTATTAACTAATATTATTCTTTAATTTGTTATGAAATTTTGCTTTTTTTTTCATAGAGGTAAGAAGAGTGTTTTTAAAATTTTTCTTTATTAATATCTACTTGTATTACATTGAAAAAAAGTTTTTTTAAAAAAAAATCAAGCTTGTGATACAAAAACTATGCAGGGTAAATATTAAAAGATGTTTCCTCATTTGCTCTCCAACAACATTCTTTCTAAAAGTTAATGAACGTTAATGATTCTGACTACCTTTCCAAATATTCACTATGTATATAGGTATTTACTATGTATATACCTAAATATAATATTATAAGAAAATATCATTCATTTGCTTTTTTCATTTAATTACTTACCTTAGGATATTATTTTTACAAAAGTATAGCAAGCAATTTAAAAAACATATTTAAGTACAAAGAATGAAAGAAAATATGTGTTGTATATTATTAGGCTTTCATACATTTACATTTTGGAATAACATTTGAATCAAATCATATATATTGTGTTGCAGTATGATGTTGTGTTTTAATATTTTTAATATATTTGCAACAATTTCCATGTAATGAAGTATTCCTCTGTGACATGGTATGTCCTGGCCACTTATTTAAACATCTACCAGAATTTATTTAGTTTATCATTTACTTTTGGATATTGAAGTTGTTTTTCCCATTCTTTTCAATATTTTCAGTAATGACTATATATAAAGCTTTATTTGTATTTCTACTGCTTAAACAGTTCCTTAAAGTTGAAATTGCTGACTTAAAACATGAAATTTTAAATGCATGATACTTATTCTTAAATTTCATTCCTGAAGAAATTTCAAAATTGATTAGCCCAGCAAGTAATTCACAAGACAATCTCTTTATGAAGAGATTAGTTTGGAAATTTCTAAGAGTCCAAATGTCCAACTGAATAGTACATAGACCATAGACTGGACTATGATTTGTTAATGAACCCTTGACAAAGTAGTTACAAATGTTTGACTGGCACAACTCTAGTCAAGTACTAATTGCTTGGCAAAAGACTTAATAAGTTTCTATTACAAGAATATAAGCATAGAATGCACTGAAGTATTTTATCTTATATAAAATATAATGCTGAATATAGCATAGAATTGTATGTCTTTCTACTACCTCCTGCTATTTTTCTTTGTAACATTGATTTGCCCTAAGTTATGTTGTAGTAATAATCAATCCCAAGATCTTGCAGGTTCAGTTTCCTATTTTTCTTCATGCTGAGGTTTATTGTGAATTGCTTGTAATTTTGTTCTGCTCCATACTCATTCACCCTGGACCTTGTCTAAAGGAGCAGCCTTTTTCTAGGAAATAACTGTTTCATTGCAGAGTAACAAGAGGGCTATCAGAACCAGGTAGGCTTAACCTCCTGCTGGAAGGGACACATAATATTTAAACATTAATTAGCCAAAGTGAGCCAAATAGCCTTTTCTCACTTTTGTAGTGTGCACATGTATGATTGTCCCATAGTGTAAGTTACATGGTCAAATGTGCTGTAAATACATCAATACAGTCCAGTTGTTTCCACAGAGCAGCAGCAAATATTTCACACCAGTTAGGAGACTATCACATTTGGCTTCTAGAAGGGATTTCAAATTTTGATTCAATTCTGTATGCTCATCATACCAGTGCATGCCTCAGCTGGCCCCTAATCCTTCCATGCCTTTCCTGTAAAGGTAATTGAATAAAATGAATAGTTCCCTATGAGGAAATCTCTTTAGTCTTCATTATCAAAATGTGCAAACTTTTACCTTGCCCACAAAGATTTTATAGTTGTTCCTTCCCTTCCTTTTCCTCCTTATTTCTATTGTACATGAAATTTTTTTGTAAGAAAGTAGTTCAGGGTAATTTTCCAAATCTAAGGTTTGATTAAAATCCCTCTTTCCACCAACATGTAGATAGGTCATTTTTAGTTTGGGGAAGAGTGAAGAGAAACTTTTTGTACATCTCTGCAAATATATATGAAAAAAATTTTTCCACTGTGTTTATTGACTTAAAAGACATTGCTTAAATTCATACTGAGATGATTGAGGATAAATTTGTAGTTGACTGTTCTGTCCATCTGTTTGAACTTTTGCAAAGTTGTTCTGAAATTTTCCACAACACTTGTTACCTGCAATCACTGGGGAATTTGTTCCTTGTTAGTGTTGGCCCATATTCTGGGCAAGCATTGGGGAAAATTAAATTCAGCTACTTCAATGATGAGTGCTTTGCAAAACCTAGGTCTGAAGTTATGGATGACTTTTCTTTTCATTGACTTATATAAAAACCCTCGTACATTTGAAGCTGTCTCCAAAAACCTAGGTCTAAGCTTATTGAAGATTGATTATATATATATATAGTGCTGCAGTTTCTTTCTGAACAATTTAATGGGATAGAATGAGACTAGAATTTTTAAAAACTGTCTCATTAAGCTCATATCGCATCAGTGTAGACAGTCATATTGAAATTCATTCCTGGTGTTAGCGATGCTGGGATATGTCTCACATGTTTTCAAATTTTCAGGTCTAGAAATATCAATGCATTTGGGGCACATGTTCATGAGTTTGTCTATGTGTACACAGTACACATTAAGGAGCAAGCACAAAGATCCTCAATGCTATGCAATAAGAATGGTTGACTACTGTTTATTTACTTCCAGAGTTAATGCAAAACTGCTTTAGATCATTTTGTCTATTCACCTCAAACTCTCACGAATTTTCTGGAGTTAGCACTTATTCTTCAGTAGCTCTTAAAATGTGTTATTCTAGACATGGTGCTAGCACAGAAATTTGTAGAGAAACTTAGAGGTGGTTATGCTTTTCATTATTTCTGTTTCTGAGCTGTTGCATTAAAAATAAAACTGATAAAGCTCATATTGCATTTTTAAACTAATTTCTTTCTCTTTATTAAGGAAAACTTTCACTTTCCTTGGTGAATTTTCTGGTATATGGTCCATTGTTTCTTCCTTCAACTTCATCACTCTAAACAAATCCATACATTCTGTGGAAGGTACATATAACACACCAGCTACACTACTGTGTAGTAGCCACTACTCTAGTAAAGGAGCCACTAATATGTTTTCCTGGATCCTTCTCATGAATAATGGGGAATTACTTATGAAATTTAAATATATGAGTCAAAAATGCATATTGTATCCTCAGGTACCTTAGTGTTTTATTATGAATAACTAATCTTTGACTGCCATTTTTACCCACTTTGTCTTGATTTTCTATTAATGCAACTGCATATACTCATCTTCTTGAAAATATGTTCTCCCTGTGACGCTATTTTTTCTGTGATGCTATTTTTTGTTTTGTTTTTTTTTTTGGTACCAGGGATCAAACTCAGGACTTTACACTTGCGAGGCAGGCGGTGGAACCACTGAGCTATCCCCGGCCCTATGATAATATTTATATCAGAGTTAGATCTTCCACATGAAGACCATACATAGGTGGTTTAAACAGAAGAAATTTATCTTCTCACAGTTCTGGAAGTTGGAAATGCAACCCAAAGTTGCCTTCAGGATAGGTTTTTGGGGTTCTCTTGCTGAGTTTTAGACAGCTGCCTTATTGTGATGTGTTGGGTCTTCACATGGACCCTTCTCAGTTTGTATCTGCAAGACAGAACTCTGAACTCTCTCCCACTTTAGAAAGACCTTGCCAATATACAATTAATACCCCACCCTATTATCTCATTTTTAATCTTAGTTATCTTCTTAACGGCTCTGTCTCCAAATATAACCACGTGGGAATTAATGCCCCAACATAGGAATTTTGTGGGTAAGCAATTCACTTCAAATAATTATTCTTTGCAAGTGACAATATAAACTTCTTGAACTCCTACAAGATATAAGGTTAATTATGCTTATTTTAAAATATAAAATGGATTCATACAAACTATCACATAAGAATTATTTTTCACTTATCAGAAATTATATGTGCAGTGAATTAAAAAGTGTCAGTGAAGAGCTACTCAGATGTGATTAAGAAACTAGGGAAATCACTGTAATTGGACACAAAAATACTAAACCAATATTTAGGAGGAAATAAGAAACTAAAACAGAAACATCGGATTTGTCAGCTGACTCCCGAATTAATCATATTTGATAAAGCATCTATTTTATCAGCTTGTAGATTGCACATAATCCTTATTGAAAATAGACTCTAGGTAGTAGAGACCTAAAATTCTAATCACACCTTCCAGCAGTTAGATAATATTCTATTGGAAAAGAAAGAACAACAAAAATAAAAAATTCCCTGTTTTTTACACTTGGTCAGACTCTGGATTCTTGTTTTTCACTTTTGAAGTAAGATTCCCCTGTACTTGATCTCTCTTGTCCTGTATTCTACTCTAACTCTCTAAACAATCCAAACATGACACACTAAAAGCCAATTTGATTTTCACTGTTGGCCTTCTGTTGGGGCAGTGAAAGGCCATGACCAACATATTTAATGAGATTTCATAAGGCTCATAGGTTTGCATTACAGTTATCAGAACTGACGATCCTTCTATTAATGGAAACTATCCGAAGGTTTTATTCTGTTATGAATTTAATTCTCATTTTGTTGTTGCTCTTGTACATACAACAAATGAAAGTTCATCAAAATATCAATTTGCTATATTACCATGCTAATTTCTCTCACTACTAGAGCTTAGGTAGGGAATTCCCAACTGGTGTGGTTATTTCTACTCTTTCTTTAATTAAGAAAAGGACAGTTTCTTAATTTCTAAGGGGATGATTTTTATCCTAGGTCTTTTTTTTTTCTTTCTTCTTCTGGGTAGTTACTAGCTTGTAAATAGAGAAGAATAAATAAAAATTCCAAAAGCAAAATGCAGTTACCTTACAAGCCAAAAGTGGTTGTTATTTTGTCTTAAATTTTTAACACTCTCAATATTTACTTTTGCCAAATTTATTAAAGCTCTTACTAGAAAATGAAAAATACAACACAGGGATTCCCTGAGAAGCCTCATCTCAGTATTCCATGGATTCCTTCTATTTGTGTCTCGGTTCTCATGCTTAGTTGTCTTATTTTCAAGGATAAAATTAAGTACATTTCTATGTCTGTTAAAAATATCCTTTATTACCTCCTGGAGATTAAACATAATTTCAAATTTGGCAATTGAATCAAAACGATTTTGTGTAATATTAGCATTTCCTTGTTTTGTGTTTGAAACTATCTTTTTTCATTTCAGAAGAAATTCCCTCTAAAAATAAAAGAGAAGCAGGTAGAAGAAAGAGAAGCAAATTATGAATTCAGTTTCATGAGGAAAACTGAGTTTTGTTTTGCACCTGTGCCTCTCTCTCTTGAAAAGAGGTTGACCATGTGATGACTGAGCCAGGTAGGAGCAGCTGCACAATTTATTCCTTTCTTCCATCAAAGAATCCATACTTATGGATGAAAACTCAGCAGAATCAGGTAGCAATAACTCATGCAGAAGGTTCAGCATCTTTCACCTGGGTACCATGCAGGACTGTCTCTCATACAGGGCAACCCACTCTTGCCTCCTCCCCACATACTGTGTCACTTCTCTGGACCTGGAGCATGCTGCTGTTGTCACTAGAGGATGGTGTGTTCAATGTGTGTGTTTTCTTGACTGTGTTCCATCCTTTACTGTTAAAGACTTGAGCGTAATTTTATCAAATATTGTTGATCATAAATATCTCCTTAGTATCTGCCTCAACAGTGGATAAAAGGTAGCAATATCAATATTTTTCCAACAGAGTGTGACTTAAGATTTCATTTTACCTGGTCTTACATATGAAGATAAATGTGTGTAAATCAATGAGTGTATGTATGGATGGATGGAAACATAATCATTATGGGGCTCATGGTGTGCTGTCTACATGCCAGATGTTTTGCTAGATATTTCAGTTACACCAATTTTTTGATTTTTTCCTGGGCCCTCTTCCATCTATTCAGGATAAGCCCTATTAGTGTAATCTCCCATTTGGGAAAGAATATCAACTCAAAAATTAGATGGAATTAAATAAGTTATTGCAACCCAAGTCCCCTGTTTTCCCATGGACTCATTGTAACAGAATTTATTTACACATGTGCTGATATCATCTTGTTTTAATGTTATTTCCATGTGTGATGGAAAATAAAGCATGAAATATGTGAGTTGCTTTTTTTATTCAAATAAGATATAATTTCAGTAAATCAATAACTTGAGTAAGTTGTCACTGAGGGTTGCTGATTGACTTACACATGTTCAGGACAGCAGTCACATTCCCCGAGTTGACCTAAAAGTTTTGTTTTCCTGCGGGTCTGATGTTAAGGGGGCAGTTGACAGGGAATAGAAACGCAAGTGTCTATGGGGAGGGCTGCTGGAGACAAGACCTCAGCAGTGCAGCTAGGGAATGATTGTTTCACTGCTGTTAATGACGTGTGATGTCTGTGGTAATTAGCAAAGTGTGTAACGGGATGAGCTTGGGTGAGTGTGTCTTTGTGTACTTCCGTGTGATCAGAGCACAGGTGACAGGCGGAGTGTGTGTCACACCCTCCTTTTGGTAGAAAAAATATAATTGTGAAAACGTGTGTGAAATATATGAACAAGAGGAAAAAGGAAAACCCTTGGGACACAGAATATCCATTATCTATGTTTATGTACACATTCCCTAGGTACCATGTGCTCCCACAGAACTGTTCCCCCAGTTATAGCAACTTGTATCTTTTTACATTTATGATTATTTTATTATTATAGAGGTAATTGAACTACAAATAGTAAGCTTGGGAACAACAGAAAAGGACATAAAAAACCCTCCAGTTAAAGATAATCATTGTTAATATTTTGGCATGTTTCCTGTGAGGCAGGTTTTATATAAAGGTTTTATTATTAACAGTTGTATTCATACTCCATGCACAGGTTTATCTGCTTTTCCATCTAACACTTGAGGAGTTTTCATGCTAGTACAAATGTAATAATTATGGCTTTCATTTTGCTTTCTCTGTACAGAGAACTTTTTAAATTATGATGCAATGATTATAGCAACCTAAGAGATGGGTACTATTATTATCTTTATTTTACAACTGAGGGAATTGAGGCACAGAAAGGATAAACATTTTTCCTAATGACACATAGATAGCAAATACCGGACTTGGTGCTTAAATCCAGGCAATCTATGCTCTTTTACCTTGACATTAGACAGGGTTCAGCAAACTTTCTTTTTTCTTTTTTTTTTTTTTTTGCAAAGTATCAGATAGTAAATATTTATAGCTTTGTGTGTCTCTTGGTCTCTATCACAACTACTCCAGTCTGTCATATAACATAATGGCTATAGACTAGTTTTAAATAGGTCCATGACTGATGAATTCTATGTCCCAATAAAACTTTATTTATGGACACTGAAATTTAAATTTGACATAAATTTCACAGGTCATAAAATAGTATGCTTTTAACTTATTATTTTCACCTTTAGAATGTAAAATTTATTCTTAACCTAGGGGCTGAACAAAAATAAACAATGTGGTTCCCTAAGAGAATTTCTACTGGTTAGATATTTTAAGTTGTTTCAAACATACCATGATCAATGGTGCTATGATGAACATATTTGTAAATTGAGCTTCTATTGATTTTTTGTAATATTTTCTTGCCATGGTCCCAGGCAAGATTTGCTCAGAGAGTATGAATAATTCTGTTTCCCCTGAATTTTACCATGAAACAACTATACGTCAAAGGTGTACCAATATTTTGTAATTGTTACTGAGCTGATACTTTAATATATATGAAATCATAGGAAATAAAATAATTATTTAAATTATAAGAGGAGCATATTTAAGATGTGCAAAGGCAGTCTGTTTTCCTAATATTTAAGAAAATTTACTCAAAACATTTTTCAAAACTGCACTTGCCCTCTCAGTGTTATTTTAATGTTCCATCTAAAATGATAAACCATTAATTATAGAGTGAAGAATTAACAGCAGTAAATCTGATAGTGTTTTTTAATTTTCTTCATGTTGGGTAATTTTTCCTTTTGCTGGTTTGAGTTTTCTGGGGAATAGTTTAATGAAAGGATATTAGTGTTTCCTGGATATTTCTTTTAAAATCTACTTAAAAGGAATAAGCAGGGTGCTGCCCCATAGCCAGTGGTAGCAGAGCTGTGTCTGGTTGGTTGGGCCCTTTAGAGACCTGCTTTCAGAGTCCCAGGTCTTCAGTTTTGTCCCTCTTAGAGACAGCATCCATCTGCTGAGCATGGTGTCCTAAGAGGACTTCCTTGGATGCCTGGTTATTTCTGCTAAGTGTGAGAAGAAGCCAGGAACCAAGTGTGATTGACTTATGCAAAATGGTCCACACCACTAGGCATTCATGCCAAAGCTACCATGTGTTTGTTTGGAGTATCATCTTCACATAGACTCAGATTTGTGAAGTAATGTGGATGTGCTGGTTGATTGGTATCCAGAATTTTGTTCTCTCTTTGTTATGATGTGATAAGAAATTTTGAGTGAGAACCGCCATCCTCATATTTGAAGGGAGCATTTTAAGATCCTCTGGTATATTCTTTGACATCCTCTGATTTCTCAGTGGTAAATATATTGATACTGCCTGAATCAAGTGTCTTATTCTTTGCAGGCACATGATTTCTGATGAAGGGGGCTGGGGATTTAGCTCAGTGGTTTTGTCGTCTGCTGCGCAAGCACAAGGACCCAAGTTCAATCCCCAGTACTCCCCCCCCAAAAAAAACAACAACGTTGATTTCTGATGAAAACTTAATGGGACTTGAACCTCAAAATAATTCTGATTTTCCACATGTAATAATACACTTAAAATCTCATTCCAATAGCTAGATTGCCTATTTTATGCAATTGCCAAGGAAAAATGGACACCTCCATGAAGTAGCCATGTCACTCTACTACATTCCACAAATGCTTTGTTTTTTCAAGTCCATTCATCACTGTACATTTAACACATCCTTAGTGGAAGTTTCCTGTTGACCGTTGTCCCTCCTACCCACCTATCCACCCCACACATCATGCAGGGCTTCTAAAAAGATTTCTATGAATCTCATTCCAGTTTTTGAGATAAATGAACTATCTCAGGGGTTCCATTTCATCCCTTACCATGCCCTGAAAATATTACCGTTATAATATTTATACTATATTAATTGCATTTTTTCTTTGACTTTCTTTCCTGAGCATGATACCCCAAAATTAGCTTGTTAGAGTGGCATAACATAACTTAGCAATAATTAAACCTGTGGCTCTTGGCTCAGGCTGCATATGGTAATCATTTGGAAAAATGTGTCAAACGACCAACACCTAGGTTGTATTAGAAACTTTGGGTACTGGACATAGATATTGGTCATTTCAACTCCCCTCTCCCCAGGTGCTGATGATACATAGAAAGTTTGAGATCCAATGGCCTAAGCTGTAAACAGGAACCACGCTCACAGATCCAGCTGTGAAATTCTTCTCTGACATAATCATGACAGTTTTCCACTCTCATCCAATGACAAGACAAGTGTATCTTTCGGAGCCTCATCTCCAGCCCTGTTTGATGTTCTGCCCATTTCTAATGGAAGACTGAGCACAGCACGGTGTATTTCCAGAGTTGCCATGAATATTTATACATTTTCTGCATCTTTACAAATTAGGGAGCTGCAAGATGAATGAGAGTAGTGAATCAGAGAAGACACACAGTGTGATGTGGGCAGAAATTTACTCTCTCATTTCTATTTAAAACCTGATGACTAAGAGAGGAAGACAGTCCACATCCATTTCAGTAAATTCCTTAATGCTCTCCAGCATGGCACTTTGGATTTTAGCACTACTGGGGGTGACTTGATTTATTTCCAGAAAGAGTATGGCTCTCTGTGAGTCTATGTATGACAAAGTATGTATTTGTGAAGTTGTTTCAAAATGAAATGGATAAAAAAGAAATTACTAGACTAATTGTTAATTAGTTTCCGTAAGCCTCATTTTCCATGTTGTCTTGGAGATTTGGATATAACTCTGACTGTCAGTGAATAATTTTTAAGTCTGACAAAATGCTATTTGTTTCTAAATTGATTTTTAATGTCTTTGGTTTGCATTTTCTTCACTTAGTTAGCTTTCCAACAATTATTCATTAGATTCTCCTGACTTTCCATCTCAAGTTCAAACTAGATTTTTTAGGAGACATGTGTCAAGATTTATTGTAATAATGTAGTTTGACACTTTTGTACTAGAAAAGCATGGACAGAACAATAATATGCATACTTTTATCTTACTCTTTGATTATGTGGAAAATGTTGAACTATTTAAAAACTGCTTAGTATATCAAAAAGTGAGGACATTTTCTCGTAATTACATCCACATGCTTATATCATAAACACAATAGTGAATGCAAAGTAATTTCATCCAGCAAAAAACACAAAGTGGGTTGGGGTTAGCCTATGATAGAAAGTCAATTTGTGCTGTTAATTTCAGGCTTCTACTTAGAACTATAAATACAAATCATGTACACAAAGTCATAAATTAGTCTTCTGGCTAAGTAGACAGTTATTCCAAAATTCCTATTTTCCTCCTTATTTTTAAGTTCTTGACTAGTTATAGTAAAGTCACTTATTCTGTAGTCTCAGGACTGAGGGGGCACTTGTATATATTTGTCTGCAGTATTTATCTCTGGTACACAGACTTAGTGAGGAAATCTGACTTTCATAGTGAGAATTTTTAAGTCTTCCACTTTCTTAGTTACTTTTCTCATTACTTAGACAAAATACCCAACTCCCACAGGTTAGAAGAGGAAAGTTTTATTTTTGCTCAAAGTTTGTAGAGGTTTCAGTACATATTCAGCTGGCTCTAAGACAGGGTGGCATGGCAGAGGGCCATGGCAGAGCAGAAACAGTCCATAGTGTAGCAGGCAGGAGGCAGCAGCAAGCCCATCTTTTCCTTTTATTCCATCTACCATGCCTCAAACCTTCTGAGTAGTGCTACCCACACCCAGGGTGGGGCTTCCCATCACTTAACCATAGAACAATGCTAAACCAATCAGTGAAATAATTTAATTATCACAACCTTATCCACATTCAAACACCCTAGATTTAGCCACCTCTGAAAATCACACCTATGAGCACATGAGGCTCTTTGGGCACATATAGATACAAGCTATAACATGCATACTTTTAAAAATTGCCATTTCCATAAGCATTTGTTTGATGAGCTATTAAATTCTATGTCCCAATTTTATAGTAAGCATTATTCAGCATATCAAAGTTAAGTCATTTCTTGGGGTTTTTTTAAAGAGCTTACAGTAGAGCAAGAAGACACATATTAAATTAAAAGAAAATAAAATATAACATTCATAGCAAACCAGAGTAAGTGCTATACTCTTTAGGTTCAGGAATTATAACAGCATAAAACAGCAACCAGTTTTAAGTCAAAAGGTCAGAGAAAAAAATGAGTCTTTTCTGAGAATATCAGATTGAGTACAGATTTGAAAAAATATAATCTTTTTGTTGCTTAGAGTGGGCACAGAGATTGAAAACTTATTATGACCAGTCACATTTTATGTATCAAGGGTTTCAGTGTTCTATATTGATATTGTACTCATTTTATGTTGGTAATTAAAAATACTTATTCCAGTTTTGCTGTCCAAGGAGCCAGCTAGTCATCGATACAGTGAGCCAAGTTGTCCTGTGACTAAAAGGGAAGTTCCATAGCCCTGGCTCCATGGAAGCAGAGGCTGAGATGAGAATGATGACTTATTAAGGACATGGTTTAAGGGCAAGGAGGGTTAGTGAAGAAGAGAACAGGTGAAAAACAGCTAAACAAGTGTGTGAGCTCAGCCAGAGTCTAGCTTTGGGCTGACCCAGGGAGGCTTGGGATGTTGGATTGTACCATAAAGTTGGAGATAAAGTAAGCTGCCATTTTATAGCCAATATGTGTGTTGGGGGGTCCAGTTGGGAGGAGTGGAGTGGTATGGAAGAATAGGAAGTGCTCCTACAATCTCTCAGACAGGAGGCTCTCTTTGGTCAGGGGAATCCTTGAAGGAAACAAAACTGCAGTGACTTGTGATTAGCTATCAGTTACAAAAGCTGGTAAAGAGAACAGAGCAGTACATGGGCAGCCTCTGCTTCATTGGTGATTCTTCTAGATGAGTAGTAGTATCACCTTGGGACTTGATAGACATTCATGATTCCCCATCACATCTGAAGGCTTCTTTACCCTGTGTTTTTACCAGCTTCCCAGGTCATTCTGGTATATTACCACCTTTAAAAGGAGAGCACCCCCAGAAGAGTTTTGAGAAACTGAAAGTGTAAATAAGAAGTAAAAGGTACAATAGATAACATGAAATAGGAAGAAAAGGTGCAAAGGGAAGGGGAAATGGAAGGGGAGGGGAAAAGAAAGAAAGGAATGGAATTAATATGAGAAAAAGAAAAAATGGAAACAAAGTCTTTGTAGATAGGGATGGGTAGAGGGGTTGAAGAGAGGTCTGGGGAATGGGGAAAAAATAAGAACCAAGATGGATTATGTAAAGGTGCAAATTTCCAATGATAAATGTCATTATATTGTATACCTTAAATGTAATAATATAATTAATTAAAAAACTGAAAAAAAGGAGACAAAAGATAAAAAACCAAAAAAGGGATCAAGAGGTTCAGTCAGTCATTGACCTGAACAAACTTAACAAAAGGAGACAATTGCTGCTGAATTTCCAGTTCTTTAAAATGAACTGGTATAATTTCTGCTGGAAGGTGAAGCTTGTTTGATGAAGTTGGTGGATTGTACCCAATGGTCATTTGCATTCTCTGTGAATATTTGATTTAACTGTGAGGTCTAGTTCATTCATCAGAATCTGGACTTTCAACTTAGACTTCTCCTAACTATTATGCTGAGATTGAAGAGGCCTTGTGGATATGTCAAAGCAACAATAAAGATTTCTGGATGGGAATGGCTAAGTAAGCTCATATCCTTACTTCTCATAGCATGTATAAAAATGTGTTTTGCAATATGGCCTTCTTTCTAGAAGATCTTTGAAAAGAAATAACATACCCAGACATTTTGAAAATTATATGCATTTTAGGAGATGATTAAAAATTGAGTATAACTGCAAATATTATTCAGTTTACATAAGAGGGTAACATTCAATAATTTTACCTGAGTAATTTATGAATTGCAAAAAGGATCATGTTTTTAAAATCTTTGTCATTTGATACTTTAGCATGTATTTCACCTTTCTTTTAAACTGTTGATATTATTTGGGGAGTAAATACTGCCTTATTTACTCAAATAATTATTCAACAAATATGTATAAATTGCCTACTATGTGCAAGGTCTTCGTTAGATGACTGGTAAACTAAATAGATATGGTTACAGCTCTCCAGATCCTCAGTGTCAATGTGAGAGCCCCGTTACTGCTATATTATGAATTTAGTGACATAAAACAAAAAATTCTTACCTTATTTTTGTGGAGTCTGAAGTCTGATATGGATATTACTTGGTTGAAGTCAAGAAGAGAGTGGAATTGTGTTCCTTCTGGATTCTCTAGGGAGAGAATCACTGTCCTTGCTTTTTCAGCTTTAACATTTCCTGCAGTCCTTGGCTTGTGGTCTCACTTCACTCTGCTCTTTGATTCTGTCATTTTCCTGCCTTTGGCTCTTCTGCTTCTCTCTTTTCTTTATAAGGGTTCTTGTCTTACAATGGATCCATGTGGAAAATCCAAGATAATCTTCCATATCGAGATTCTTAATTCAATAACATCTCCAAAATTATTTTCTTCATGTAAATAACATGTTCATTTCAAGGTTCCAGGGATTAAGAAGTGGCTATAATTTGGTAGCCAGGGTGTTAATTTTTTTTTTTTTTTTGTACCAGGGATCAAACTCCAATCATGGCACTTGTGAGGCAGGCAGCAAGACCATTGAGCTAAATCCCTAGCCCTAAGGGGTTAATTTTACTCTAATGGAAAAAAGGATGGTTGCAAAAGCTATCATGACAAAATAACTACATAATTCCAAATTCTGATAAATGCCAAGAATCCATTTTCTGTCAAACATTTATTATTATAGGGTTATAAGTAATTCTCTTGCAATAAAGTGAAAACAGATGGAATTGAAGAAACTTCAGGTCATATTTGAGGAACCTCTATCAAGAAAAAAAATGAAATTTTCTCATAGTTTTCTGTCACGAGTTCTATCACTGGTCACAGAACTCTGTCTTAGAAATCCTCTGTTTCATAACACTAGACTATATGTCCATCTTGATAAATAACTCTTGGGTTCTTTCCATTCCTATGATGTTGCTCCTTTCTGACTCCACAAATTTTCGATGGACAAAAGAAGAAAATTAATTTTTCTTGAGAATGTTCCCATATTCTTTCATCCAACATAATCCTCCCCTTCAATATCACCAGTCATTCAAACCTTCCAGGAACTTCTCAACTATGTTCACTATTCTGAAGGCTCAGCTGTCACACATCTAGAAAAGCTTGCTTGCACGAACACTCTAGAAAGCCCCAGGCTATCTGTGGGTCTTCTTCCTCTAGCACTCTCAAAATCTGTAACATAGGTTCATGGTAAACAAAATTCAATTTCTCCATGTATGAATATTTTTGAGGATGGTGGCAGAAAGCATCCATGTCTAACATAATGAAACAGCCACCAAATAAGTTTTAAAAATTTGATTTAAAAAACTTTTGGATATTAATACAAAATTAGAATACAGCAGAAGCTACTCTTAAATCCCTCAACCTAATGAGACCACTGGATTTGCTGGGGCTCCCAATTCTTTTTGCAAAGTATACATATACTTGTAGCAACCTGTATGTTTGCCTCTGGGCTCTGATGAGCAGAGTACCTCTGGTCCCTGAGTTGAAACACATACTGGCCAGGTGCTGGTTAGCTTGTATCATTTCTAAAACTTATTTTATCACAGCATTCAATTAAATATTATACAAACGGATGAAACAGCCAGAGACTTCCTATTTATATAAAAATCAAAGTGAATGCTTTGTTAAGGGTTGGTATTAGTAAGTAAAAGCTTTGTTGTCAAATTCATGTGGGTGAGAAATCTAAAAAGCATAAAACATAAACGAGTTTTGCATTTAAGTCCCTCTGTGATTTCTTTCATTGTGTTTTAAAAATGCAACTTCTATTTGAGAGAAACTGAAAAGGGAATTAAATATTAGGTTGTGGCAATGGTTTATAAGCACAGTGACTCAGAACTCTTATTTGGTATAAGAAAATCTCAGTAAAAGTATGGCCCTGTGAGTTAAGATTGAGTCATTTACTTGTAATTATCCTTTTAAAATCAAAAGAATGGCAAATTTTTTAATTGACTAAAACCACTCCAAAGTTTATCAGATGAGAGAGTTTCAAATGTAAAGACACATGTTTTTGGATAGCTTAATTTCTCTTCTGTCTTTTATTATTTCAAACTAAAAGGGAAGTTGGCAAATAAGAAAAATAAACACTTTTATACTCATCAGCTAGAGGCATCAGCTGTTGACATCTTGTCACTTCCGTTTTTAATGGTGCAGTCTATGTTTTCACCTCTATATTTTTACCCTATATCACTTTGCTTATTTATTGACATTTATTTTGGTATATTCTTGGAAAGTAAGTCATAATTATGTCTGATAACTCCTGACAATTTAAGACATTTACCCTTCATTCTCAAAATTTGGAAATGAATAAACAATGTCTGCATTCTTAGAATTAAACTTTGCAATGAACACAAAATCTACAACAGAAATAGGGTACAATCTGTAATAGAAAAAATGTCTAAGGGGAAAAACAGAATAGAGTACAACCTAAATGAAACTATTAATATATCCTAGGAAGGGAATGTGTCACTCTGAAGTGAGGGAGAAGCTACTCAGTCATGGGACAGAACATATTGGGATAGACAGGAGAAACTTCAGTAGTGTCATGGAAGCATTGTCTAATTAGGTAACAGTTTCTCAGTGAGGCTATGATTTCCCTGAGACTTTCATTCTTATTCTGTAGTGGGATGAATGAAACAAAAGTCAGTAAATATTTGGATTAAATATCAAAAGCTGTGGGTTATTTTTGTAGTTGATTCACATCAGAAAGAAAAAAATTGATGCTCTCTTTTGATAAGTTGTTTTAGAAGGAGACAAAAGCATCAAAACATATGTCCCTTCCATTGCCAAGTGAGTTAAAATTCCTACTGGATTTTAAAAATGTATTAATTTTATTATTAGTTTAAATATAAGTTCACTTTATCTGCTGAAGAATATTCACATCTCTCCAGTGTTTCATTAATAATGCCATATTTGGAGCCAAAGATTCTAGGTTTCCATCAATTATACTTGTTCTACATTTAAGACCTACATCTTTGACTCATCTTTGACTCATCTTATGACTTAGAATCTAATAAGTTCCTCTATTTGGTCACATGAGGCCAATTCAGATTCTCTCAAAACATCTTTTATTTCCCTTTACAGTGCTGATAACCAAATCTCTTAAATCTCAGCTTTAAAAACCTTCTTATTAATATTAGCTACCAAGGCCATGCCAAATTATAACAGAGCCTGAAGCAAAAGAAAAAAATAGAAAAAGTAATTCTGTCATTAATACAATGGGTTTTTAGTATTAGTATGAAATTTTAAACAATGCTGATTAAAATACTGCTTAATTTAATTACTAATTTTTGGCACAATTTTATATTTTGTGCTTGAGGCAAAAATACATTTGCTTCACTCTCAAAACTATTTCATAATATGGAATATTTGCTTTCCATAGATTATAGTAAACTTCATTTTATCTGATTTCTTGAGTGCCTTGCTACTCCATAACCCTCAAGAATTTTACTGTCTCTGAGGCCATTACAAATTTCTAAGCTTATGGAGGACAGAAATCTGGTATTATCTTTGTCTCTTCGTAATTACTTAACATTCTCTTAAGCAGATTTAATACTGGAAAACAAAGGTAAGAAGCAAAACACATTAGTGGGAAATGGAGACTTCAGTGAATTTTCTTCTATTTAATCTGTACTTTTTTCAGGAACTTTCTTCTGAGAGGGTTCTTGGAAATACAGCATGGCAGACTGAATGAGGCATTCATTCACTAAAGAAATACTCACTGGGTCTACACTATATGCCCTGTGCTGTTCTGAGTAGAAAGTATCCTGCACTGAATGTGGCAGACATAGCCCCTGAATTCTTGTAGGACACATTCCAACTGAAGAATTGAAAGGTATCCCAGATGATGAGAAGAGAAACTACAAGGTTTTCAGGGAGTCCACAGAAACACCATTTAACCTTATGAACAAAGTTACTACAAAAGAACAATACCTATAAGCAAACACAGAACCCTTCATGTTTTGTCCTACTTAACATAAAATATTCTAGGATTTTAAGCAGTTAATCATCTAATAATCAACTGGGTTGTTTTCTCTACAAATTAAGAAGACATACCAAAAGAAAAGAATTTTAAGAATCAGAGAAAAAAATAAAGAATTGAATATACAAAATAGATATGTCCCTACTCCCATATACTTTACTAAATATGCTCTATCCCAAGCTATAGACTTTGGATAATTGTACTTTATCCTTTGGCCTAGGTTACCACAGTAACTACGAATATAATTCTCTTACAATAGGACACTCAAACAAATGCAGTGAGAAACAAACAACTCAGGGGTGTGGGGGCGAATTGCATTTGCTGAAGTGGAATAAGCTGAATTGGAGACCTAGGGAGCAACTCAATGTTTCAAAATGCAAACAGCTTTGGGAGTAGAAGATTACATATTTTGTGCATTTGATAAAGTTTTTATCAACAAAAGTTTACGCTTCAAATTCATTCTCTCACTATAACCTGTTGTTTAAAAATCAGGGCACATCAGGAGCTTTACAGAAAATGCTTTCTTGTCTTCTCCCATAGTGGAAAAAGTCAAACCCTAAGGATGCTCCCCCTACATGCCATCGCTGATGAATGGAGCAAGTCATTAAAGGAGAATTTGAATTGAGGAGCTTTTCATGGGGTTTTCTGTCAAGACTTCTAAATAGACTGCAAATGAAAGGGCCCTTCCTTACAAACACAGCCTTGTTGCATGTGGGCTGAGCAAACAGACACCACTGTGGGGACAGGTGGAAAAGCAATATGAATGGACAGTGCAGGGGGCTGCTGTGGGGAATTTCATTACCAAGTAACTTTGTACAAGGCCTCCATGTCTGGGAGAGCAGTCTCCCTTTTACAAACCCTGTCTTTTCCCATGTGCAGCAAGATCAGTAACAATAGGAAACACAATCTGAAATTCTTCTGAGTAGAAATGATTTTTTTCCCCATCATCTTCCTTTTATTAACAACAATTCCACTTTAGAAATTTGGTCATTATATCCTTCTTCAGTGGATCAAAAAATGAAAATCTGAATATTTCCTTTTAGGGAGAGTACTTTGGGGAAGTTTTCAGTAACCACAAGGGGAGCTCAGGAATACAGGGAGCCTTGGATTTCTACTGGCCACTTCCAGACCCATCTCTGCCTAAGAAACATGTGGAGTCCCGGGGACCTGTAGGTGACAGACATGCCTTATCAGCTACCCCTGCTGCAAGATAAGGAAGGAGTCAGAAATGAAATTTGTACAGCATTGTTCTTGAATAAATAGTATTGAGAAAGATCAGGCTTGGGAGAAAGAAGCAAATATGTCATCTTGTCCCTCTTTCGCCAATAGAAGGGTGCAATGCAGTCTTCATACACATACATCCTCCCAGCAACAGAAATTATTTCTAAAGGCTAAAACTCTGGAATAGTGCTTCTTTTTCCCCCTCTGGAGAAAAGGAGATATGTATTGAGGGATTATGAGTAATTGGTGATAGTTTTTATGAATATCTGATGATAATTCCTTTAATTTTTGGCAGCTCACCTCGAGCTACATCTCCTGCCTTTCTTATTTTACTTTTAAATTTTTGAGGCAGAGTCTCACTTTGTGGCCCAGGCAGGATTTGAACACGTGATCCTCCTGGCTCAGCCTCTCAAAGTGCTGGGATTACAGACATATGCACTGTGCCCACCTTGGTGATTGAATTTTTTCTTTCAACTACATGAGAATGAAGAAAAAGATGAGGAATTGGCCATTCACTGATTGCATACCTTCCCCTAAGGAACAACAGCATGGCATCATCGTGTGGCAGGAGGTCCAGGGGGAGCCCACGCTGTGTCCACTACCAAGATCATTTTCATAGCTCTGTCTCACTGGTGGGGGAGTAGGGTAGCAGAAGCCTATTCATGCTCAATCAAATGAAGCGGAAACACATTCCAAAAGAGAGGGAACCAGGCACAACAAACTTGGACCAACATTAAAACCAGAGCTGTTCAAAGAAGAGATATTCTGAGGTTAAGATGGCTACTGGGATTGATCTCCCAGCCCACCTACCCTATGTATGCTTGGGTTTTCTGAAATCCAAAAGTCTATTAAGACAAACAAACGAAACCTTGACAGAAAGAGCTGCTTCATAGACCTCGGGCAAATGCAAACAATGCAAAAGAACCACGGAAATTTTGCAGATATGACATTCCAAACTTAACAACACTCATCAGGGCTCCCGAGACTGCTCTCCCACAGCACTCAGGTGGGCGGATGGGTACCAGGAGTACCTGGTGGACAAGGTAGCCCCGTAACTGTAGCTGTGTTGGACGTGCATGGGAGATCAAAGCAGCCTGGTGTGGCAATGGCACCGTGAATGCAGTGGTGTTCCTCGAAGCCACCAGTAAACTGGAATGAGCCTGGTGTCTCCTGAGGGACAGATGTCATTCACCACAGGGCACAGCAGCAACTGTCCTCTATAAAGGCTGAGAGGCATGAAAGACAAAGCAGGGGCTCCTTAGCTACTGGCTGATTGCCCTGTGGAGCTCAGAGGAGACACTTTACGGGTACTTTCAGAAATACCTCATGGTGTTCAGAGAATGAGAATTAGAGACATCAGGGTTACACTCAGACTATTACATTTCACCTCTGTCAACCACTACATTAATTAAAACTCACGTGCACACTGTACCCTATCTCCCACACTCCTACTGTCAGGTCTGAATTGAGATGCAGTACAAGATGACAGGGTTTCTGTGGCAACTGCACAAAATATACAGAAACTATAACTATAGACCAACACGTTAACTCTTATTATAATTTTCCACAGCAGTTGTTACAATTTCCTACACATTTCAAAGCCACGATTGCACTCCCAGCCCCTTTGCTTCTTAGCAGACGAATGCACCTGGGACAACACACACCTAGCAAGCTCAGCTATTTTCTCTTTTTAAATTTTTATTCATATATGTTTGTGATACACAGTAATTACATCTCCCTTGGAGAACTGATATGCATACATTTCACATCTTGATCATTTTTACTCCCCAGTCATCCTGTCCTCCACATCTCCCCCTGATTCTTAATACATCTCTTTTATTTTGCTCTTTAAATGATTTTGTCTCTTTTTGATCATCACATAACACTTTCTTGCAAACTAAACTGCTCCTCCTATGTTCCAGGATACTTTGATGTCTTATGTCCTACCTGCCCATAAACATTATTTGATCTTTTGTCTCTAAAGCATCTTTCACACTTCTCTCTTACACATTTTCTTTCTCATTTCCTCCCAGTGGGAAGATCCTAGGACTTGAAATGTCCATGATATTAATTTGAGGCATCGGTATTAGTGAGAAATCTAAAGCAAGGTTGAGCTTCACAATTAGACGCATAATATATAGAATAAGGAAGACTGTTTCTACTCTACATCTGGCTTTAGATATTGTTTTCAAATCACATGACACATATTAAAAAGACAACAACAAAATAGCAACTGATTTGAAGAGGTGGTTAGGACTGATATGCTGCCCAAGTCTGGCTCACTTAATGCATAAGACATAACAAATGTCTTCGTCTTTCAGTTGTTCTTTTTCCGAAGAGAATTTAAGTAAGGTTGGAGGCTGGGTTTAGGGAGCCAGATCTCCTGGGCTCAAATTTCACTTCCACAATATATTTGTTGTAGAATCTGGATCAAGTTCCACAGCTCTTTGGCTCAGTTTGCTTAGCCACCAAATAAATTAATTATAGCACATGCCACTTAAGGTTAATGTGAACATTAAGTTAATTCATTTAAGAGCTTAGAAAAAAACTTTTGGCTCTTAACAAGTGACCAACAAATATTGTTATTAAACAACATTTTTCTGGTGTTAGGTTTAAAATTAGAATTTCTTACTAAAGCATTTAGAGCAACCAGTCTAGGATTGAAAAACTAAGAAAAAAGAGCCACAGTCAAAAAATAACCAACGCTGTGTTTATTCCTGTATATATATTGACATAGATGTAAAATAGTTTCCACTTTAAGGTACAAATAAAATTTGAAATGTAGCTTGGTACACCGTCTAAGCAATTTTGGACCTGTCTTGAAAAAACATTAGCATGCTCTTTCCAATATATTTTGGTTTTGTAATAGACTGTAGATAAATTTAAAATGGCACTATAACCATGTCACCTGCACAATCTCCAGGGGTATTGCTTCTCACAGGAACCCAGTGACCAGGCACTTGATTCCCATGCACTATTACTCAGTGAGCAAGCAAAGGAGCTCAGTCCTAGGGAGTCTTTGAGAAAGTACTGTTTCCAACAACTCAGAAATGCGTGAATTTGTCCAAATCAGCTGCTCATGGTATCTGGCAGCAAATCCATAGTGTGGCTCAGAAAAGGCATGATTTAGATTCAGTTTGGAGGATCCTTCTGAGGCTTATGGAGCCAGATCAATTCAGGATTGGCTCTTAGTGTTGACATGTCCTAGAGTCACCTACTAATTCTGTGTCTTAGACATGTTTTTCTTGTCCTGCATTCTTTGAGGAAACCAAAATCTGGATGCAGCATTCAGAGTTGTCTTTCATTTTACTGAAACAAATGAAGGTTGAGTAAAAGGAGAGGAGAAAGGTCAAACACTGTTATATAATCTTCTTGAAGTTAATGTGTTTTAGTTCACAGGAACTTTTTATAAAGATGAATCTACTTTCATTTACTGTACTTTTCAATTAGGGCATAAAATATATGTTCCATGTTCTTTGTAAGTATCATTAATAACTCAGGCATAAAGTCAGACATTTTGTGGTGACTTACCCAGGGAATATATTTTGGCATTTAAGAGTTAAATTGCCTGTCTAAACTCAAAGAAATTCTTTTTAGAGGTAGTGATCTAATTCTCATTATTTTACCAACTAGAATGAATCATCTACTAAATGAGATTGAACTGAATTAGCAAATGTAGAGCATACAAGATAAGTCCATAAGAATTATCTAAAACAGGGCTTTCAACTTTCTATGTCTTTGTCGAGAGTTACAGATCTCATGTTAGCCATCTCCTCCATTTCTCTGTCTCCTGACAGTCAATGAAAGAACCTGATTCTGTTTCTTAATTGCAGGTATTTGTGGATATCGTCCTCTCTCATCAACATTATGTGAGGAAGATGCTGGAATTACAGGAAGGCATCTACTGAGATAGGAAAAGCTCCAAGATTGACCTGCTTTACGCATTGACTAAAGATTCCACACTAATGGACAACAAATTTCTGTGCCTCTCGAGCAACATGAGAGTCTTTTCTACTTTTTGACTAGAGGATGGGAAAACATTAAAACCCAGAAACTACCCAGGATTTAGATTTGTTTCTTGCTTCGGTTCTTAATCTTTCACATACACTCTGCCCGCCTACATTTCCAGAGTCCACCTTCTTGGAAGCAGCCAGTGTACCCATCCCTCAACCCTTCTAGACACCATCATTTATCCTTTTGGGAAACAGCTTTCATTCTACTGAGATCTACAAGATGTCCTCCCATGAAATATATCAAGGATAAAAAAGGTAAACTGATTTTGTGTGCTCTGCCAACATGGTAGTTTTATATCAGCACAATGATGAATTCCATACAGTATACATATGCTTCTATAGAGCAACATTTACAAATTCAGATTATTGACTACCCTTCAAATCCCATATGTGCTGCTTATTCCTTGTGTAAGTTTGAATTTATTTTTTACCATATCTGTGTCTCTTTGTGCGAGAATTTCTGGGTTAAAGACTTATTAAATGATAAGATTAATATCTAACAGCATATAATGACTTTAGTTCCATAAATATCAGCTATATAGCTATCATCATTACTATTATTATTATTATTATTATTATTATTGACAGACAGGTTTTCTCTGTTGGACTACAGGTCAAGTGCCACAAGATCACACAGAAACATTGGAACTGTGCTCCAGTGGAAATATAAAATAGATTGGGAAATGATTCCTAGAATTTAGCAGTCATTCTGGACCCTAGGTTTTCTAAACTCAGGATATACAGCAGACTCTCAAGGTGTAAGGAAAGGAAAGGACTATTTTCCTTAAAGGTAGCAACCTTGGGACTTATATTTATATTGCTCAATGAAAAAGTTTACATAATTTGCTTTATTGACAGTATATAGAGAATACTGCCATGGGCCAGAATCCATATCAAACATCCTATGTGTTTGGTCTTTCTCATGTCAGCTCAGTTGGCAGTGGCTCTGGTTCACTACACTGTTATAAAAAGCAGTGATTAATTTTGCTTCCTTTTCTGAGCTTGTAGAGCTTCAGCAGTAAAGCAAGAGAAGGCCTGGGGGACTCTGGATAAGTACATTTCAGGCCTTACAGACACAGGCTTCTTATCCTTCAGTTCTTCCAATCAGCAGTCAGCTGATTTCAGGGTTGGCTAAATTTACAAGAGCATAATGTGTTCAGGGATATGAAAGTATTCTATTTTTCTACTTTTGCCTCCTCAACATATCAATTCTATTTCCTCCAAAGCCTGCAGTAAGCACAAGAAAAAATGTCCAGCAAATAAAATTTTTTTCACCATGTTAACTTCAATTAATGAAAAAAATATATTTTGCAACTTTATTGTTGGCTAAAACTTGTCCTATTATTTATTTTTATATAAAGAATTTCATAAATGCAAAGACATGCCCTGTTTTTGGATAGACAGAATATCACAAAAATGCTCATATTACCAAAAGTGAACTATAAATGTAATGTAATTCTATTAAAATACTAACAACATTATTCACTGAACTTGAAAAATCAATTCTAAAATGTATATGGAATAGAAAAAAATCAGTAAATAGAGCAGAGAGAGCAAAATGAGAGGCATCACAATTCTGGATTTTATTATTCTACAAAGCTATACATAGTAACTAAAACAGCATGGCACTGGCACAAAAACAGACATACAGACAAATGGAATAGAAAGGAAGACAAAGCAATGATCCCATGTACCTTCAGTCATCTGGCTTTTGATACAGAGTCCAAAAGCACTGGGTGCTGGGGAAACTGGTTACCACAAAGAGAAGACTAAAACTAGATCCTCATCTGTCACTCTGTACTAAAATCAAATCAAAATGGCACAAAGACTTGGATATAAAACAGAAACATCGACACTTTTGGAAGATAACATAGGGGAAACACTTGAAGCAACAAGCATGGGCAAGGGCTTCATGAAGAGAACCCTAATAGTACAGGAAAATACATTTTTAAAAATCAACAAATAGAGTCGCCTCAAATTAAAGGGCCTCTGAACAGCAAAGGAAACAATCCACAAAGTGAAGAGAACCTACAGAATGGGATTAAATATTTGCCTGCTCTTCTCTGACAGAGGGCTAATATCTAGAACATATAAAGAACTCAAAACATTAATTGCCCCCAAACAAATGACCTCATCAAAAATAGGCCAATGAACTGAATAAATGTTTCCCAAAAGCAATACAATTGCCCAATTTCTTCATCTTTAGCCACTAGGAAAATACTAATAAAAACAACTCTTGGATTCCATCTAGGCAAATCAGAATGACAGTCATCAGGAACACAAAAAAACAACACATATTGGCAAAGATTGTTGTGCATTGTTGGTGGGAATGTCAACTCTACTACAATCACTTTGGAAATCAGTATGGGGATTCTTCAAAATACTAAAAATAAAAATTTCGTTTGATCTGATCATACCTCTCCTGGGTATGTATTTCTGAAAGAGTTAAAAGACATCAATCTACAGTGATACAGGCATACAAATGTTTATAGAAACAAGACTCACAATAGCTAAGCTCTGGAAATAGTCTAGATGCCCATCAGCAGAAGAAAAATAAATAAAATATGGTATATATACAAAGTACAATACTATTTACCTATAAAAAATGAAATTATTCATTTGCAGGAAAATGGGTGAAACTTAAGAGCATAACATTAAAGGAAATGAGTCAGACCCAGAGAGTTAAACATCACACTATTTCTCTTGCATTAGAAACCTACATCATAATTAGTTAAATAAATGAGTGAAACAAAGGAAAGTTTATAGGAAAAAAATCTAGACCGTTTAGACATAGGAAAAAAGCGAGAGCCAGGATGGGGATAAAGGAGGTTGAAAATTATCAAAAAACACTATATCCATGTGCCAGCCTTCCAAAACAAATGTAGTTATGATGTAATAAAAATGTGTGCTAATAAAAATTGAGGGGGAAAATATTTTCTTTCTTATTTATCCTGCAAATATATGATATTTTGTGTGCATAGGTCTACCCTGACGCAAATGCCTTCATAGATAGCATTTCTGTCTTTGAAGCCCAAGAAACTGAGACTAGATTGCGGTTGTGTATTGGAAGGTGAATTGGGTAAGTGTGGAAAATGAAGAACTATGTATGGGGATATTGCTGAATTTATCTTACTACTCTAGGTCTACACTTCTAAAGCCCCTCAAATGCCTAAAGTTCAATTTCATTGTGTGTAGATATCAGTTAAATTTAGTCTTTCAGGTAATAGTAATGATAATAACACATCTATTTAACACATGGGATGTTCTAAGCAAAGATCTAGTTGATATAAATGAAGTTGATAATCACATGTCATGGTTGAGATTATAATGTCAATCTTAAAGTCTGAGACATTACGTGTATAATGATTTGGGTACTATTATCAAGAAGCTCAAGACTACAATTAACTCTCAGAGACTCTCCTGAGCTATTTGAATAAAAACTATGATCCATGTTATAATAAAGACCTAGCTGATTCACAGGGAATTTTAACTTTTCTGTAAGTATCATTTTAATAGGTTTTTGGTTTTTTTGTGCCAGGGATCAAACTCAGGACCTTGCACTCATGAGCCCAGTGGCAGGAACACTGAGCTAAATCCCCGCCCCAATAGTTTTTTTAAAATGCATGTTTAAACTACTTATTCTATGTGTCCCAATTATCACCTGTGTTAGCATTATGTCATAACTGGAATGATCTTGAGACAATCATTTAACCAACTAAATTGTCAGTTTCAACATTTACAAACCAAGGCATATTAGACTTGCTCCACCAAGTACATTCCATGGGAAATGAAATCAAATTTTCTAATTGGAAAAGACTAATCTTCGGAGACAAGTTGTCTCATTCCACTAGTTTAGTCATGAAAACTTGTGTATTAAGTGAAACATTGCAATCACAGGCAACTTGAACCTGCTTTACCATCTGGCACTTAGTACAGCAATGGATATGTTTGGGTGTCAGTTTCCAAGAGGGCTACTATTGATCCTCATCTCATAGTATGTGAACACCTGTGCAGATCCCTGCCACATTAAATAAGCATGAAAACTGTAACCAACAGGGTATTGCAAAAGTGACTATGGATATCAGAGTTTAGGTCTTAGTAGACAATGCAGTTTCCATATCACTTGCATGAACTGTTTGGTTTGAGGGGAGCCAGCTAACATGTCATGTGAGCATTAATGCAGCCCTAGGAATAAGCACTCATGAAGAGGAAGTGGGGTAAACTTCCAACATGGACATTAACTTGCCAGCCATATGAGTAAACCACCTTAGAAGTGGACCCTAATCAAGCCAGTCATGTGAGTGAGCTATTGTGGAAGTACATCCCCAAACCCAGCCCGGCCTTCAGATGAATTCAGGACAAACTAGCTCCTAAACTGAAACTTGCAGAGAAATTACAAGTCAGAACTATCTACCTGGCTCAGTTACATTCCTGACACTGGAACAAAATACCTGACTCAATAACCTAAAGGAGAAGAGGTTTGATTTTTGGCTTCTGGTTTCAGTCCATGGTCAGCAGACTCCAAGGCAGAAGCAGTTTGGTAGAGCGATGTGGCAGAGGAAAAGGTGCTCAACCCATGGCAGCCTGGAAGCAAAAAACTCAGAAAGATCCAGTGGGGGAAAACGTGCCCTTTCTGGTCATGACCCACATCCAACCGGGACCAACTTCCTAACAGCATATCCAACTTCTGAACTTACCAATGAATGAATTTACTGATGAGCATAACACCCCCATGAGCCAATCACTATTTGAACACATGAAGTTTCGGACACTTTAGATTTAAACCCTAATGCAGTACCTGGAATATTTTTGATCTTGAAGAACCACCTAGTTAAGGCTTGATCCCTAGGCTTGTGCTAATGGGAAATGGTGGAACTTTATGGACAGTCCTTGAATCACTGGGAGGATTCCCTGGAAGGGGATTGTAGAATCCAATCCATCTCCTCTTCTCAGTTGTTTCCTGGTCATGACATGAGCGGTCTGCTCCACCATCATTACCCCTTGGCACATCTACTAGAGATCCAAAGCAATGGAATGTTCCTGGACTGCACCCTGCAAAACAGTAATCCTCAGTAAAACATTTCTTTCTGTAAGTTAGTAATTCATCTTAATGATAGGAAGTATTTTAGATAACGTACCACCAAGGCTGCCCTTACTTTCCGACCCACTGAAACTGAGAGAGAAAATTAATGTTAACTGTTATCATTTTAAATCACTAAATTCTAAGTTAATTTGTTCAGTAGGAAGAGAGGACAGGGAAAAGTCTCACCTTACAGAGTCCTCCTGAGATTTAGAGACCACTTCTTTACACATCTATACACTGTGCCTCTACACAAAATAAGAGCTCAAAATATAAGTGTGCAAGAGAGGAGGACCTTTGTTGTCTAGTATATCACCAAGATATAACATTCATTTTAATATATTTAATAGAAACTAGAGTTTGTTGTATAGCTTCCCTTTTAATACTTCATTTTCTATCCTGGGAGCTTTGTAGACTCTATGGCCTGGGATCTTCAGGGGGAGTGAACTTCATGCTCCATTCTAGGGAAAACCCCTAGGGACAGTAGTTGGCAAAGAAGAATATATGTGACTTATACTAGACCAATCTCTCTTGAAATTTTGGAAATTCTATCTCTCTATAATTGGGCATGACTGCAGCAGAAATTTTTCAACAAATAAGAAAAACCAGTGAAATCTGTGGGTATTAGAGAAAATAAGGAGCCATCACTCTGGGTAATGGCCAATTAAGTCAGTTAGACATGGAGCCCACTCTCTCTTTCAGCTTTCCAATTATTAAAGCCAGATTATTGCTATTGTTGTTCAATTCAATCTGGAGTGATTGAAATATTATATTAAAAAGCAATATATTCAGATAAGTCATTCAATTTTTTTTATTACCTATGTTTTGATATGTCATCTCTAGGAATAAAGTGTTAAAACTTGTAAGTCCCATTTCTTGGAACTTCAAACTCATTGGACTGTAAATAATAGATCTTACAGACTGATTCATTTTCTCCGTGAAGAACTCCTTATATTTTAGAGCTTTTGTTTCCTATTCCTTTCACTCCTTATCATAATTACACTTTGCTAAATCTCCACCACTGTATCTTTGCCATTTATTGTAACAAGAAAAGCCATTACTATTCAGAAAAGAAAGCAGACAGTTACTTCAATACTTGAAAGGCAGCAGCCACTATCTATCAGGACTCAACACCACTTTTTTTTCCACCCTTCATTCACTTAAAATCAGATTCTGGAATTTGTCCTTGACAGTATGAAATGAAACCACAGGGCTGGTTCCAAGAGAACTGGCAAGAAACTGCACGGGGTAGGCAGAGTCAGAAATCACTGACTCCCGTCGTGTGACCTTGTGGGAAGTCGGTTCTCCCAGACACTGGAACTCGTTAACTTCAGAGCTAGGATCCTTTACAGAAGCCCACAGTTCCCTTTTCTCTACAAAGACATCTTGATCTCAGAAGTCAGCACACTGCCCTCCTGATAGCTTAGCACATAGGGAAGAACACAGTTTCTGTTTCAGACTCACAGGCTTACTGCAAATTAGTCTAGATTAGGCCAAGCTAGGTTCACTTTCAGCTTCCTTGCTGCATAGCTATTTGACTTAGGGGAAGTCACTAAACCTTGCTGCACCACTGCTTTCTCATCTTAAAATGAGAAGCAATAACTGCTACTTCAAATGGTTGATGGGAAGTAAAACAAGATTGTGCATCTAAACTTTTAATATCCTGTCTTGCATATACTAAGTAAAAGTTTCTTTCCTTTCTTTTCCATGACTATATTTTCCTAAAGGCAACTCTTCAAATGAACATACTGCAAAACATACAACTGACACAGGCCACGGATTTAGCTCAGTGACACCGTGCAAGGTCCTGAGTTCGATCCCTGGTGCTGCCAAAAAAAAAAATCCAATTAAAAACATACAACTGACATACACATAGTTTAATAAGAAATTTAAAAGATCACACTATTTTCATGGTCCCTTAATCTTCTCTTTATAGCCACATTCCATAGCCAAAATATGCTTCATCAGAACTTCTGCTGACTTCTGTGCAGAATTATTTCTTATATTTAATATAATCCATTCATTCTGTTATTATTCAGTAATATTATTGAGAATCTAATAGTTGAAAGCCACAGTAATATAGATAGTAATACAATATTGATATAGGGACAACATGAAGAAAAGGAAATTACTTTAAAGTGCCTAGGAGTGTCATAAATTATAAATATAGAGTCAGTGCTCGCTTTGGCAGCACATGTACTAAAGTATAAATACATACAGTCTCTCAGAAGATATTTTAGGTATCTGTCTATTAAAAGAATTAACACAATGGTAGCATTTTGATATATTGAGTACATTTCTAGGAAATTGATCCCAAACAAAAATTTAAACATGTATGTAAAGATTTGCCTATAAAGAAGAATACTCCTAGAATCAGAAAAGTAGGAAAAAAATCATAATCCTAATAAAAAAGTTGGTTTAATAAAGAATAGGACATTAATTTAACAGAATAGATACAAAAATAAAATGATGTAAAAGTAATTTTTACTACATGAAGAAAGGTCTACTATATATTATTGTAAAAAGCAAGTGAAGATAGTGTACAATGTAGAACATAACCCCATTTTGAATATTTACCAATAAAAGACAATTATTGTTAAAGAGTACTCATGTAAAAGGACTTCATTTTAATGGGATAACACTTGGAAGTTTTAGGTATAAATGTGATATAATTAATTTACCTCTTGGCTTATCAATAACTTCTGTTTTTGTTTTCTGTTTATTTTTTATACAAAGAACAAATATTATTTTCATGAATATTGAGCATTTTGTTGGCCACACAAACTAGTGCAATTGATGCATATTGATAAAAATAGAACAAATTCAACTGTGTCGGATTAATTAGCAAAGAGTTAAGTATTCGTTTAGGATCTGTCTCTTTTTCCAATGTTCCCTTTTCTCATAAAATATCAGAAGTGGGGATTTTCAAATATAATCAGAATTTCCACTTGTAGCATTCTGTTCCCCTCCCTGGTCTGATATCTGGTTTTCTTACCATGCCTCTGCTCTGTTATCTACTTTCAATTTGTAGCCTACATTTTCCTACTGAATTTGCTGGTGATGCTTTTTTGGAAAACAAACATCTTCCTTTCTAACTCTTTCCAATTAGTTTTCTGTTTGTTTGTTTGAGATTTACTACTCTGTATTGGTTTGTAGTATGTGCATCACTATTTGTAGACTGGAAGTTCTGGTAGGGTTGGAGATGAGTGTGGCACCATTACATTTAACCCTACACTGTAGCCCTCACTTGGAATGCTCAGAGTCTGTTGCCCATCTTTACACTCTACCTAAATTCACTGACAATCATTTTCCTATGGGCACTGAGATATTATCAGTCATGTCCTTTTGGAGTCTCAACAGAACTGATCCTCAAACTTAGACTAAGTTCATACACTTTCTTTACAGATTTCGATAGTCACAATCAGATGGAAGACATGGCTGGCACCTGTATTCCATCCCATGCCTGTGGCACTCTAACAGATAAGTAGGCCAGCAGCAAAGAAAAGAACTTCTGGGACAGCCTATGCCTCATGATGCCAAATGACTGTCTATGAACCAGACACATTATTCCTGAATAAGAAGAAAAAATAACTGGTTAGGAGCATCAGAACATTTGTATCAAAAAAGACATAAAATGCTACTATAAGCTACTATAGAAATAGAGCTGAATTTAAAAGAGCTCAAATTTCTAGATTTAAATTTTCCATGGAGCAATGTCTGGCAAATCGATGTACATTTCTTAGTGTTAGTCCGTATGTTTTATTAGGCATTCTTGTAGTTAGACTTTAAGGAATCTTTTAGGTGGACATAAAATGGTCTTCCCTGAATGAGACAAGCAGATTTTATTAGCACAACAAACATTTCAACACAATCTGAGTGAATTTACATGCACCATGCACACCAACATTGCCAAGTAAGTTTAGGAGTTTGTTTTATGATGCTAGGGTTTAAACCCTGGACCTTCTCTCTGTGCTATATCTCCAGTCTTTTTTTAATTAATTTGAAAGAGATTCTCACTGGCAAAATTACTCAAGCTGGCCTTGAACTTACAGTTCTCCTGCTATAGCCGAATAAGATTTGCCTTGGAATTTTCATTTTTTTTCAAAGATTTATCATTGAAAAATTTGGATTCTAGAGTATAGTTCCTAATCTATTTACATTTAAATTAAGCATACAAAAAGATAAAAAAATAATGTGAAATAGGAAGAAAAGGTGCAAAGGGGAAGGGGAAATGAGAGGGGTAAGGAAAAGTAAAGAAGGGAATGGAATTAATATGAGAAAATTTAAAAAGGGAAACAAAGTCTTTGTAAATAGGGTGGAGGGGTTGAAGAGAGAGCAGGGGAATGGGGAAAAAATAAGAATCAATATATATCATGTAAAGATACAAATCTCCAATGATGAATATCATTATATTCTATACCTAAAATGTACAAATAAAATTAATTTAAAAATAAAAGAATACCAAAAGATTCTAATGTATACAGTATTTTTGGCTGATATTCTAACTAAATATATTTGTGTGACCATAACTTTTAATAACCATTTTGTTTAAAATGAGAGGTGACTCATATGAATGCTACCTCAAAATTTTGGTTCACAAGTGACTAATTATAATTAGGGAACAATAACCCACATTTGAAAGATGCAGAAGATTCAGTTTCAATGAGGAAACAAATCTCGGGAAAAATGGCTCATCAGCTCATAGTCAAAAGGTCAAGGTCTTTTCAAACAAAGAATCACTCTTCATTCTGGGAAAAATACTTTCAACAGAATGGTGTTTTCCATTTCTGTGTAATTAGATGTCTTTATTATATCACATGGCCCTTTTCATCAACTCTACACACACGTTTGCCAAAATAATCACTCAGAAGAAAAGGTATAAATGGAAGTTGAGCTCTCTGAGGAAGTCATGAAAAATTAAAAATTAAAAGCCTAACATTTTAAAGGCAAATTTCAAGGGCAGTATTTAATTTTCAATTTTTTTTAATAAATGGAGGAATTCATTTTCATCAAGGCTTGGACAAGCTACAGTATAGAAATGAAATATACTGCAGGCATTTTTGGTAGCTACAAATGTACTCAGGAAATATATATGAACATTAAAATAGTGTTTCTTACATAATGATCTGTGCACACTTTTACCATAATGACATGAAGAGTTTGGAGATCTCAGTCCCCACCTTCAAATTACAACATTCCCAGAGAAGAATTTATGTTGATGTTTAACACCTACTCTGGAGGAAGGTGAGATGAAGCCAAAGAGAAAATAATCTTTAGAGTTGAGGCCATCACAGGTAATAATCTTACAGGGAATCTTTGTAAGGATTCAGTGTCATGCTGTCAGTAAAGCACTTTCCACAGCACCACACAAATGCAATAAATTGTGGAGCTTTCTCCAATGTTCTTCAGACAGTAAGGCATGGTGTTTTGTGGCAAGGCTCGCAGTTGTCATAAATCCAAGTGTTGATGGGATAAAGAAACTTGGAGAGCAAATATTTCATCCTCCCAGTCAGAGATGTGGGGAAAAATAAAACTGAAGATTCAAGAATTCACTTAGAAAGAAGTAAGCCTTTAACGTCTACCAACCCACCTTTTCTTGAATCATCCCTTCATCTCCCTGTACATTTACTTTCATAGGAAGGCATCTGAGTAAAACTTTGTGATTCACCACATTCATCACGCATAAGTTGAAAGACTTTGCTAAGAGAATTATTTCACTAGCTTAGGTAGAATTCTGTTAATGGTGATGTCTTAAATTCATGTTGATTGAAAACGATATGTTCTATAACTAAAGCCAGTATTATTACATGCCTGGTTAAAAGATTTGAAGAATATTATGTATATAATTTCCAAAAATTGTTCAAAGAAATCACTTTTGCCTAAGAAAGGTGCTTTACTTTCTCTTTTGAGACAGTGGGTAAAGGTGCCAGAATGAAATGAAGGAAGGCAAAACGCTGTGCTTCATGTAAAACATGTATTCAGTTACTTCTGTAAATGGATTCACTATAGAAGAAAAATCTCATTTTTGTTAGAATCCAGGTTTGATGATGCCTGTGTGTAGCTTCACTGGAACTTCTTAAGGAATTCTAACTTCTGCATCTAAAACAAATGTTCACTATTTTGTTTACAATATTTACTGAAAAAATCTTTTGTTCTAGATATTATCTCATCCTTAATTTATTCTCCTATAAAATAAAGATAATAATACTTATCCATCCCAAAACTATGTTTCAGTTATGGATATTCACTACTTTGTGTATTTACAAGCAAGTGTCTTTGTATGTTAAAGAAAAGTTTCCTTATCTTCCCAACTCTTTCATATATTTGTAGGCATCCACTGCAAAATAATAGAAAATGTACGTGCTACAGATGCTTGTTTAGAGATCTTGATATTAAATAATGAGTGTGTGTGAAATTTTTAGGTACACACATTCTTGCAAAAGCAGTTGAATAATTTCACTTAGATTTTTATAAATTTTCTGTTCACATGAAAGTTAATCAGAGCCGGGGATGTAGCTCAGTGGTTTCGCCGACTACTGCGCAAGCTCAAGAATCCGAGTTCGATCCCCGGTACCAAAAAAAAAAAAAAAAGAAAATTAATCGGTGGTGAAAATCACATATAAACATTGTTTTCACACTTTTTTCAACCACGACCCAGTAACATACAGATTTTGCTTTGTGACCTAATATAGAAGTGCAGGTACATAGATATGCGCATGCTCACATATAAGCTTCTTTAATTTCAAGAGCCAATACTAACACTTTCAAATTGGAATGCACTCTGATACATTTCTGTTCTAAATTTTGAGAGAAACAGGCTAACTCCATTCTGGACAACTTTACATTTCAAAACCGATGACGACAGGTACTATATCTCAATTAAGAAAGGCCTCCTTGGCAATATCGAAATATCACATGCCGCGTGGCATTCCTGACACCACAACATTCTTGTAGATTACATTGTCAATCATAAGGCGCACCTCGGGCGAGAAAGCCATTTCACACAGTGGCCTTGTCAATGAGCAGATCTCAGTAACGATGTATGAGCTTCAGAGACTGAGACTCAAGGCCACTGAGGATTTAATTAGGTCAAAAGCAGTAGACCCTTTTACATCCCATTTGCTTTTTTACATGTTAATATATTGGTGGAGAGAGTGACCTGTTGTCTTCATGGTCTGGGAGTCACAATAATTATTACCACTTAAGAAAAATGTAGGGGGGCCGGGGATTTAGCTCAGTGGCTTCGCCGCCTGCTGCGCAAGCGCAAGGACCTGAGTTCAATCTCCGGTACCAAAAAAAAAAAAAAGGAAAGACAATGTAGGGCTAATCTGCCTTGATTTTTCCTTGACAGCGTAGTGGGTGTGTCATTGTGTATCAAGGTGTAAACTAGAGCCTGGTAAGAGGAGCCAGCAGCTTCCTGGAGGGACAGACACCATCTGGAAACCAAATGGTGAAAATACTTCCTCCCCCTTGTTGACATCCAGTGCTGAAATATGTGATTGCTTTTTGGTTTTAGCGTTTACTGTTTGTTATTCTTTTCATCAATGAATTACGTTTGGCAGAGTCTCCAGTATAGAAATAAACCTGCCCGGTATAGGAAAAGTGGAATTTTAAATGACATCTGTTTTTACTTTCCAAATAACTTACTGTACAACAGGGGATAAGCTATGTTTTATGTTTGTAAACATTAATCTGGGAAGATTATAAATATTCATGCTTTCATTTTTTCACATTTTACCCTCTGTCAGCTTCATGTCCTGAGCTCTGACAGGTGAAGCCTGTGTGCTCAGAAGCAAGTCGACCCCTGCCTGTATCCTCACCGCTCTGAGCAGAGCTGTGACCTCTCACGGGCTAAGGAGCCTTTCGGTTCCTTTCCTTCCTGTCCCTCCAGGTATCAGGACTTCCCCAGGCAGTCCAGGAGCTGGTCATTTTGTAAAAAGACTGCAAGGTCCCTTCTGTCCCTGCAAGAGGACACGTTCCTTCCCACCACTTTTGTTGAGATGCATTCTAATGGAAGGTTCTTTGAGGCCTACTGTTTAAAAAATTAGTGGAACAGGTTTTTGAATTTTCCTTGTCACTCCAAGGCCTTGTCTCTGTGTGCATGTGTGTGTGTGCATGTGTGTGTGTATCTATAGTGGGTTAAGGAAATGCTCAAGGAAAAGGCAGAGCCAATACATGACACTCAGACCAGCAAGTAATTTCCTGTCCCGAGTTCGGCTCAGGGCTCCCAATGGCTCTTGTCAGGTGGTTTGCGTTAATTCTCTTCTGCACAAATCTGTCAGTCACAGCTATGTATAACACAGTCCATCACAGCTCCATTATGGGATGTAGTGAAATCAGCAACAACCCTGCTATTGGAAGCTTTCCAAAGATACCTTGACCACAGTCATGACATTATTACATCTCAGATTGGCCTTCTCCGCCAGATTCCTGCTCATACTCAATCAGGGCCTTAATTCCATGGATGTTTTCTCATCTTAATCTTCTGAATCATCCAACAATTTGGACATTTTATCCTCATTTTAAGGTTCAGAAAATGAGTTCTATAAGTTTCAGGTGATTTATCCAAAAAAAAATCACGAGTAAGTGTTAAGATGTGAACTGAGATTTGCCTCTGAGCCCAAATGCATTTTGAAAACAATGCCCCATCTAACAAAACTAAAGAATATTATGTGTCCTGTTTATGATGTAAGAAAACAAACCCTATTTTCTATATTGTTTGTATATCACCGGCCCACTTAACTTTTTCATGCTTAATAAATATACAAGACTCACTGTTTACTCGTGGTAGAAAAGAATATGCTCACTTCCTAAATTTTATTTCCTATTCTTCTAACAGGCTTTATGTCTCTACCCTTCTTCTCCTTTGTATTCTTTTTATCCTCAAAAATTTGAGACCCTCAGAATTTAAAGACCCAATAAAAAAGTGGACATTTTAAATGAATAGACACTGCTCAGATGAAGAAGTACAAATGGTCAATAGATACATGAAAAAATGTTCAACATCGCTGGCCATTTAATAAATGCAAATTACCACAGCACTGAGATTCCATCTCACTCCAGAAAGAATGGCTGCTATCAAAAAATCAACTAATAACAAATGCTGGCAAGGCTGAGGGGTTGGAGGGAGCACTTCGTTGTTGGTGAAAGTGTAAACTTGTATAAGCGCCATGGAAATCAGTATGGAGACGCCACAGAAAACTAAAAATAGAAATTCCAGTTGACTCAGGTATTCCCCTCAGGTATCTTCCTGAAAGAGTTGGAGACATCATACCACAGTGATGTAAGTATACCCATGTTTATAGCAGCACAATTCATATTAGCTAAATCTTGGAAAATGCTTATATGTCCATTAACAGATGAATGGATAAATTGTGATATTTATATACAATGGAATACTATTCTGCCATAAAATCTTGCCATAAACTTGAGTCTTTTGTGGGAAAATGGATGCAACTTGAGATCATAATGTTATGTGATGTAAATCAAACATGCAAGCTGAAATATCATGTTTCTCTTATATGAGAAACTCAGTATGTACATATAGTGCAATAATAAGGTAAGATAATAGGAAAAAAGAGAAAAAGAAAAAAGCTATTGTAATCCAGCATGGACGATGTATCTAAATATGTACCTTGATTCAGTATAATTATCATATGTGCTTTATACGTTTTGGTTTTATTGGTTTTATTATTAATTTATTATTGATTTTTATTATTAATCTGGTTGTAATATGTATGAATAATAATTAACTTTATAAGGACTTATAAGAAAAAATAACTGAGTCTGATGCTGGCAAAATAGGGGTGGAAGGGAAAAAAAGAGATGACTTATGAACATGTACCTATTCCCCACAATGAATATAAACATTATGTATGGCAAACATGTGCTAATAAAGACTGTTAAAAATCTATATCCTCAGCTAAGATGTCTCTTGGATTCTACACCAAAATCTCTAGCTACGCAACTCCTACACCCACATGGGGATGCAGATGCAGATCAAATTTAATGTGAAAGATACTTACTGCTTCTCTCTACTGTAAAACTTTGTGTCCCAGAGCACGGGGAGTTTTATTTAATGACCTTGAGTAATTCAACCACAGTGTCACCATGATGCCAAAACTTCCAATATTCCTTTTTCTCAAAATCTACTTTCAATCATTTTTCAAAAATATCTTCTGTTTAATATTTACTATTACTGCCTTTGTTTAGCCTCATTTAATCCTGATGACTGACCCCTGGTCAATTTGGCATTAATAAGAAAATAAATCTAGTTATGGCTATTTCCTCATGATGCCCTCTTAAAGTTCTCCAAGGCACAATCCCATCCATTGCCATGAATTTTGGGAATGTGGGGTGTGTTGTTATCACTGTGATTGGAGACTCTGCTGACATCTGATAGGCAGGGATGACAGTTTTGCAAAGCATGCACAGTTCCACATGAGGAAAAATCGTGCCAATTCTGAAAAGCTTTAGAAAACCCTGTTAGGGTATATGAAAAACATACTTGTCATCACCTAAACTTGTACTTTAATTCCATTTTATATAGAAATATCAGATTACATTGGGCATTGAATTTTCTAAGAATGTTAGTCCTGGAGAGAAAGTGACAAAAATCACTCTGAACAATTGTATCACCCCAGCTAAATAATCATGATGTCGTCCCCAGTTTCAGGCTGGATTTGTAGCTCTCACGTACATGAATTTGGAGATAGTTGGGAGAATCTAATTTTTTGAAAATGTGACATGTTTGCTATGAATTACTATGTCTTATTTTCCATAACTATTCACTTACAGCTGAAACTTGTATGATTTTCAACCCTTTCAGATTCAACAATCCCAATTTAATTTTTAAAATTTATAAAATGTATTTATTATTTCTGTAATAACTTGAAGTCAAATGTATAGAAAATATAATCTGTAGAGAAAATTACACAAAACAATCAAGAATGTCCACTGTTGTAATGAAAAAAATGTAAATGTTCAAAGCCATCAACTTTGTTCTTGTTGATTTTTTTTTAACTCCTGAATCCCATCCATTCCTGTAGAACACTTTGAATTCCTACTGAAATACAAGTCATCTGTCGGAAAAGATATCACACTAACATATATACTTTTTGTCTCCAAATTAGTTTATGAAACCCTCTTCCTGGAAGAAATTACATTTGTATGTGGATGCATCATATATGTATAATATTCCGTTTATCACATTGTATTTGGCCGCCCAACATCCAGTTTTCTCCCTTCTTATGGATAGCAGGATTCTTCCTTGGGTTAAGTCTCTTTGGTATTGCAGATGGAAAACTGTCTTTTGCCTAGCTCAAGGGAGAGACCAAGGATATAATCTAGACCTACCGAAGATCACTATCTTAATTTCCTGAGTAGAAGAAAAATCTAATCATCAGAAAACAAATACAAACCTTAAATTAGCTATATCTCCTCCCTTTCTCACTCAG
Source organism: Heterocephalus glaber (assembly GCF_000247695.1). The sequence goes on along the minus strand of NW_004624767.1, from coordinate 6,303,275 downwards.
GTTTGGAACAAAGCATGGCCATTGGAGTTCACTGCTTCCCTTAGCTCTCCTTCCTAGGTTTCCACCTTTATCTTGGTTTGGACTCACTTTAGGCATCCTCTTCAAGTTCCTATTGATTTCTTGGGTAACTAATAACCTTTCTAAAATTTCCTCTGATTAGTAATTTCCTCCTAGTGTTTGCCTAAGGAAGTCAAACTTGGTTTCTTCCACCAGCAAACAAAGAAAAATTTATATAGATATAATGAGTTTTTAAAAGTAAATATATGAAAGAATGAATGGAAAATCAGATCAAGTATTTTTCTTTTAAATATCAATATCCTAAAAGCTCACTGAGATTAAATAACCTGCTCTCTTCATTCCCTCCACTCCAGGCACACTAAACTTCATATGATTTCTAAACATGAAAATTTTACTTTCAACTCAAGACATTTGCTCCAGGTGTTTGGCCTGCATGGAAGTATTTATCTCAGGGTCTTCTAATGCTTTCGTTTTTTACTTCTAAACCTACATGTATAGTTGTGGAGGGTGAGCACTGTATAAAGACGGTTGGAGGAGAAACAAAACGCAGACTGAAATATAGCCTGAGTGTGGGCCACTAAAATATGCACCCCAGAGTCAGTCTATATCCCCCAAAGTAGAACAACAGAAGGTACCATATATGCTGGCAGTTACTCATCTTCTTTTTTTAAGTGCTCAAAATATTTCCTAAGAGAGACCTTCCCTGAAAGTCATTCTATATAAAATTGCTCACCCTCCCATAACCACCCCTCCTTTATTCTTTTTCAAAGTACATATCACCTTTTCAATTAGCATGCATTTGATTGTTGTATACTGTCACTCACTGAAATGTAAAATCCATGCAACCAGAGAAGTTTTCCGTCTTATTCAGCAGCACAACCCCAGGATTTAAAACAAAACCTTGCCCACACTTGGAGTTTAATGAATATTTAGTGAGTTGAATTAACAATCCGGAATGAGGCCTTTGAAACTGGAACCCATTTTCTGGAGACTCATTTTACGCCTTTAATATTGGTAGATATTATTTTCAGCGGTAATTAAATCTGTACAATTGTGCACTGTACACAAACGAGAGATACTGCCACTTATACAGACTACAAGTGTTAAAAATAAAATGTTAAACTGATTATGAATTTTAAAAACAACTTTCTTCATAAATGCAGTTACCACCATGACAAAGCAAAATCTATGAGGTTCAAGCATTTGTGCTAAAGCTCTTCCCAGGTATACTGACCTTTGTTTTTCTAATCCTCTACAGTTTTAGTAGATCAGCTTACCAATACAACATATTGTGCAAAAAAGCAAATTAAAAGCATATAAACTTCATCTTGGAAGTCCAACACTATAGCTTGGAGTGATTTTATGATTCAAAGGATAGTATTTTGAACTCTTTTCTCATTTCTGTCATTTTCTAGTATTAAAAAATATGATACATACTCTGAAAATCTATTTGAAATCTCATTTTACTGGCTGTTTTCTCTGAAGACAAAAATTAGTGCTTCTTTTAAAAATAGTATGTTTTACTTTTGTCAACTCCTCTAACTCATGACAGCTAGAGTTTTGATTCAGAATTCTGCTCCTGAGTTTGAGTTTGCCCATTTTTGCAGTTTGACCAATGACCCTCACCCATTTTGGCATAATCAGTTAGAAAGGTGTTTTAATTTCTATAGTATAAAAGGCAGAATGGACAAAAATACTCTCTGTTTCTTACCAGTTGAATGATGCAAAGTAAATTTTACTTATGAGCCAGAGTCTAATATGAAATCAGATTTGATACCAACAAGCGAGAGTCTCTCTCGTAACATTTTCCGAATTCGGGAGAAAAAAAGACAGGATAAATTTATGTTTGCTAAATAAAATAAGGTCTTATCCTGTTTCTGAGTAGAAAATCATACTTGAAAGACAAACTATTACTTGGCATTGCGAATTAAGGTATTTTATATATAATGCCAACACTAATGAAATGAGAATGTTTCTATTAAAAGGGAAAAAAATTTCTCCAAATATTCTGTAATTGAAAAGTGCAAGCAATATCTCTGCTTTTTCATTTTATATTTTTTTAGTATTGGAGATTGACCTATACTGGCAGCTCTTTTTTATGGCTTACTGTGAGACAGGGTCTCAGTACCTTGCCCAGGCAGGACTCAAATTCGTGATTCCCCTCCCTTAGCTTCCCAGAGTGCTGTGATTACAGGCATGTGCCTTCATGCCCAGCTTCCGGCTTCTTAAAGTACTAGTGGAAATAAATTTTACAGGAGAATCATTAGCTATGGGGACTTCATTTTTTATTCTCTTTATTATATACCATATATGATGTTAAGAAATTAGACCATCAGTGAAATGACTAGAAGATCTACAGTTAATTCTGAAGAATGACATGGACTTTCTTCTTACATACTTGTATATCTTAAGAATTATTTATTATTCAGGTAAATTCCATCTGACTCAAGTTTCAATGTCAGACTTTCATTTGTAAAATGCATGCAGGAATACATGGCCAGAAATAGCAGATATTTTACTTAAAACTCACAAATATGGAAATAGAGAATTCTGTCCTCTTTAAATGTTTACATATATTGACTATTTAACAGCATTACTCTAATAGTGACATTAAAAGAAGTGAGCTATAAAGGTCTTTTATCCAATGACGCTTTTGGAGATAAATTAAAGCTACTTCTCACAGCATGAGAAATGAAAGCTGCTATTTGTCTGCTGTATTCTGCAGCCTAATTTGTTTTCTCGGATCAACACTGATCTGTTTTTCTGTGGGCAGCATCATGCCATTGGTTGGGAATGCTCATTAGAAATGTTGGTCTAATCTGTCAATCTATGACAACAAGCAAGCAGGAAGCTATTTCTTGGAAATTTTTATTCTAATTATTAGGACAACCCTCCATTTTATATTTCAAATATGATGATCTCAGAGAGCTGCTTTTCAGAACAATTTCATTCTGGAGCCTTCCCTCCACCACTGCTACTCAACTAACTTAGCCAATTTGAGGAGGCTCTATGAAAGGGAGTCAGATAAGAATTAGAAGAAAGCCTCTAGGATCCCGGACCACTCTCCAAACTCCAAAAGCTGGGTCATTTCCAATGCAACATACCTGGCACCGTGTTCAAACATTCCCAGTTTGCTAGCTTTGTAGAAAAGTTTCAAACTCTTTGGTCTCCTCAGGTTAGAGATTTGTTTGTTTTTTCAGTATTGGGAATTGAAAGCAGGGCCTTTGTACCGAGCCCCATCCCCAGGCCTATTTATTTTTTATTTTGAGACAGGGCCTCTTAAACCCGGGTCTGTGTTGCCAAGGTGAGCCTTGAACTTGGAATTCTCCTTCCCTGGCCCCTACCATGCTGACATTACAGGAAAGCACAGCAGTTTCTGGCTTCAGAGCACTTTTTAACATCCACTTTGTCAACTGTTTACTCCACTGCTTTTTAATGTGTTGACTGGTTCCACAAATATTTACTAGCACTAATACATATATTATACCCTGTACTTGGTAAATAAATACTAAGCAGACATGCTCCCTGACTTTAATTGGTAAAAGCATCCAGTAAACTAAAAAGCCTTGAGCACCAAAAGAGAGGAAGACAATTGAGTAGTCCATAAGAGACAGAAATCCAGTCTATATGTGTAACTACCAAAATTTTTCTCAACTTTCAACTGCAGGTTGAAAGCTTAAAACTCCACGAAACTGCAAGATATCAAACACTAACTTCACATCTTTATATGCTACTTACTAAGATTTATCTCTCGTTTTCACATACTTACCTATGCCTGAAAATATTTGAAGTTTATTTTCTCATATATGTTTCATCCATAGGTAAATGATTCATAAGGATCAAGGACAAAGATTATATATATTATAGATACAGTATATATGTATTTATCCATTCGTATATTCAGTACGTATTTATTAGACATCTATGCATGTTCCCTGCTTTATCTTTAAAAGTTCCCCGATCATAATAGCTCTTCAATATGTTTGTGTTTGTTTTGTTTTGCAACTGGAGCAACATATAAGAGAACAAGCCTTCCCTAGATGTATTATAGTCTCTTTTCTGTTCTGCCATTGAATATGGTTCCTTTTCACCAAACTTCTTTGTGGTGTTGTATTTATCGGTTATTGCATGAGTATGCTAATTAGTAAATTGTAAAGTCTGGAGGAGAGTGGATGTACTCTGCAGTCCCACGCATTCTCTACCTCACTCTAGACAATTTAATAGTAGAAATAAAGGGCTGGACAAACAAAATAGAAGTTTAGAGCCACTTCCTTAAAGGCTGAGTTTAGTCTGTTCATCATAGGTGAATGTGCATTTACAGGCATCCACAGAGGTGCCCACTGAGCTTTTGGTATCTTGTGCAAATATCACTGTGTAATGTAATTCAGTTGTAGTCTTTCCCACAACAAGCCCAATGTATACAATTCAGAATTAACAGAAGGAAGGAAACTTAATCGGTTTAAAAATATTTACTGTAAAATGATTCAGTGTGAATTGTGGAGTTTGCTCTTTAAAATAAGCCATTGTTTTAGTATAATAAAAGTGAATTTCAATTTACCAAAAGAGGATTTCTGCATAGATTTTTAAGAACACATTAATTTTTTTTGCAATGAGTGGGCATGCGAAATTAGGTCCTCCAAACCTCTTTGTTTCAAGGACATTCAATAGAGGAAAAATATCAGAGACCGAAGCTACCACTAAAATATCAAATATAACAGAAACCAGAAAGTTACTTTTGCAGATGAATCATCATGCAAGTGTAAGTGTTTGGCACTTTGGGCATTTCTGTGTCGGTCTTCTCTCCTCCAGTTTCCATTCACACTGCTAAATGTGCAGCTATCGGAAGACTAAAGGAGACTTTTAACTAGAGAAAGAAATGTAGAGATTCTTTCTCATAAGGGGATTAGAAACTTTTCTAAGCATCCAGCTTCATTTCTCCTGACCTTGCAAACTTGCTATGACTAGTCCAGGTCTTCAGAGATACAGGGCAAGGAAGAAGTTCCAGGCTTTAACCCAGAGAGAGGAGGTTTCTCGCATTTATTAACCACAGCGATTATGTTGGGCTCCTTGCTGATCCCTGCAGAGGCATTATCGTGTTTATCCTTAAAGTAATTCAGGGCCTGAGACAACCCATCCACAGAGAAACAGGCATAGAATGGACAAGGGAAAGGACAGGATAACAAGGAAAAGACAATGCTTATACAAAGAGTAAGAAGAGGAAACCAGAAGAAAGTCTCATGGAAAATGAAAATTAAATCTCAAAGGCAAAGAGAAATTAATTGAGTATCATGCCAGTGCTTGGCATTATACTGAGGAACTGTAATACAAAATAGGAAATGCAAACAAGCAAAGTTTGCATTAGTAACAGGGGGTCTAGATTTGAATTCCAATGCTCCTAAAAGCTAGTTAATTATCTCAGGCCCATAGCTTAATATCAGAATGCTTAGACTCAGACTTTTTTTTCTGTAATATTAAGTTGGAATGTTTCTCCAAAGCTTGTTACTAGAATATGATAAAATAGTACACAAATAAAACAATTAAAAGTATATGAAACAGGAAATGCTAAATTAGGATTATTATAAATTCTGGTGGTAATGGGCATAAGGATTTAAAATGGGAAAGTTATCTATTTATTTTAGGTAGATAGTAGAGTCACAAAACCATCGCATAAAGAAAAAGAATGAGTTCTTTAGTCTCCAGTTTATTGATCATGCTCAATCCTAGGTAAGTAAAATAGCAGAGGCAAAATGTGGAATATAATTTGAGTATTTATAAATCTTAATTTATACCAAGATTGTGCATGAAAGAAGTAGCCATACCCTGAATATGTCATGAGATCAGAAGAATTTATAAGAATGCACAGAACATTATTAAGTAAATTCTTTCTCAGTGGGATACTCACTGATTCCTGAAGATATTGTTCTCCTACAACTTTGAACAAGTATTGACTGTGACCAGACCAGCAAGGAGACCAAACAAAATGTAAAGACTGTTTTTGCAATTTTGACTTTCAATGCACCAGGGGCTAGAAACCAAACAGTAATAGTTTCTCTTTCTCATTGTATAATGACAATTCCTTCTTCAGTCCTTTCTGCCTAGTTCAATAATAATAGGGTTTATGGGTTGACATTCTGAAACGCTACCCTGATGAAAATCTCTTTTCAAGGCACTCTTTTCCTGACCTTCAACTGTAGAAAATTTTTAAGAATCATATTTATTTCATAAAAAAAACCACATATTCCTAACAGTTTAAGCTGTACAAATTAATCTGATTTGCACAGGGAATGATGGCATCTGAAGAGCTTTTACCAGCAAATATTCAGTTCTCTTTTCTACAAGCTTGTGTCTAAAAGACATGTCTCAGAACTTCCCAGATAGTATCAGAGGATGTTCAATAGTACAGAATATTTCTATTCATTAACTAATATTCTAACAAGGTAACCTGCTAGTCTACAAACTCTGAGAAGGTCAAGTAAATGGGTTTCAACTGAGAAAAACCTTAAACATAGGAAGAAAGATTCCAGTGGAAGACAACATAGAAGAATAGCTTCAATCTCTTATGAAATATCAACTGAATATTTGTTAGGTACAAAAGAGATGTTTAGAAAAAATTGTGACTTAAATATAATCAATATATTTTACAGGCTACATTATCTTTTAAAATTTTCATAATCCTGTGAAGTTAAGATTTTGCTCATGTTTTTTACAGAAACATAAAAAAAACAAAATATCAATTCATTTTCAGAAGCTTACACAGGTAAAATATTAGAGGCAAAACAGATCCTGATTTTTGTAAATTTTGCTTTTACAAAGATTCCACATGAAGAAATAGAAGAGTTCTTGGTTTTATAATGAGAATGGAAGCATCTCCAATCTGAGTCTGGCACACTTCAATGGTTTTGGTTGTAGTTTGGGAAAAATGGTGGGCAATATTTCCCCAAAATTCACATTATATGGATCTTAAGAGACTCTGAATCTCCAGGATATTAGTTGCAAAGATATCAACTGAAGGTCAAATTTGAGCTCCAGTTTCAATTCTGCACCTCTATTAGTGTTAGGATAACATGCACTTAGACCCCTTTGTAGATCTAATAGATTTGTAAGAGAGAGCATCATTTTAGATAAGAAAGCAGGAGACTACAGCATTACTATCTTCAGAACCTTTATCCGATCAAACTCAGAGACTGAGGATCAGGGCTTCTTCTGCTATATTTATTGTAATGAAGCTTCAGAAAAATTACCTCCATTCTATATTTTTCAATTTCTTCTTCAGAAAATAAATGTGACAGTAAAGTCATGGTTCATAGCATTGCTGTAGAGAATCTTACATCTAGTTTTCATTCAATTAGTACTTTCTAATATTACTAGATGAGTTGGAGCCTACATTTCTTTTGAACTCAGATATTTTGGGGACAACAATTTTAGGATCTTCAATAATATGAGGATAACAATTCATCCCACAATATCATTGATGAACCAAACACATGTATGTATCAACATGCCAATGGTGAACATCTTTGCATCAAGTCATTTGTTAACTGAGAAGTGAACAATGATTCAGCTGATTCTTAGAACAATGGAAGAAGAAGGCATAATAAAAGCAAAAAAGTAGTCATTAAAAATTTTCTCCCTCAGCAAAATTTACAGATCCAATATATTCTGGGCTACACATGAATGCTGAAATCATAAAAAATGTAAGGAAAATGAGATTAACTTTGGATATAATTCAAATATACTTAAAGTGGGCTGGGGATTTAGCTCAGTGGTTTTGCTCCCTGCCTTGCAAGCACAAGGTCCCAAGTTCGATCCCCGGTACCAAAAAAAAAAA
>NW_004624767.1:6197112-6295329 GCF_000247695.1 Heterocephalus glaber | reverse complement strand
AGGTTATAAGGCTGTGGTGATATATATTTAAAGTAATGAACAACACCTTTCTTCCAACAGATAGGTTAATCAGGAAATGAGTATTGTAACAAATACACTGAGTCTTCAGGTTTAAAAAGCTTCCCTGGTGCAGCCCCCAAAAGAAACATTTGCTAAGAATATTTACAATAACCCTTGAATAATTTTTATTTTACTTACTAATATATACTAATCATTTGAATATATATGATATGTTACATGTGTTTTGATGGATTTGGTGCTTTACGGAATAAACTGGTATTCCAGAAAAGGAATCTCAATTTGTAACAAGGTACTAAAGAAAATAAAAGTCGATTATTAGCCAAAAAACAATGAAATAAAAAACTGTCATAGATATATACTTAACTGCTGTGAGATAACCATGCCCAATTTGAGTCAAACAAAAATCGTCTTCCACATCAGGATACACAGATGACTTTTCTTTTTGGATACCAGGGATTGAACTCAACCTTGCACTTTCAAGACAGGCAGCACAACCACTGAGCTAAATCCCCAGCCCTATACAGATGACATTTAATACTCAGTACACCTAATTGACATTCCTCTGTTACTATCTTTTTTTTCTTTTTCTTTTCTTTTTTTTTGGTACTGGGGGCCGAACTTGAGATCGTGCGCTTGTGAGGCAGGTGCCAGAACCACTGAGCTAAATCCCTGGCTAGAGGCTTCTATTATTTGAGCAAACAGAATATATTTCTTGGATGCACAACAAATACCAAGTTTTGATAGTTCTGTTGTTCATCTCCCCTCCCAGCCCTAGGTAATAAGATTCTCTTCTGTTTAGAGACAGAGCCTGCATATTTTCTACCTCCCCAGACCCTAGCGCCAAGTCACCCGGACACCTCTCTGAAGTATATCTTGACTTAGCAATGGCTTTCCAGGTTTCTTTTTTTGTTGTTGTTACTGGGGATCGAACTTGGGACCTTGCACTTGTGAGGCAGGCGGCAGCACCACTGAGCTAAACCCTGGCCCTCCATACTTCTCTTTTTATACAGTCCTCATTGATGGTTTTGACACTCCCCCCAAAAAACAAAGCAAACATGTTGATTATCTGCTATATTCAAGGGATATCCAACTTCACACATCTAGACATAATTATTTCATGACTTTATTTTTTTCTTTTAGCTAGATTACATGCTCCTGTGTGACTGGAAACATACCTTATATTTCTATATCCCCACATTGAACAACACTGAATAAAAATTGCTCAATAAATATTGGCTGTTAATTCAAAATGAGTAAGTGGTTATTTGAATGTGTTCAATTACAAACTAAAATATGTATGAGGAGGCCAAGAACAAATGGAGGAGTGATAATTTAAACATAATTAATTGAACCTTCTTATAACAGTTGCATGGCAAGCTATGCAGAAATTTACACTAAGGTCATTAGTGACTATTAACTCCACATGATTTGTGTCTTCCATTTGACCCAAAAATAATCTCTTCAACCAACAGAGACAACTGGTCACCAGTTAGAGTAAAAACTTGAGGAATGAAAGAACTATTGTTCATAGAAAGAAAGCTGAACTGAGAGTCATACTGAGATGCACTTCTTCCTTTTTTCAACTAAATTTTGGGGAAGCAGGAGGAATTGGGCAGCCTTAACTTCTAGTAAATCCTACATTTGAAATCAGTGTATGGAACAAACAAACATCAAATTCAGATGGGTTAAAGTAAAAGAAGATAGGGCCGGGGATTTAGTTCAGTGGTTCCACTGCCTGCCTCGCAAGCGCAAGGTCCTGAGTTCGATCCCCAGTACCAAAAACTAAAATAAAATTAAATTAAAATAAAGGAAGATAAATAGCAGGAGTTAGAAATAATATCTAACACATATGCATACATACTCATCCCTCCATATTCAGCTAGGGATTGGTTTCAGGATCTTCTTGGGAAATGAAATTTTGAGATGCTCAATTACCTTACACAAAATAACTTAGCTTTTGCATATATCCTACACATATTCTCTTATATGCTTTAGATAATCCTTAGATTATTTTAATACTTAACACAATGTAAAAGTTTTTTGGGGTTTTTTTCCCCCCTGTAATGGAGATCAAACTCAGGACCTTGCACTTGCCAGGCAGGTGTGGTACCAATGAGCTACATCCCCAGGCCTACAATATAAATATTATATAAAGTGCTACTATTCTGTATTGTTTAGTGAATAATATCAATTTTTAAAATATAAACATGTTTACTATAGACATATTTTTTGAAAAATTTTTGATCTACAGTTGGTAGTATCCACACACCTGGAATCAACAGATACAAAGGGCTGTCCATGCATGAGTGTGTGTGTGTGTGTGTGTGTGTGTGTGCACGCGTGTATGTGTACAGAAACTGTATTTAAAAATTAAAAGTGAGTGCATTCTGGATATCCACACTACTGAAATAGAAATCTTGCCATTATGGTGATCAGACTTTGATGAGATCCAGTCAAAACTCCCATAATGACCAGGCAGGGTTATGATAACATCCGCTTACCTGGATTGCTGCTTTTCTCTTTAGCTCTCCCAAAGCCCATTGTCCAATAAAAAGACAGATCCATTGTTTAGAATTATGTTCACTCCAACTATTTTATCCCTTAAACCAACCAATGCCTTTGACACTGTATTTTTTTAAATTCTAAATTCTTTATCCTGGCCTAAGAGCTACTGCAACATCTGGCCCTTGTACATTTCTCATGACCTCATTCAGCCTCTCTGCATTGCAAACTATGGAAGCAGAGTGACAAAGGAGTTCCCACTCCAAATAAAATAATAAAACAGCCACTTGGTGGATTCCAGAATAGATAGGTATTTCTGAAAGGCATTTGTAAAATGCACCATATAAAATATATGTTTGAATGAAAGCATTTAGTAAAGAAATGAACCCTGGGTTTAAGGTCATTCGAGTGCCCAAACCCCTGCACATTTTCTTACAGAATTTGTAAAGGTGACAAACTAATTGTTTTTAGGACCATAGGGATAAAAAGAATTTTGGGAGCGTCTATGCATATTCATTATATTATTTAATTTATTAGTGTGTTTACCACCAAAACTGCAGAGCAAATTATATTCTATATCGGGCCTGAAAGGGGTTTTCATCTTCTTGGCTTGGCCAGGCACCAAAGGAAAGCACATTAAAGAGAGGAATTGCAGTGTCCGTCGTTAATATTTAAAGTGATGTAGAAGTTGGTATGCCTCAATATGAATACTGCTCACCCTTCCGATGAAAAATTAAAACCATTCTACTCATTCTGCACTTGCAATCAGAAACCCTGAGTCGAGTGGTATAGCCCCAAAGAAACAATGATTAAACAAACACGGAAAGGATTTTCTCACTGCCAATTCACGCTAGGAAGATTCCTTCCAATGTTCCCTCCTCTGGCACAAAAATAACAAAACAGACTTTGACCTGGTTCCAGTTTCTGTTTCTATTCAGTGAAATTAAGAAGCAATGATGTCCTAAAAGAATATTCATTGAAAAATTATTCAATCAACAATATTTCAAGCATATTTTTCAGAGTACCCATTCCATAAGACATCCTAGAAGGAAAATATCACTCTGTAGTAAAAAAAAAAGTTCAAAAATATTGAAAAAACATTTTCCTCTTAAAACTCCCAAGGTATATTAGCTTTGAAGGGGCTCTGAATAGGTCTACATTAAAGAATTCTTTCTAACTTTGTGTAGCAGAACATTCCCAACTTGGCCGAGTATGGTGGGGATTTTGGTATACTAATTGACAGATGCTTTATAGAGTGGGTAACCCAATTAAAAAATTTGAGAGGGGCCATGAGGGATCAAAATTAACAATAAATTCTTAATTCTTTACTTCCAAGTTTAAAATGATAAAGTTATAATTAATGTATACACTAATATCACTGTATGTGCAAATATTCAAAATAAAGACAATTCTATTTTGCCTTCAGGAATAGATAATTGCTACACCAAAAATAGTAAAAGGAGTCTGGTATTAATTACTTTGAAATGTATATGTGGCTGGCAATTAATGATGCTATATAAATCTACCAGGAAAGATCATACATACTTTACTTTCCCCATTTCTTTTTCATGCATGTCTCCAGCCACCACTGGAGGAAAGTAGTTAATGCCTTAAGTTACAGCAGAAGTCCTCTCCATTCAGCTGTTCAGTAGTAGTATATGTGTATCATTCATTCCCTCTATCTAACTACCCTTTCCCTCATTGAGTTAATGCACTATGCTGCTCATTTGACAAATGGCTGAACATACTTGTGGGTTTAAGGGTTTAATTTTTAGTAGTCAAGCTAGGGGAGCAAATGGATTCCACACCTGGTGCACACACAACATGGATTTATGGCATTCCTGAGTTCCAAAGCCAAACAAATACCTTTTGAGGAAATGCTTCAAATATAAAGAAGTTTGCAAATCTTACATTTTTAAATTTAAAAGACCTAATTCTTTTTGTGTCATACAGAATTTCCAAGTACTCAGACTACTTCAAAGATATCATTTCTTCGTGGATACAATCAAATCATGAGAATTCATGGATTGTTACAAATGTCATATAGTCAAATAGAAGCTAAATACGTTCTGATTTTACAAATGAGCTAACATGATTGGGAAAATGTGAAGAGACATATAAAGCATCTCTAAGAATGATATTTAATATATGCTGTATGAAGTTGCCTTAGTCAACTAGTGTGATGGAATAATGGGGAGAGGAAGTGAGTAGAGACAGGTCTTATCCTCATTTCAAAAAGTGAGTCTGGGCTTTCTAATCTTTTTCATATCTTAGGTTTCTTAAAGGGTTTTATTTATAATTTTTAAATGGTTTTAAATACATTAGAAAATATATGAACCAATATGTCTAATCATTTAGAGATGAGAAAAATAAAGCCATCAGAAATTAGTGTTTAATTCTTTGTTTTTAAGCAAAACATTTATCGGTACGTTTCAGACATACATAATGATCACATTCATCCTAGGGAATTTGTACCTGTACACGATATATCTTGCTTCTTTTTTTCCCAGTTCCCCTACCTTCCCTTCACCTCCTCTTTCCTCCTTATTTACAAAAGTTTGTTTCCATTTTTTCCTTCTATTCTCTTTTTTTTCTTGGAGAAGAAGAAATGAGTGCAGTGTCTGAGGTCGTAAGAGTTCCTTATTGGATGGTAGAGATTTTGTTAGGGCATCTATCATCACATTAACCATTGCCTGTACATTCTTTTCTGATTTCTTACGGTGACTGCAGAATCTTTCTTATGAGCAGAATAAAGACCACTACTTTCATCATTCCTAGAAACCAAGCCTAAGACCAGTCACTTCCTGCCACTTTGTGTCTAAACAATTGAGAGGTTTCACAGAAGTGAAAGAAAGACCAACAGGTACGGGAGAAGGTGCATCATTTTTTTTCTCCCTGCTTCCACATGACTATCTTTATTCTGTCATAGTAATGTACTTTTTAAATAACCTTATTCCATAATACGCAAGCAAAACTGAATTCAATGTGATCAGAGGTCTCATAGGCTGACATAGGAAGTGGTCTTTCCTCTTGGAAATCAGATACATGCAGGGAACCATCTGGAACTGTGTGTGTGTGTGTGTGTGTGTATGTGTGTAATGTCAGAGGTGCACAAACTACAAGAGATTTCATTTAGTGAAATACACATTTCATCTTAGAAAAGGACAAAATGTTGAAAATTAAGATGACATGAACTGAATAGAAAAGAAGATAATTGTTACTGTGGTGGAAAAACAATAGTAAATGTCTCAGTCCTGAATCCTTGGAGTTATTTAAGCTTTATATTCTTTCTGTTTTGAATCTCATGTATTTTACTCTTGTTAGGATGCACATGATTCCAAGGAGCATGTAAGAAATAAAAGGTCAGTACTTCTTAGATCCACTAGCCTTTCATTATGGAACAAAGGAAAGATGGGCACTTAGTAGAAATTTAGGGAAATCATCATATCAGGAAAAGCACGTAGCTTAGCCTTAACGTTTGCTCTGGGTTGACAAAGTCATTCTAAAAGCAAAATTATTGTTGAGAGATGCAGGCTAAGGGAAGTACTGTGAGAGAGAGAGAGAGAGAGAGAGAGAGAGAGAGAGAGAGAGAGAGAGGGAGGATGTTCACTGAAGGAGATTACATTCTTTCTCACATTATAATTATTGCTTTTTGACTAATAACTTGAGAATGTAAAGAACAGGACAGACAATAAATGTACATTATCCTTAACAGAGCAAGTATGGCAGGGATGTTGGTCCAAATTGTATTCCTGAAACAAATATATTTCTGAAAGAAATCTGAAAATGTAGTATAGACAAAGCTGGATTGCTTGGCAAGATATGAACTTTAGAATTTCTCATCTGTGTAAGTTAAAGATATTTGTCCTAAAACTGATCATAATATATGTTAACAGTGAATCAAGATAAAATTTATTTTGGTAATTCTACTCAATTTCACTATATGAAGAGGATGTTCTCAGGAATATAATGTATTGCATGAATCCCTTGTACTAAAGATATATTTTGGTCTTTCCAAAGTAATATGGTTGTTGGCTTTTTTCTGGTAGATGATGACAGCTGAAATTAACTTAAACTGGGCATTGTGGAATATGCCTGTAATCTCACCACTCAGGAGGCTGAGGCAGGAGGATTTCTGTGGAGCCAGCCTGGGCTTCATGGTGAGTTCAAGGCCAGCCTGAGCTACACAGCAAACCTCTGTCTCAAAACAAAACCAAAAAAATAGGAAATGAACTCATATCAAATATGTTCCTTCTAAACCTTTCCATTACATTGAACTATGTGAAAAATCCATTTTTAAGGTAAAATGGTTAAATATTGATGATTTCATACAATTAAACCTAATAGGAAAGACACGCTTTTTAAAAAAGACCAAATTAGATTACATTTTTTTTTTTTTTTGAACCAGGGATTGAACTCAAGACCTTGTGCTTTTGAGGCAGGTGCTGGCACCATTGAGCTAATCGCCAGCCCTAGATTACATTTCTAAAACTCTTAAACTAACAAATATATTTCTACAAAGATACCTTTCTAATGAAGACTTGAATGTATATTCTAATTAATATGTCTTAAATCAAATTTGAAGACCGGAGATACCTACATTCAACTGATTACATAATTAGAAATAATCAAAATCAAGCTGGCTTCCCTATAGAAAATTGATGCAGATAAACCTCAAAAAGTGGGGATAAATTAGCATGTATTATCTTGTTCCTTTGAAGAAAAGGGTTTTGTTTCTGAACAAATATCCAGAAAATTAATTGCTCCCAACAATATGTAGTATATTTAATCAGTACTAAGTGCTACTGCACACCATTTTTCCTCTTGTAATTAAATTAGGCTCACGTACTCCCATTAAAAAAAAACATAAAGCAAGTTGAATCACATGAATAATATCAGTCATCATGTGCAATTTCAAATCTCTTTTCCTCTTGGCTCCAGATTTATGGGTCCATATTTACTGGTAAATCATAACATGACTTTATGAAATTTTTTTTAAAATAGTTTTTTTGATGAATGATGAGTTACCAAAAATCATGATTTCCTCCAGAGCACAGACTGGCTGTAGGGCTAGGCCTCTTGGTTTGGGGTGTTAATTATCAACTAAGCAAAGTGCTATTGTGTAGTAGGATAATACAAGCATCATCACTAGTATTTTGTTAGGTGATTTTAACTAGCTGCTCTTAAATCTTAGGCGGATATAAAATCTTCTTTACATTTTAGATCATAGATATTAGTGTTGCTTTGGATATAATTTTGATCCTCTATCTTCCCACCTTGATTTCTGACAGATAGTGTCTGGAAGGGGGATGATGGATATTTTGTATCAAGTTCACACTTCCTGGTATCTGCAATGTAATATCATTGGTCAAAATTGTTCTGCTTTTGCATGAATGTTTCCTGTCACAAAAGCACATCTACTGTGGTGCTTCTAGCAATTTAGCAAAGCAAGGAATATTCATCTTTCAAACAGTCTTTGGGGAGGGTTACGCTATTAAAAGAATATACTTAATGATTCAACAATACAAATGAGAAGTTACAAGGGAACATTTCCTCCAAGAACAATCTTCAGACCACTAGACTGAAAACAAAGCTATACAAGGGTATAGGGAGGGTATTCCATAGATATGTGAATGTAAGTTAGCACATTAGTACCTTGAGAGGTCTAGAATTAAAGTGAATTATTTATCTTGTTTAAAAGAGAATTTAAACAAAGTTTTGGAAACAGAATTAGTCTTTCTCCCTCAATTTATCTGCTATGGCTTTAAGGAGAGAGAGAGAGACAGACAGATAGACAGAGGTATTTATTTCATTGTCACCCATGGCAATGCAATTTACATTGGGACAAATTATGGTAGCATCTCTGAATTTAACTTTCTTTAATCAAAGATAAAAATAACAGGGCTGGGGATTTAGCTCAGTGGTTCTGCCGCCTGCCTCACAAACACCTGAGTTTGATCCTGGGGACTAAATAAATAAATAAAAATAACACCTATCTAATGATTAAGATGTACAAAAAGACTTTATTTCATCAGTATAACTTAGATAGTATTGGTGAATGTAATCACAGTTATTGACTAAGATAAAAATTCAAGATCATTAAACTGAGCACTGTGAATAGCCAGTTTCTTTCAAGACTTATTAATTGTATATATTTTCTTTGCAAGAGGATCAAAAATGATCAAGATATCATAGTGTATGTGTGTAGTAATTTCCCAAAACAAATATAATTATTATGTATCACAAACATATACTGATAAAAAAAAAGTAAAATAAAAAGCGATCAATGTTTATGTCTTGTTATTTCAATGCTTCATCTCTTACCTAGTCTCACAAAAGAATGAAGTTGCACAAGAGAAGAAACAGTGATTGGATTTCAGTGAGTTCTCTCTATTGTCCACTGTCCTGTCTTCATTGTTGCGGTGCTCCTTTTCCATATTGTTGAAGCACAAAATAGTTATGAGTGTTTGTATGTATATTAGGAGCTCTTCAAATATCTACATATGTGTAAAATAATAAAAGAAAAAACTAGAACTAGCAGAAGAAACCTGAATTTATAATTGTTACAATTGAAAATGAGACTATAACTTTTAAGAAAGAATAGGAAGACAGTATTATCAGAATGTTCCTTCTTATCAGCTTGATCTATTGAATCAGTGAAATCGTAATTAAAATACTAGTCAGTTTTTTGAGGGATATAAACAAACTAATTTAAAAGTTTGTTTAAAGAAGCAAAAGATCCAGAATACATAGCACAAAATTCAAGAAGAACAAAGTTGGAAGACTGGCACTACCCAACTTCAAGTATCACTACGCAGTTGTAGCAATCATGATAGTGTGATATAGGCAAAAAATAGATAAATTGATCAAGGCAAAATACAGAGGGCCCAGAATTAGCCTTATATAAATAGTTTACTGATCTACAGCAAAGGAGCAAAGAAATTCAATGAAGGAAAATAATATTTTTAAATAATGATAAAAGTAATATTTTAAAAGTAATATTCCCAGGTAAAAAAATTAATCACCCATCCTAGAAGTTTCATAGAAGTTAACACAAAAAGGATCAAGACTTAAATGTAAAACACAAAACTCGTAGAAGATAACATGGAAAAAAATATAGACAATCTCGGTTTTGATGACAGCTTTTTAGGATCAGTATCAATTAAGCTAGACTAAAAACTTTTCTTAAAACTAAAAACTTCTATTTGGTTAAAGGCAACATGAAGGAAATAAGATTATCCATAGAATGAGAGAATACATTTGCAAAAGGTCCACCTGATAAATGAACGTTGTCTAAAACACACAAAGAATTCACAACAGGGAAACAAATACTGCAATAAAAATGTGAGCCAAAACTAACATGTACCTTACAAAAAGAAACACATATGAAATCACATTCACAATGCTGGCTCCGGATGCAGCTCTGTGGTGGAGCACTTGCCTAGCATGCACAAGGCACAAGGTTCATTTTCTAGCACTGTAGAATAAACAAATTTAAAAAAAAAAGTTCCATACCACATATCAGCAGAAAAATGCAAGCTAACACAAAAATGAGATAGATAATGATAGACACCTATTAAAATGGGCAAAGTCTCAAACACTGAGAACAACAAATGTTGATGGGGAGCAACAGAAACTCATTCACTGCTAATGGGAATACAATATGGTAACTTCATTTGGGAGAGAGTGTGGCAGTTTTATTGGAAGACTAAAAATTCTTACCATATGACCCAACAAACAAACTGCACCACACCCAAAGTTGCAAAGTTACATCTATACCAAATCTGCACACAGATGTTAACAATGTCTATATCCACAATTGCCAAGCCTAGGGGGTAACCCAGATGCCCTTCAGTAGGTGAATTATCCATGAATTATGGTAAACCCAGATAATAAAACCTTATTCAGCACTAAAAATAAATGAGCCATGAAAAGACAGGGAGGAAACTTAAATGTATATTAATAAGTGAAGGAAGCCAACCCCAAAAGACTTCGCATTATGTGATGTCAATGATTCGACATTCTAAAAAACTAGAAAGAAATGGAAACAAGAAAAAGATAAATTGATGCCTAGGACTGGGGAAAGAGAAGGCAGAACATAAAGGGGTTTTAAGGCCATAAATATTTTTTGTGAGATACTATAATGCTGGATACGTGTCACTATACATTAGTCCAAACCCACAGAATGTACATCACCAAGAGTGAACCTTAATATGAACTATACACTTTGGGTGGCAATCGTATGTCAGTGTATGATAACTGACCATACAAGGGGTACTACTCTACTGAGGTGTGTCGGGAATAGGGCAGGCTGTTTATGTGTGAGGTCAGGCGTTGTTTGGGATATCTCGGTAATTTCTTCTCAATTATTCACCAAACATAATAATAATTAAGTCTATTTTTAAAAGGAAGGAGAAGGAAAGAAAAGTTAAAGAAAAGTAATACTGTGGAGACATACATAGGCACATATTGAAAACATATGATGGAATAGATGGAAACCTATGAAATATTATTTAATGTTAAACTATATAACAATGCACAAAACAAGTCAGTATTACAGACCTGTCATACTATTTAAGTGACAAAAAGGAAAAGAAAAAAATCATAACAAAGGAAAATAAAGTGTTCAAGGTCAAGTAATAACTTGCTCGGGTAAACTTCAAACTCGTATTTTCTGACTTTAAAGCCTGTGTTCTTAACCATTTAGCATGCTGCCTCATCATTTTAAGAATCTTACATGTATCCTTTTACTAAAATGTGAAAAAATAAAATCATGATTTCTCTTAGGCACCTGGCCTCCACTCTGGCCCATCCCCAGGTCCTCTACCATGGTCTGCTCTGAGTCTCCACTTTTGGATTTATTGGGCTTTAATCACTCCACCTACATTTATGATACATCTACATTTAGCCCAGGAATTCACAAAGGACTCTGGATGAAATGCAAATCAAATATACTCAGGCTCTAGTTTCATCTGTCTTGTCATCTTTGAGGAAAAAAGTTATAAGAAGTCCTACAAACATCCAATGACAAACTAAAACATGAAATGCAATGCTTCTAAGATAATATATATTGAGGTGAGAATTTGGAGAGCTTGCTTATTAGATAATTCCCTGAAGTGTTGCTTAAGCTGAGACTGAATGAAAGGAAGGAGTTAATTAAATGAATTGGAAGAAGTAGAGTATTTTATCCTAGGAATTAGCATATTCAAAGAACATCTAATTGGAAAAAAAGCAAAGGGAGATTGAACACGTTGCTCATGTACAGAAAGGGAGTTGGAGCATAGCTCAAAAGATCAGACAGGAAGTAAATATAGCTCATCTGGAGAATTTTTTGCAGGTGTTTTATATTTTGCATCAACATTTCTATTCCACATGCATAAATCTTATTTATTCATAGCAATAATTTTCTAACAAGATCAGATCAGAGAATTATTTACCAGAATCCTCCACAGATATTATTATAATGTTAGGCACCCACGGTATTACAGAGCTGCTATTAAAAATCAATTACAACACTACTACATGATATCATTGGCTCCAGTCTAAATCAGAAGAGTCTGTGATAAAATTTGGGACAGTTTTATCGCTAGGTAGTTTTCCAAGAAATACAGCTCTGGCCTTCAAACAGGAAGATGGCACTGACAGCTATAGCATGGAGCAGGTGCGAATGAATGGATACTCAGTCCACAGGGAGAGAGATGTCATCCAAGCACAGCGTGTCTCCAAGTGGCTGGATCATGTTTGGGCAAGAGACATTTGACTTCCCCTTGACTACTGTTTCCATTTTTTTGTTAATGTTCCAATCGAAAAACATGCCAAATCTTAACTGTAATCCATTTTATCTTCTAAACTTCTGCTAGCAGTTAAAAAAAAAATGGTAACTTTCTCTACCCTCTTTTCTACATATGCGTAAAGTGCCAGAGTCAGTCTTTTTTTTTTTAATTCATTGAGTTCATTGGTACATTTTAGGTTTACAGTATGACGACATTCATCATTGGGAATGTGTACTTTTACATGATATATTTAGGTTCTTATTTTTTTCCCTAATCCCCCTGCCCTCCCTTCAATCCCTCCATCCCTTCTTGTTAACAAAGACTTTGTTTCCATTTTTTTCCTTTTCAGTCTTGATTTCATGTTCATTACCAGCAGTAGGAGACACTGTGGATTTTTACACAATTTAATCAGGCATCTTAAAGTTTTAAATCTGAGCATTTTGCAACACTTTTTCTTCTGAGTACAGTATTCTCCTTATCCAGATTGTTCTGGTCATTAATTGTGTGTGTGTGTCATTAACTGCACGCACGCACACGCAGTAGGGATAAAACCCAGGGCCTCACACATTCTAACCAAGTGTCCTACCACTGGGATATACGTCCAGCCCCCTTGCCATTAACTCTTGAAAAGATAAATGCAAATTCTACAAGGATTCTATTTCTGTTTGTGTGTGAACTATAAAAAATAATTGATTTCAAAACCTCTTGGTGACTTTATAGGCAGAAATTGTACATGAATTTCAATATGCAGCTACAATATATGCTTAAAGTGATTTAAATTCTATCTCTGAATTCCACTTTGTATTCAGAAGTCTGTAAATGAAGTTACTGACTAAACACATTTTTAGTGTCATTAGAAAAAATAGCGATTCATGAATGCAGTTCTAAGGGCATAATTTCATTTTAATGCCAACTGATTATTATATAATTCCTGTGTGCTAGTCTGTATCCAATCTGATTTCCTTGAGAACATATTATAATTGTAATCAGGAAAAAAATCTTATGGAAAATAGCTTTCAATAAAAACTCACTCAGACCATTAATAATTGATAGCATTTATGGTATATTAAGATATATATTCACATATATATATATATATAAGCTTTTCTTTATATTTCTCACATGGCCAGTGTTTATGAAAATGCTAATTCAAAATAAAGTTTAATTTTTATTTCAAATGATTAATATATGAACCAAAGGATCTGTCCCTCATAGCGCAGTGGCCGTCCCAAAGTAGGAGGTCTGGAAGGCCAACATTTCCTGGAAGCTCAACATCTGGTTACTGGAGTCAGAGCAAGAACCCCGGCTGCAAGGTTCCCAACAGGCCAGACTTGGCCACTCATCTCAAAATGACCATCAAGGAGAGGAGCAACAGGGAATGTCAGGAAAGGAGCTTTAGTCAGCACAGCCATGGTGCCAAGGACAGATAAGAGCTCCATACTTGTTTTCCAGGGTGTGGCCGAAGCTCTGGGATTTACAGAAAAGGGGAAGATCGGCAAAGTTTGCTGGCGGCATAGGTAATCCGGATCCAGCCATGGTTGGGTGCTGGGTATCTCAGAGGCTGGTTCTGCGGGATTCTGGGACAGCCAGCATCACTGGAGGGGCAATGCAGTTCTCACTGTGAAATAATGGCTCCTGCTTGGGAGTAGGTGGAGTCTCTATACCTGTCACAGGTAACTGCTCTCTCTTGGAGGGGGCACAACTCACCATGGGGAGTCTGCAGGGCTCTGCTTTTCCTGGAATTGGAGCTGACTTAAGTTGAGGACACTGACTGCAGACTTCTCTAAACATTGCTTCAGTGGGGCTAGTATGGGACATGGTAAAAGCTGGTAAATGGATGACCCTGCAGATCCTGAAAATTACGTCACTTCCTTCTTAGATTCCTGTCTTCAAACTCCAAGGGGAATAAAAGAGGCCAGCAAAACTGTGGCCTAATAGAACTGTGGGCTAATAACCCTCATATTACTAGAATTTAGACAGACACTTCTTTAAAAAATCAGTAATCCTACACTTGAAGGTGAGCAAGGATCTCCCCAAAATTTTTAAGGTGATAAAGAGACAGAAACAAAAATGAAAGCTTCGTCCTGCTTTTAGTTTCCCTATTAAGCATTTGCAAGGCCACCCTCTAAGGCCCAGTTCCATCCTCACAATTCCTTCATTATTGGTGTTTTGCATATTTTAAATTTGGTTGTGCCAAAATCACATCTCTTTTCACAGGAGCAACCACGTTCAACATTTTTCCAAGCTTTGTGTTTCAGACACAACTAAAGAAATTTATCTTGGCTTGGAAGATATATACATATATAGTATATTATATACTAGTATTTATGTATAGAATATAGAATGTGCAATATCCATAGTATGTATGTATGGTAAAAGATTAAAAAGTAAAGAAAATGGAGGGTGGCAGATTAAATACTAAGCATATCAATAGCCTCAGCACAAACTGATCTTAATGGAGGCCTGGAATATCTAAAAATTACTTGAAAACCTTCTCTCCGCGCCCCCCCCCATCTGATGTTGCACATTGTAGTCCCTTGCCTTCCTATATTCAGAGTGAGCAGTATTGCAGAATAACCAGAATCATTAAGGAGGAAACAATGCTCCCATTTATTCTTTATAGGTGATACATGATCTTTTGCCTTGAAAAATTACCACAAATTCAAAGTCATTAAACAACCCAAATTATTCTTTTGCAGTTGTGGAGATCAGAAGTCTGAAATTTCTTTCAGTTTCCTTGAATTAAAGAGAAAGGGTCATCAGGCCATATTCTTATGAGGCTCTAGAGAAAAACTTCTTCCTTTGCTTTACTCAGCTTCTAGGCCTGCATTCCTAGGATTCCTTGGCTCATACCCCCTTCCTTTCTCCTCACAGCCAGAATTGTAGCATCTTTTCTATTTGCAGCTGCTTCCTTCTGCTTCCATTTGTTTCGGTCAGGTGATTTTCCTCTGTTAGGCAGTGTCATCTCCCCATCTCAAGATCACATCTGCAAAATGCCTTTTGTCATATAAGGTGAATTCATGGCATTCAAGGTTCTGAGGTCAAGACTCAGATTCCTTGGGATTTATTATGTTCTGGTTGGTGGAGAAATAGACACTCTTCTCCCACATTTCTGAGTCTAGTCCGTGGTGATTTAAAATCTATTCTTGTGAGTAAAGTTGACAGTGAACATAAACAGAAAGAATCCTCTTTCTTTCTCTGCACGTCCCTTGCCATTTCTCTTTTCTCTGGAATATTACTGGGGTATTTTCTTCTTCGCATTGCTTAAAAAAGGCCAGGTTTAAATGTACCTTTCATCCTAGTTGAGCCATGAGATGTCCACAACAGATATAGCTTTAAATAGGTTACCTTTCAGAGGATTTATCAAGTTCTTAAAAGCAAACTATTCATAGTAAGAGTTACAATGCACAAACAGTTCCATTTTAATATGTGTTAAAGGGACCTGGTGGCCTTGTTAGACTCCTTGAACACTGACCCTCCACATGGCTAATCTTTAATTTCATCCTAGGTTTTCTTATTCTGCATATTTTTATTGAATCAATTTACCTTCCTATGACTCTAGCCCATGCCTGTGCCAAGTGTTATGAATCAAGTAAGCATTTACTATTACAAACATTTCTTTCTATGTTCTTATCTACAGTTTGATTTTAAATATATTCTTGGCTCACTGGACAAGTAATAAGTAAAAAGAAAATGAGGAAGGTAAACATATACATTTTTCTTTAGTGCTTTCTAGTGTTTAGGGGATTGCTTTTTCAAAACTATGTTTTGATTTTTGACTTTCCATCTCCGACCACTCCCACTCACCAACAGTAAAGATATTCTCTTTGGTTATACACCCACCACCTATTAGTAAATGGACTGCCTGGCTTCTGACTGTCAGAGGGTGGAGTTAGCAGGTTGTAACCACTTAATTATTGGCCTTAGTAATGAAAGAAAATAAGCACAACTATTTTAAAAGGATCACACCCAAAATCCCATAAAGAATTATATAAATCGCAGAGGCATTTCTTCTGGGAAGTTGAAGATGCTCCTATTGGATGCCCTTTTTTAGAAAGTGATCAGACATCTCCAGCAAGAGTCTGTACTATCTATAAACCATGACTCTCTAACAGATCATCAGTTTTCAGCTAAGATCATGCAGAAAGAGCCACCGTCCTACTCATTACCTAGCACATATACGCATTCAACAAATTTATTAAGTATGCATTGCACCAGAATTAGATTTACTTTAAAAATCTTAAAGCAAAATCAAGAGGAGAAAAAAAAAAGCTGAATCAGAGCCGTATATTTAAAATATAGCAACAAAATAAGCATGTATAAAAGACAGAAAACACACTTGAGACTACGATGCATTGTTGAATGTAGTAAGAAAATTCAGGTGAAATAAAACTTTACAATATAAGCTGGTTACCAGAGGGAGAAGAGCCTAGAACAGAATTTATTGCTTATTTTCCCTTCAAATTGTTCAAAACAATAAATTACACTCCATTTTAAAGAAATTTTTCTGAGGATCGGCGGAGAGCGTCACGTGTGTTGCTCAGCAGGCCGGGCCCGGCAGGAGGCCTCGGGACTCGGCTGTGGCTCGCTGCCTGAGCGTCCGCATGCTCCACGGGCAGCAGCCAGGGCCGCGATGACAGACTACAGCGAGGGGCAGCGAGATGAACCAGAGGCTCTGGAGTCCATCTACGCCACTCCTTCACAGCATTATCAGAAAATCCACCCAGCTTCGCCATCGCTGTGACATCGGAGGCTGCAGAAAACGATGAAACTGTCCAGACTACACTCAAGTTTACATACAGTGAAAAACACCCAGATGAAGCTCCTCTTTATGAAATATTTTCCCAGGAAAACCTAGAAGATAATGATGGCATAGACATTTTAAAATTATTAGCATTACAGGCTGAGGAAAATCTTGGCGTGGTCATGATCTTTACTCTAGGGACGGCAGTGGAGGAAAAATTTAATGAAATAGTAGATCAGATAAAAACGAGAGAGAGGAAGAAAAGAAACTAAAAGAAAAAGAAGGAGCAGAAGCAGAGAAGCAATTATTCCACAGCACCCCTGTTACAACTGAGAATTTCTTACGTTGGAAAGCCAAGTTTGATGCAGAACTCTTGGAAATTAAAAAGAAACGGATAAAAGAAGAAGAGCAAGCAGGAAAAAATAAATTAAGTGGCAAACAGCTGTTTGAAACCGATCATAATCTTGACGCATCTGATATCCAGTTCGTGGAGGATGCTGGAAATAATGGGAAGTAGATGAGTCTTTGTTCCAGGAACTGGATGACTTGGAGCTGGAGGATGTTGAGGACGACCCAGACTGCAACCCTGCTGGCCCAGGGAGAGACTCAGAGGACTGAGGCACCATCTCCGGAGAGCTCCACAGCCACAGCATCTGTGGCTGTGCTGAGAGGCTTTTAATTTTCCTTTCTTTTTTTTTAAGAAAAAGTAACTCTCAGGAGTATATTCTTCTGATAACTTTCGCCATTGAACTTAATAAACTGACCATAAAACTTCAAAAAAACAAGAAAGAAAGAAAGAAAGAAAGAAAGAAAGAAAGAAAGAAAGATCTTTCTGAATAATTTTTCTGAGTAAAGATGAACTTTTTTTCCCTCAGTTTAGTTTCCCCAATCTAGATGTGAGGGGAAATTACCTGCTGTAATGAAATCACCACACATAAATTCACCTAGGGGTTTAAATCCAAACACTGGAGCGGACTTGTATGTAAAGTGGTACTTCTTATGGCTCGAGTTAGGTGTGAACTTTTTGAGCACATTCTGGAATTTCCAATGTTATTTTTGTCTTTTAAGCAGGAATGTCATGGGTGTGTGTGTGTGTGTGTGTGTGTGTGTGTGATATTTCTTTTTTTTTTTTTGGTACTGGGGATCAAACTCAGGTCCTTGTGCTTGCACAGCAGGTGGTGAACCTACTGAGCTAAATCCCCGGCAAGTTTCTCAGTATTTGGCGGGGGGAGGGGGTACCAGGGATCGAACTTGGGTCCTTGCACTTGCACAGCAGGCAGCGGAACCACTGAGCTAAATCTCCAGCCTGGGTGTGATATTTCTGTTCAACCAGTATATTAATATTCTCTTGCAAAAATCAAATACAAGTAGGGTAGCATTTTTTAAGTCTTTAAATGAACAAATTTAGAATAGCAGGGACCAAGCTCCAAGTTTCCATCAGGCACCAAGTCCTGTGCATTTAGTCTCTGGGATGCCACTGCAGAAAACCTGCTAGTACACACTTACATTATCCTGAACAGCAGGGTACACTGCGACCCTGGACAGCAAACATTCTCACCAGTGC
Source organism: Heterocephalus glaber (assembly GCF_000247695.1). The sequence goes on along the minus strand of NW_004624767.1, from coordinate 6,276,725 downwards.
TAATGTGGAATACAATGAAGTGTCTATGCATAAAAGTACCTCTGTTAAAGGATCATGTCATTACCAGAAAACCTAATCTCAAGATCAGACAAAACTAAATTTGAGTTCAAGGTCTAACACTTACTTATCATGTGACCTAGGGAAGTAATTCTGCAGACTGACATTTTCCTTTTTGTGTTAAAATGAGAACAAAAATAATAGCTTTTTAGATTAAGATTCAGTGCTGTGGCATGAATTAAATGTAAGCTTGGGATTCTAATATCTATTAGAAAATAAACACTCAATAAAGCTTTTCTCTGAACAAAAGTAAGTGTACTTTTGAAATAGCTGGTAGAATTGTTTGGTTATTTATCTGCTTCGTAAATTATATGAGAATATGTGTGTGTGCATCTGTGTGTATCTCTGTGTATGCATTCATGAATGTATTCTAATTTAGGATACTACACTGAATTATTTACACAACATAGTCCACCCTACCCAGTAGATTTTTTTTTACTATCTAATACTAACTCCAGACAGAACAAGGAAATTATTGAAAGTTAATTTCTTTTTGGCAAACTGGGATATTGGTGCAACCAACAACAATGAGAGCATCATTCTGAGGTTGGTGCTCTACTGGTGGGGGTAATGTTATATACTTAATAAAATAATCCAATAAAGGACCAGGGATTTAGCTTAGTGGTTTCACTGCCTGCTCCACCAGCACAAGGACCCGAGTTCAATCCCCAGTACCCCAGTACCAAAAAAAAAATCCAATAAAGAATTTAAATTAGAAAAAATAATAGATTCTACATAATACTTTTTAGCTTCCAAGTCATTTTCATGTAAGATATTTAATTTGATCTTTTAAAATAACCACTTAAAATTAGTTGAATGTTGATAATATGGATGGAATTATGTTACCCCGTATGTCAGTCTTACCCCACAAGACTGTAAAATATGTGAATGTGTTTGAATATGGGGTATCTAAAGGCTTAATTAAATGGGTATGAGGGAATTGAAATGAGCCCTAATCCAATGTCCATGCATGAAGAAAAGATTAGGAAAGAGACTCACACAGGAAGAAGACTTTGTGAAGACAGTGAAGATAGCCATCCACAAGCCAAGGAGAGAGGCTGGACATCTAACCTCCAAAATTGAAAGGTTAATTTCTGTTTAAACCATATATACTCTGGTATTTTGTTAGAGTAACCTTCGTCGACCAATACAATATATTATGTCCATTTTACGAATGAGGCTAATAGATTCTCTATTAGAGTGGCAATGGCTCGGCCACCCATAGTCAACAAGCTGCATTGTCATAATAGAATTACAGCTTTCCGTGTCTCCATTCTATAACATGCTCCTTGTCTTTATAGTAAGATATGAAGAGGCAGTATCCAAACTTGGATAAAAGTCCATAATGTCTAGGAAATACTCGTATATCAAAATGCCAATTCCAGGATCTTCATGTATAAACTACTAAAATAGATTCTTGGAAAAGGAAGACAATACTTCTGAATAAGCTGCATTTTTTAATGATGTTTCTTAGATGATTCTTGACACAAATAGCCAAGTAACATTTGGGAATCAGAGCTACATATAGTGAACACAATATGAATGTTAATCGGATATACATAAAGTCTAATTTTAGTTCTGCTTCATAATTTTCTTAGTAATTCTGAGCTTTAGATTCTTCACATATAAATAAAGGACAATAGTCACTGCTGACATTTGAATATGAACATGATGTTCGGCATGTATACATCAATGTCTGCAGTGCATCTTGAGATTTTTTCTCCTTTGTGTTCTGTTTTTCTGTTGAGATACTGGGTTTAGTCTGAGAATCTTGACTGAGGCATCTATTCTCAGCATCTTGGACTGTACTGGTTCCTCAGCCTTGGTAATTCCAGCCACAAAAAGCATCCAAAGGCCTCCTTACCATATGGAATCCCAGTTATCCAGGATCACATTTGCCTTAATGATTTATGATGCCCCTTTGAAAAGGTTATCAGCCCAGCAAGAAAATTATTTATTGAAATCCCAGTAGGATATTCTGATTCTTTTCCAAACCATATTTCTGGTCCAATAGCAATTCTTCTGTCTTAATTTGCAGCCAAACTGTACCGAGTCATTTTACAAAGTGCTTGGGAAATTACATTCATGTGATAAGCCAAAATTTCATATTGAGTTAACATTTCATCTATTTCTGGTAGAAATTTCTCAGGGTACTCAAATCTTAGGCCTTAAATTATAGCACATATGTAAGCACCAATCATGGCAAATTTCTTCTCTTTTGTTTCAGACAGTTGAAAGCCAGAATCCACTAGACAATCTTACATTCCAATAAATTGCCAACCAAACAGAATGAGATTTGCTCATTATTCTTTCTGTCACTCTATCCTGAATAATCAAAGTCCAATCTGTTTGCCTTTCAGCACTTTCTAAACCCTCCACCCCTGCTCTGCTTTCTGCCATCCTTCTCACTTTCCTGAGAGTTGAACAGAACACCTGTTTTGAGAAAATCCCATTCTCCCAGACATCCAGCAACTCCTCCTCACAAATCCTTACCAAGGGACAAGAGATCAATGAAGGGAACAACTGAGTTCTTATCAGCCACCCTAAAGGAGGTAATCACATTTTTCTCTAAACCAAATAAGCCTGAGATTCTTAATAACATCTTTTAAATACTATTTTAGGCTAAGACTCTGAATATCTTATGTTAGATGAATCATTATCCAATGTTGGTTAACAATCGTTCATAGATATGTAAGGAAAATGCATAGAAAATATTTGTTAATTTTTCCGCTGCTGACTAAATACCTGACACCCTAAACTAGAAGGAGGAAAGGTTTAAATTGGCACATGGTTTTACCTGATCAATTGGCCTCACGGGAAAAATATTGTCAGGGAAGAACATGGCAGAACAAAGCTGCTTAGTTTATAGCAGCCAGGAAACTGAGCTCAGGGGAAGAGCAACAAAAAGAGCTCCACCCTGCAAAGCCATGCCCCAGCAGATAGACCTCCAACCCTCCCCCATCCCCTAACTGCACATGCAGGGACCAGTGCCAGTAGTTAATCCACTGACGAGAATAGCACCTTCATGACCCAACCTAGGAAGTTCTTAATCCAATCACTTTGGTAATTGAAATTAACCAGCACAGTTTTGTATGACAGAGACAATTCATTCAAAATTTCTTATAGGAGAAGGAGAGAAGGGTATTCTTATAGACAAATCTCTGGAGCAATTTTAGGCTTTGGAACCCTCCTTCTGTCTATTTATCTGACTGTTATCCAGAAGCATTTCTGGAGTCTACATTCAAAACATCTATCCTAAATAATCATATGTAGCCAGCTTGAGATTTGCTTATAGATAACAGAAAACTATGTACTTTGCAGTCTGTCTTCATATTCTATTTTCTATTATTTTCTATTTTCGCATGAATTATTTTCTCCAAAGAAGTCATTTAAACAAAAAACATCTCTTAGAGCAGTTTGGGCCATTCTTGTTTAAGAAATATTAATTACACATCTACTGTATGTTAAAGGATTTAAGTACTTCCATGATAAAGAAGATCTTCTCTTCATAAACTTTGCATTGAGTGAGAGACAAATCACAAACAAAAATAATTTTGGCATAATGCAGAAATTTTAGAGTTCCACACAAAATACTGTAGAGGTATACAACTGTTTTTATAAAAAATCCAGTGGGTATCAGAAGTAAGTACATGTAGAAATATTTTCGAAGAGTTAACAGTAGAGATCAGAGTATATTTAGAATGATAAAATATCAAGTAAGAAGAAAGGATGGATTTTGCACTAGAGATAATAGCACTGGTGCAGAATTCCTGCTTGAGATTGTTCAAACACTCTTGGGAGTGTCAGAGGATGAGATTGAAGAAGGCAAAGCGTGAGTCATGGAGTGGCAGAATGCTGGTCAAGCGACGTAGACTTCACTTTAGCGAGGATGAGGCCCCAAAGAAAAGTTCAAAAGAGGAAAGTGATATAACTCCATTTGTGCCTTGGAAGGTTCATTTTGCAAAAGATGTGGAGGGTAGATTTGCAAGGTGAGAAGGACTTGGTGCAAGGAGACTAATTAGCAGGTTCTTGTAACACTTTAGGTGAGAGCTAATGAGGACTTCAACTCTCAATGGAGATGTAAATATACAGAAATCACATTTTGAATTATTCAATAAACAGTTTGATATATTTTGTCAAAGTAAGTCATTCCTGAATGCAAGTCACCAAAAAGGAAAACATTTTTCATGCATATATTGCACACATTAAGACAGATGTGGCATATTTCTTTAAACTCATATTGAATGAAGTATTTCAAGAAGTGTAATCTTTTCATAAGACTGACTGGATAGTTCCATGTTATTGAAAATATAATAAATAAGAGTAAATTGCATTTGGACAATGTGCCTGTTCATCTCTCTTCTTCTGTACCTCCCATTAGATAGGAGAATATCAGTTTTACCTATCTGCTAAAATGTTTATACTTATCCTTGACCCTACTGGAATCTTTCTTGCTGGAAAATGGCTTTTGTTAGCTAAAAAAAAATTAAAATATGAATTAGAATCTAGTTGCACTGAAATATGTATCATTGAATTATTTTTTCAGACACCTTGATGTATAAAATTCATCTTACCTGTCATTGTCTTATTTCAAGCCCTGAATTCTGGGCAGGCATTATGTCATATTAACAGTTACTCTTGGGAACCATTGCTGATAAAATGTCCAAAACAATTTATTACATTTGATTCAGCAGCTGTGCTATTTTGGAAGCTCCTTTTTAGACTCATAAAAAAGATAGATTAAGTCACCAAATAATACTTGCCAAAAACTTAAAGTGTTGGGATTCTGATTTCACTCATATTAGGAAGGCAGAATTCAATGTCTACAACATACACAGAAATTCTGGTTTTAATTCCTTTGAAAAATACGGTTAGTAAAACAGGTTTGTATGTTTGTAGCTAAATCCATGTTGTTTGTTATGTGGAAATCTAGCCTTCATCTCAGCTGTGTGACCCAACCAAAGGGTAAGAAAACCGTCTCCTTTCTTTGACTTCTGAGTCACTCAGATTATCAAATGGGGATAATTTCTGGCATTATGGATTGCTGTAATTGAATCTTCTTCCAAGAGCCTTTTTCTAACCTACTGGAGCATAAAAAGCTGTAAATATTTATGGAGAAGAAAAAATCTAATAACATATCAAAACTTTCCCCATGCCCCTTCAAAGACCTTGTTAGGCAGGCCACAGATGCTGTGTATTTAACTGATGTCAGTTGATTTTCCTAAAAACAGAGATAGAAATTGACACAAGACTGCACACCCAACTGGAACTAGTTAGGAGTGCTATATTTGGTTTGTACAAAGAGAAAAATAGCCAAGCAACGGTGAATAAAAAGAAGCATAATATTTATAGAGGTTTGTAAATATTGTTTTTAAATCCCTTCCATCACTGTCTAAGATAACTGTTATTTGAACATAATTATGCCCTTTGGCATATGAGAAAAGTAAAGGTTAGCAAAATTTCATACCATATTCCATGTCATTCGTCATGTGTCCATTGTGCATTTTGAATCACTTTTCTTAATTTAGGCCTTCAGGAACAAGGAGGGGGGCCCTGTTTAATATATTAATTTTGACAAGTAGTCCTTTTACCCAAATTATAAACTGTTTTACTTTCATTAAAAAAAAAAAAAAGTACTGTGAAGTTGGAGCATAAATGTTGGAACAGACTGCTTTGAGTCTAATTCCCTTGCTGATACCTTTTGTAAACTGGTAACCAGCCCTGGGGTAGATCTGAGCTAATGTAAGACCTGGGAATGATTAAGGAAGTCACAAGGATTAGAGGAAGAGACAGATGTCTTCTATTCAGAAGAGTATATCAGCAAAAAGTGCTATGGGGTCATACATTTACAACTGAAATATATTCTAGAAAGGACCAGAAATCACTCCAAGTAAATGTTTTCCTCTTGGAAAAATTAACAGTGCCTTAATGACCTATATCTCTAATCACTTTAATCACTAAAGAGATTTAGCTATTAAAAATATTTAACATCATTTCTTATTTAAAACTATATATAATTAGTAACATTTTTCTTTTGTAAACTTATGATTATACTAACTCATTATCCATTCAATAAATACAGAATTTCAAAAATTTAGTATTATCTTCTCCTAGGCCAACCATGTTAGAGGAGGAGGTTAATATATTAAGACAATGGGAATTATTAGAGTCTACTTAGGCCCTGAATAATCTTTTCAGCTTAGACCCGGATGACACATTGAATTCTCAGTTAAACAGTTTGCCAATTTTGTCAACCTTTTTGGTAGCCTGTCTATATTTGCATTTAATATATTGAATTTTTGAACACATTTTAAATAAGTAAAGCATTAAATTTAATTGTGTGTGTCACACAAACAGAAATACAGTTTCTTAAAGTGTGTGTATATATGCATTTAAATATGGTACATTAAAAATGCATTAGTTATAAAAACAAAAGCATTGCAGAATCACTAATTTAGAAAACTAACATCACCCCTAATTTAGATACAGATTAAAGATACAGTAAGGGTTGAGATTTCTAGACTGATCTGCTGTGACAAAATATGGCATGGAGTGCTTGGGGACATAAACAAGTGTATACTAAGGGAAAACTATAAGGCTAAGACATGTATAAGAATCACTCCATAGGATGGGTCATTCTGGTCAATGTTCAGTATGGGTTCCATTCATTTCTTCACTCATTCAACAAACATTTAATGTCCATGCTTTACATTCACATATGATGATATAGATATCAGTATGAATACATCAGGGTGGCAGGAAGAAGGTCACACCAGTAAATCACACCTTACACATACCAGTGTTATATTAAAAATGAATAGACAAGATGGGAGAGAAGAAGTAACCAGCTATGCCTATGTGTCTCCACAGTCTTCCAGAATGAGTTCATCAATTTAGAATGAAAGAGTATGTCCTAGAGCAGAGATGGTGAACCTTTTAGAGATCAAGTGCCCAAACTGCAACCAAAACCCACTTATTTATCACAAATTGCCAACTCTGCAATTAAACCTGAATGCTGAGGTTTCAGTTCAGAAAAAACAACTCATACACTGACATCTTTTGTCTTAAAAGAAAAACATGATTTCAATGATACACATGTCTTTTTATTAAACGGTATAAGTTTGCATTTGGCATGTTTTTTCACAATTAATGTGATCTTTGCATGCTGATACTTTGTTGGCTCAAGTGCAAAAGGGAGGTCTCTGCTGCCCACATCAGCACGTATGCCATAGGTTCACCACCACTGTCCTAGGTGGGGGTGGTAAGATGTAAAAATATCTACTGATGAGGAAGGAAATCTCAAGAATATTAAGAAACACTATGGAGTTTGCAGTAATTTTTACAAACTGATGACTGCTAGGAAAGTTAGCAGGAGTCATCTTTCATCAGATGGAGAATTTCATGTATAATTTGATGTTTATTCTAATATCATGAAAAATGCTCTTAGATGTCATGGAGATTCAACAAAAAGAATAGTGTTGGGCCGGGGATTTAGCTCAGTGGTTTCAACACCTGCTACACAAGCGCAAGGAACCGAGTTCGATCCCCGGTACCAAAAAGAAAAAAAAAAAAATAGAAGAATAGTGTTAATTTTATTTGTGTAAAATTTTTCTCTTACGTCAGAAATTTACTCTGCAGATGCAGCCAATACAACTTTGAAACCCTAAAACCGGACGGAGTTCCCCGGAGAATTATAATATAAACACCCATTGCACTCCTCTTTCATTTCCTTGCTGCCTGGCCACAGGGAGTGGGCTGCATAAGAATATGTCACTTCAGCAGCCTTGCTTCCCTGCACAAATTGGGCAGAAAGAAATTACAATTCTGAGATGCCTCACAGCCTTACCCATTGTCCAAGGATCTACAAACAGGGATGAAAAGTTAAGCCAAGTAGATGACACATAAATCTCAGGATTCTGAAAGGAGATTCTCTCTAATGACCAGACCAGAAATGTTTGGCCTTCAGGCAATAATTATCTTATTTCCAACAGGAATAATGACCATGTAATTTTTCTAATGGTTAAACATTGAGAATACTTACAATGGCCAAAAAATGGTAAGATATGATCTATAAAAAGACATTTTGCCCACATATTAATGCATGTTTATGAAGTACTATAAATGATATAAAATATCAGGACACAGTTAAGTGGAAATGTTTTATATATAACATATATAAGATATATATCTTATACTTTGTGCAAACTATATATGTGTGTATACATATATATGTATATATATACACACATATATATAGAAAATATAATAGACATGCTAAAAATTTGGCTAAAGTAGTGAGATGATTTAAATATTTGTCTTATACTCTTCTATAATTTATATTTTTTCTAAGAGATATGTAGATACACTATCAGAAGATATAATAAATAATAGTTAAAATATAATAAATAATAAAGTAATATATAAAAAATAGTATAGTTAAAATATAATAAAGAAGTAATAAAGCTAAAGGGAAAACTGACGCAATTAATTTTCAATTGAAAAAAAATTCAGAAGTGAAAGGGTATTTGCTTAGTAATAAAAAATGGATTAAACTAACATTGCAATTTTCTGATGTCAGAAATGACATCCTGATACACTCTTTGTTATTGGTGTAAATTCAAGGCACACGCATGTGGTATATGAAGTTATCCAGGGAGGAAAGTGTGTATTTTCCTCAATGAATTATGTGCCATAATGGTTTCTGAAAAAGCATATGTAAAATTGTGCTTATCTTCAATTAACTTACCATTAAATCCTTTTTTCTGTTTCTTCTGTCATTCCTGCAAGTGATAGTTATTAATTTATTAATTAATAAATATTATGTCTCAGGTAGTAAGCTATAATCAGTAGTTAAACTGATAGCAAGAAATGAAGTCCCTCTCCCACAAAAAGGGACCTGCTAGTTCCTGCCACTACTTTCCTAACTCCAACAGCCTGTATTTTTTTTGCATTATCCAATCAGCAGCCTGAACTTCAGTGAAGACCCAAACTTCTGTATTTCTAGCAGCAGTACCATGGACAGCACCACGGACAGCACCACCACCACTTTATTCCGGTGGACAAGGAGAAGAAAGGAGGAGGTAAATAAGCAAGGCTCATGCTTTGCTAAATATTTCCAATCCCTTTCCTTCCCACTGCATGGTACAGAGTCATTCAAAGGATCAAATTAAACTGAATTTCAAGCACATGTGCTACTAGTCACAATTTCTCCACTTTGAGTGGAAAAATTAGATAACACTTCAAATGCACAATCTTGAAGCTGGCAGTGTCAGGGCCACCTGAAATCTATACAACTCTCCTCATTATGGGTGTCTGGTGTCTGTATGTGGCCTGCTGGGAACCAAATCTCCTAATATAGTCCAGCACAATTATTTCTGAGGCCACCCAGTCACTTGACTGTACTAACAGCTTCTCCTCTTTTTCTCAACTGAGAACAATCTACCAACAGTCAAGGCAAAGTTGATGTGTGGAGCAGCGATTGCCTCCCTGAACTGTGGAGTAATCCCTTTCTATTAAGCTTAAACTGAGTTAATATTGAGACTCCCTGTTAATGTTTAATTGCACATTAGTGCTTCAGGAAGGAAGAGTGCCACAGAGGGCAAAGCAAAGCATACCATGGGTCTCTGTAGGATCTGTAGAAATGTACTTAATTACCAGCAAGGCAATTTATATTAAAATGAGTGAGGGAGTAATAAAAAAGCAGTAAGTAAAGAGGTAGGGAAAGAGGGAAAGGGACAAAAGTCCAGGAAGGCTTTAAACATCAAAGAGAGACAGATGCAACATTCTACTAAGATAAAGAACATAGGAAGGAAGAAAACAAGGCTGTCACAGACAGAAGTTTCATCAGAAATAAGAAATTTTGCAATGCAAATTGTTTTATTTCCATTTCACATTCCTTTCCTTTGCCTCTGGATTTCAAAAGGCCAGTGGTACTGAAAATAGCCCTATTCCCACAAAGTATTGCATCAATTTCATGATTTCTGAGGGCTTCTTTTTAGAAAACCTATTCTAAAAGCAGCATTCATTTTTACAGGTGGAGAGCAGAATAGAGAGAGGTCGCAGCACTCAGTTTTAGAGAGAGAGCAGAATTTAGCCAGTTCTTCATCTCTTCACACTACAAATACAGCTGAGGAGTAATCCTAGGTAAAAGTTCACACTGTTATTATCAAAATTTAAGGTAGCTAAGAATTTATGCTTTTAAAAGTCAAGACTAAAAAGAAGAGAAATTTGGGTTACAAATATTTCAAATATGAATTAAGCTATCTTAAATGCAGCTTGACCCCTTTTATGATTACTATAAAGACACATTCTTTCCCTAATCTTCAATCCTAAATAGACTAAGAGCTATTCCTAATAACTGAAGGCACTAATTTACCAATATTAAAATAAATATCTGTGTGTTGAAAATTTAATGGCAGGCCTAAAATTCAACATCTCTGTAACCAAGACTATAAGAACTAGAAACAATATAAAAGAATAGGAAGTCTTTTGGTTTGATTTTTGTTCTTAGTTTCTTTTTATATTATCTTTGTTTTTCTTCCTTTCTATCTTTTAAGGATAGTCATTTCTATGCATTTCATTCTCTGTACCTCTATCTCTCTCAATAACACACAAATATACACAGAGATAAAAATTACACACATTTATGTTCACACTAAGATATACTTTCACCCTTCACTCCTAAAAGTTGTAGGGCCCTGTACCCAGGAGACTTCTAGCAGGGCAGTGAGGAAAAGGAAGAATTATTATCTGACTGCAGCTCACCTTCTTTGGATTAGTAATTCCCAAGTAACTTGTCACTTGCACTGTGGTTAAATTTAGCCTGCATATGGTTCAAAACATCTGTGATTTTACATTCATGTATAAATTATTTTGTACAGTGGAGTTATTGCATAAAACACCCTCCAATCACCATGGAAACCAGTTCTTCCTGTAGAGCTCTATTCACATTTACTGTTAATACAATTGCAGAATGAGAGGTAGAGAAAAAATTAGAGATACAACTGCAGAAGCTAACAAGGTGATGTTGCATAGTACTGGCAATTAGCAGGAAGTTAGCACTGAGTAAGACTGAGGGCCTTGAATTTCTTTTGGGAGACTTTAACTTTGGGCACAATACAAGCACCGAGTACAAATAACACAGAATACAGGTAAGTTGAATAAAACAGCACCATGACAGGACAGTTGTTAAAAGTTATTCACTAGACATAAGCCTACCTAAAGTTTAATTCACAACATTTTTTTTCCTATTTCTAACCTTGCTAAGATGCATGGTCACTTTCCTCTGTATTTACTTCATGACAGTACTGCCTGCGAGTTCTGGCCTTGGTACTTAATAGTGATGATGGTTCACAAAAGGGCAGAATAGATGCTGTGTGGGAGTATGAATATTGCATGGAAATAATTAAACAAGATCTATGTTTTCCTAATTATTCTCAGAATGAAATTTAGTTCTCTCCTTACTCTTGCTGTCTAAAACCAGCTGGGCCCTTTTCTTCCAACAGTGAGGCCCAAGGTAAAACCAGTCACCCTACAGTGCTTCGTACTTCATCATTTAGCATCTCTTTCTTACATCCACACGTGCACGTACACACACACTCAATTACTCTTGAGTGATCCCTTCATCAGGAGGAATGATAACTCAACTGTATGATGGGGAATTTAAGGAAGGTAAACTGACAGGCAAGGTTAACAAGTATTCAAGCTTGAGGATGCATAGCTTTAGAATAGACAATTGAAATGTAAAATATTTATTTACAGTTGTGTTATTGTGAATAGAGAAGGCATTTTCAATTGTGTTCCTTGAACACGATACATTACATATTTCACACTACAATCAATAACAAAGTATTGCATCTTAGTAATCAAAAAAGGAGAATTGCATTGTGTACATTTCAGCTATCTGAGAAAGACAAAACATATTTTCTGAAGTATGGTATTTCTGTTTTGTTTATTGATAGAGAAAAATTCTCCCTTCTCTGTTCATTTCCTGTACCTGTAGAGAAACATATATATATATGGGTTACAAATGAATTGGAAAAAGTTTACTAAGAAAAATGTAGTTAAGTAGGTATCTTAAAATTATAAAAACAAATTACCAACAACTAGGTAAATAATAAGAAACACCAATTAAAAATGTAAGAACAAGCTGGCAGAAATGTACATAAGGAGAAAAATCTAAATTTACCATTCGATCCATGGAGAGAAAATAAAACACCGGGTTTGGATTTCATTTGGAATATGCCAAATCCATTTCATTTGAGCCTCAGAGTGAAGGCTCTGGAGAAAGCGTGTAATAAATGAGAGACTCTTGTGTCTACATCTGAGAGGAGAACAAAAGTAGAAAGTCTCCCTCTCTCTCCCAACAATACTAGGACAGATTAGACACAAAACCCTTCTCTTGGGAATCCCAAGAAATTTCTCAGAATCAATAATTGTTAGATGCGGAGTAGAAAAAAATAACTTTCCTAGGACTTTATATTGTGAGCCAACTTTCAGATGCAATTGCATTGTGAAATCACATTACCTGCTTAGTCTAAAGATCTCAGGCCAAAAATGGAATTTAAAGTAGCTCCAAGCAACAGCATTACTAAGAATAAATGAGAAACAGGCACATATTTTTGTAAGAAACTCACTTGTATTTTAGACTTTGAGAAATTCTCCCAAATTTCAAGAAATAAGACTTCATCATAAAACTCATGAAAACCTCCAAAAATTATTCAAAGAAAGCAATCACTTTAGCAGCAGATTAATGATACATTTGAAGCCTTCAGCAATTATAATAATCAAAAAACAAATATTAAGAAGGTTCAGTGTGGTTAAAGAAAAAACATTGGAAAAAAAGAAAAGTAATAAACAATTCTAAAGTGAATAGTGTATTTGGAATCCTTTTAAGAATAACTCTGTAAGTAAATAAAAACTTAAATATTAAAATGATAATGTACACATATATATGAAATGAATGTGCATATTAGAAAGATGGCAAATAGAGATTGTATAAATAAAATCCTTCCACCTATCTCTCTTCTATTATTGATTCAAAAATCTCTTGTTATATGAAATTTTATTATTTATCAACTACTATTATAATTAAACTGATGCACATGTATTTTATTAGCCAAAATAATTTGTATAGATACAGTTTGATCAACCAAAGTAGATTTCAAGGTAAAAACCATTCCTAGAGCTAAAAGGAGTCAGTACATAATTATCAGGAAGATATAATAATTATAAGGGTATATGAATCTAATCATATAACTTATGTTATTAGAAATAATTTGAGTGACAAATTAAAAAATTGTAAAATTTATTTTTAATTGAGATACAATGGAGCCTTGAGTTATGGCCAGCCTAATATATGAACAACTTGGGTTATGACCAGGATTTTAGTTTTATTTATGACCAAAGTCTTGAGTTACAAGACTTTGAGTTACAAGCCCCTTGTGCTTCCAGATGGTCTCAGATGCAGGCTTAACCCTTAAAGAGTTCTGGAAGGAGCATGACAACATCCTTTCCTGTGTGGGGCTGAGAAATCCTGGGCCAATGTCTTTCTAAGGACACTGGGATCTGTCTGTACACAGCGTAGAGACTTTGAAGGCTGTTAGAGGAGCCTGAGCCTTCAATTAACCAACTTGGGTTACAACCAGTCTCGGGAATGAATTGAGTTTGTAAGTCACGGGTACACTGTAATCTCTTCATTCTCTCAGTAACTGATAGGTCAAGAGGATAATAAAAAAAATCATATCGCCTATTTGAAGAATATAAAAAACTTGCTGTCATCGATTTATACAGAATTCTATATCTAGTAACTATGGCCACATTGATGAACATACATATTCTAGCATGAAATAGAAAAGTAAAAACAACTCTACATGTTATGAAGTTTTTAAGTGATCAAAAGAATAACATGAATAATAGCTGAAAGAAATAAAAAGAGGAAATGAAATTAACCAAAATGTAAACAAACCTGTAATAAGGTACACAGTTTCCCTGCAGGTCAGTAACTCTTCATCAGACACCAGTACTGTAACTGAATTCAGTCCTAAAAAGCTGCTACAGTAGTATGTTAGTAACTTTTCTCTTGTTGTTGGGACAAAAATACCTGGTACCAAAAGAAAAAGAAAACCTGACACTCAAAGTTTGAGGGGAAAGGTTTATTTGGCTTACATTCGGCATAAGTTTCAGTCCATAATCAGTCGACTCCAAGGCAGGTATGATAAACAGGCATGGCAGAGCAGAAACAACATGGAGCACACAAGGCAGAAAAGGTAACAAGGGAATTTAAAGGCATCTTTCTGCCCCTTTTATCTTATTCAGACTACTGGGATTAGGGAGGTGCCAAACTAATCACTCACATGTAGTGGTTTAGTAATCACAGGCCCTTAACCCCAGCATCACATATTTCAGATTCAACTACCTCTGAAAAAGAAAGTCCACCTCATCTCCATGAGGCTTTGGGGGATATCTACACACAAACCATAATAAGTAGCCTATATTGCATGGATTTGCAGCCCCTTTATTTATGATAGTGAGACATATCCATACTCACACTTGAGCTCATCCAGTTGACTTCAACACACTGTGACCTTTCTTACATTGGACCCTATACAATTTTCTTTAAAATTAATATTTGTAATATCACAGTTAACTTCCTAGAAATTGATGTTACAATTGATTCAAATAGATTTTTAAAATAAGTCTGTGTATACGCACGTATGCATGCATGTATATTTCACTGAACTTATTGATCAGATACTGGCTCAGTAGCTTGCTAAGTGCTTCAAAGGAAAAGAAGAAAGAAATAGGACAATGTACATAGCATTGGCAACATTAGCATATGCAAACAAATTTGTTCTCTTAGATGAGGAAAGGTGGAGAGCGTAAGTAATTTTTCAAGATTGATTTGTGTTTTTACTTTCATTGGAAAATTTTTAGACTTACAGAGTAGTTGCTAAAATAGAAGATATAAGGAATTCTCCTGTGCAATAAATGCAATAGCAAGGAAATGTTTTATTCACTCAGCATTCTCTAACATTAAAAATTTGTCCAATCACAGTATTATGAGCCATAGTAAGAAATTAACACCGGTACAGTTTTATATCTCAACTGCTGACTTACTCAGATTTGCACTGATATCTTTCTGTTCATGATTTATTTTTATTCATTTAAAACAATACAATTGTTAAAACATTTATTTGAAACATTATTGTAAATTAAGCTTCCAAGCTATTCATTTGGTCCAATATACAGTTATTGCACCAAACACATGCTGGAAATATGTTGCTACTCAACTTTGTTTTTTTACCATTTGTATAGTTTAACTTTTCATTTTTTTGACTTATATACTTCCTTCTCCATCTAGAGAATGTTGTTTAACATAGATTGAATAATTCCGTCAGCTCCTTAACCAAGATATGACTATCTTTTAAACAGAATACTAGAATGTATTCTTGGTGGTCCTGACATGGTTTCTACAAAAGGAAAAGAATTCATCATCATGTACAAAAGGGTGGCTCTTCATCTTTTGTCTTTATTTCTTTGAAAAAATGACCAGTGCAATAGAGCTTCATGTACTATATTACTTTTAAAATTAATAGTCCAATATTATAGCACCCATTTCCTTGAAAAACAGTTTAATTCCTTGTAAATTCTCAGTTGGTACATATGTCCACACTGACTATTACCACAACATTAGACTGTTGTTTTCCTTCAAATATATAAGGATTTTACGACTGCATGCAAAGTAGTCTCCTGGGGTTAAATGTCAATATTGATGGATCAAAGCTCTTTTCCCCTTAGTAGATAAACAGGCAATATCTTTTGTTCAATGGGAAGATAACATATGCATTTTAAAGGTACATATATAATATACTTATCACATCACTTAAGAGGATGACTTCTCAGGGGAGGTGAAAGGCAAGCAACACTAGACTGGAAAATTTAGAGGGAGAGAACTCAGATTTGAGGCTGGAGATGAGAAATAAGAACACCCGAATTAAATTAATATAAAAGGAATTGGGAAGTAAGGGTTAAAATATAGAAATTTTTCTGAATGTCAATCAACAAAATTTAGTATGTGTTTAAATGAGGGCCTGGAGACCACAATGCTAAGAAACATAAGAGAGACATGGAAAGTTAAATATTGCATGGCTCCTCTTATAAGAGAAACCAACTCTTAATATAAATAAACTGAAGAGTAAAATAGAGGAGAGATTGTAGGAAAGAGGGAGGCAGTCTTTTTGGAGATGGAGAAGGAGATTAGGGAAAGGGGAAGGAAAAGGCAAAAGGAGATTAAAAATGATTAATATATGACACATATATACCTATTCCCAAAGATGAATGCAAATACTAAGTATTACAATCATATTCAGTTAAAATTACAGTGATGAGAAAGACAATGGAACATGTAAGAAAGATGGGACCCCAACTATTGGAAAATAATTTTTGCATGATGTATAGTAATTTTTTAAAATTTAGGGTATTTCTGGAAGATAAATGGAAATTAAATTCTACTTTGAATTTATGAAATACATGTGCTTTTCAGAAATCAGAATGGTTTCTGAATATCTAAGAAAAGTTTGGCTTTAAGCATATACCACTCTAATTAGTTTAGACAAAATATCATATGGGATCCCTTGGTTAGTAACCAGCTACAATTTCCTGGGCTGTTTCCCAGATCCCAACTTATTTCTATAATTGCAATTGACATTTCCAATTGCTGAACATCTAAAATCCCTTTTCTAGGCCATGGTAATTGTATTTCAGTTAAGTGACCAAGCATTCCTCTGGTATAAGGCAGGCCTAGGTGGTCTCAGTAGATTACTTTTCCAATCACATTGCAAGCTTTAAGATATTTGTTCCATCTTCACAATCTTTCTCCTTGATATCTTTCTAAAGTTTCTTGTTCTATAACCCAACAGAGAAATACATCAAATTTGTTCTGAGAGGTATTAAAAATTCTAAATAAAGGGAGTAGAGAGTGAATTGAGATTTATTTTTAAAGTATTGTATAACTTTTACTTTATACATTGCTTTAGGATTTTTCTCTGATATTGAAAAAATGTAGGCACATCCATTCAGAAAATGTTAGTTCAGTTATTCCTCTATTCCAAGATTTGTACTACACTTAAGTAAGGTAAAAAAAGAACAACTGTCAAAAGCATATGAGGCAAATCAAAAGTTTCGATTGATTGTTTGTTTGACTGGGGTTTATATTTCCAGGATAAAGGTAAGGAGTGCCAGTATCTCAGCAACATCCACACAGCCTCTCTTGGACAGACTCCACTTCCTGTCTCTGACCATCTGTAGTATACTTTCCACATTCCTGTTTTCTCCAACTTCCTGGGGATCCACTGAAATTTCAGCCTCACTCTCAC
Organism: Heterocephalus glaber; assembly: GCF_000247695.1. Next base: position 6,259,293 of record NW_004624767.1, on the reverse strand, counting down.
AGCTTTATGGAATGCCATCTCAGTAACACAGTACCTGGCCTTCTTTTGAAGGCTTCTTTTGAAATTGGAGTGGAAGCCTTCCTGATCCCGCAACTCTTGCATTTTTCATGCCAGTAAATCTAGCATGGTATAGATGATTTCAAGGTCTGTTACCAGATCAAGCAGTAGCCAGCTCCCCATGAATCATGGATTACAACACTTTTGAGTGTCTAGATAGCTGAGCACTGTAAAACAAAAACCAACCTGCAAACAAATTGCCTAGACAGCCCTTTTCCATTAGGATGCCCTGGAGCTATCTCCTGAAATGAAAGTCTCACTTTTTTTACTTCTGACCCTCTAAAGGATGGGACCTTGCAAATTACTGCCATGACCTCAAGGTATCTTTCCTATTATCCTAATGTAAAATACTTGACTTATTTTTAATCTAATCTCTTCAGCAACCAAGCTTCCCTAAACCAAACCTGTATAGGCCCCAACTTTACAGGAGCTTTCTCCAGAAATTTTTAAAATTAATTCTACTTAACTTTTTAGATAAGACTAAAAGCTGTCAGCAGCACTCATTTAACAGCCTCAACATTGGGCTGCCTCAAAATTTTCAGATTTATTATTCTACAGTTTTTAATCTCAAATCCCACAAAGTATCAAGACATGAGAAAAATGTAGACAAATTTTCTGCCAAAGCATAATACATATGATTTCAAGTACACTGTCAATGGGATCGTTATGCCCAAATGAAATCTCCTAAGCCTACTCTTTACTATTGGCATTTCTATCAGTATTCCATTATTCTGAGGTCCAATAAGAAATTTCTATCTACCTTAGTTTACAGTACTCTAGAACTTCTCCAGCCAGAATCCCCAAGCTATCCAAACTCCTCCCGTGATCCAGTTCCAAAGTTCTCTGAAGCAGATCATCAGGTAGTGTCACAGCCTTGATCCCACTCTCAGTACCAAGCTCTGTTTTATTCAACTTTCTCACCACTGAAATAAAGTATCCAACACCCAAAATTTAAATGATTCATTGTTTCAAATGTTGCACTTCATGTTCACCAGGGTCAAATATAGAAACTTCATGGTAAAAGAACCTGGGCTAAAGAAAGCTGCTCACAAGAAAACCTGCTTAAATTACAGTGACAAGAAAGCCAAAAGAGAAGGAAGGACCTGAGGGAGGGCAATGGACTTATGCAAGTCATTTCCCCAGTGACACGTCTTCCAACCAAGCCCCACCTCCTAACATCATATTTAACTGTGGTGCATCTGTGATTCCATCACTTGTCAAAAGCCCCACCTATGAGAACATGAGACTTTGTGGGAGAGCATGTAGTTATAAATCATAACACTTACTAAAGACATATTTACACCTCATATGGTATACATATGATGTCTATTAGAATTGGGTAATTTGGATTTATGTGTAACTATATATAAACTTGTCTTTTTCTATTTAAAAGACCTGCCTTCCAATAACTCACAAATACTAGAGGGTAATGATAAAGTATGGCAAGTACTTTGTTAATATTTGGTACAGAGTGCTCTAGGGTAACAGAAATGACCAATAGATTCATCCTACAAATGAATATTTAAGAAGAGTTTTTATGTTTAATTGTGTCTTAAAGTTCAGTTAGCCAAATGGATAGGAAAGACACTGAGGAATTACATATCATTACAGTTTATCCACAGTGAAAGGCAAGAAACAAAGCAAGCTCAGATACACAGATCTTAGACCACAGAAGCCAACAATACAGAGATTTAAACAACATAAGAAACATGAGGAGGAAATCCATATCTATAGTTCTTTAATGTAAGAAGTGCTCCTAAATGGTCCTTACATACTTATAGCTGTATTTCCCAAACACATCTGTTATCCAAAGTTATATATTTAAGAATCAATTGATGTGAAGTCAGATTTGGAAATTTTAAATTTAAATATAAATTCCTAACTCTAGCTTAAGTAACACACACCATAATGTCTTCTACATACGTTATCTATAGTCTGACTAAAAATGCATGAAGTGATGTTGTATTTTTAAAAGAAAAAAAATTTTCTGAAAGGGATGCTAAAAATTAGCTGAGACAATTGAACCCTAACATTGTAGAATAACTCTATGCAATAATACCATTATCCACTAAAGAATTTATGAGATTTGTTTAATTTATACTCACATACACTCAGTAGACTTATAAAATATCTACATAGACCTTAGCATCTTATAAAACATTTATATTTATGTAAAATGTTGTGATGTAGATAAACGTAGGACCCTAATTTATGAATAAGAAGACTTAAAGCTACAAGAGTTAAAGTCTGGTGTCTGAGTTTTCGCCCAGAATTCCTGATTCTTGTTCCAAAGTGACATCATTTATATCAGAGGTCCCCCATCCTAGGGAAAGGGACCAGCACTGATCCATAGCCTGTTATAATCCCCACACACAGCAGGAGGTGAGCAGCAGGCAAATGAGCAAGGCTTCATCTGTACTTATAGCCACGCCCCACCACTGTCATTACTGCTAGAGCTTTGCTTCCAGTTAGATCAGGTGCTACATCAGATTCTCATAGGAGGACGAATCCCTCTGTGAACAGTGCACCTGAGAGACCTTGGTTGTGCTCTCCTTAAGAGGATCTGAAGCCTGATTATCAGATTATCGAGCCGATGGGATGATCCTAGAACTGAAGAATGGATTCGGTATGTCTCATAAACATACACTAATAAAGAAATGAAACTACCTCCCCTTTTCCATGGAAAATTTGTCTAAACTGTTTTCCATAAAATTAGTCCCTGATGGCAAAAAGCTTGAGGGTCACTTGTTTACATCAGTATGAACTCACTAGAAAAGAAGAACTTGAAACAATAAGATACAAAGTGGCTAATTTTTTGTAAGACATAGGGCATGGGAAATTCTGAGGTTGCAAAAGATAGCAGGAGGACACTGGGTGCCTCAGTAGAAAGCAGGATCAAAAAAATCTCTAAGTGAAGTATAAAAATATACAAAAGATATAATGTCTACAAATTTGACTGCAGCCAGCTTTATCGAGAATGAAAACTACCAGAAAGAAAGAAAGAAAAGGAAGAAAGAAAGAAAGAAAGAAAGAAAGAAAGAAAGAAAGAAAGAAAGAAAGAAAGAAAGAAAGAGGGAGGGAGGAAGGGAGGGAGGAAGGAACGAAGGAAGGAAGGAACGAAGAAAGGAAGGAAGGAAGAATCATAAAACAAAACCGCCTTACTTATGACAGTCATAGCTGGGCTACCCTGCTGGCCTATGACAGGGAATGTACCTCAGCAAACATATATCCAGGGCTCTGCTAATTAGAAGTCTTTTCCCACACTTCCACAGTTAGCACTGAATGATACTGTTAACATCTTTAATTGTGCTAATCCTGAACATGAATATTTTATTCACTTGGACCATACCCAAAAATTAATATACTTAAGAAATTATAATATGCTCTATACTATGTTAGTAAGAAAAAGCTCTCCAAAAAAGAAATTGTGTTGTGGATACATAGTACAAACAATTTACCAAGATAGTGACACATTTTTTTCTCCTCTTTTTGTCCTCTTTGGAGTATGTTTATCCAGAAATTGAATTTTAAAAAATGAATACAGAAATGAACCTGAATAAGAATATTGTTGAAGTTAATTATTGCATTTGCACAGGATTTGTGGAATATAGAATGTAGCCTTGGTGTTGTGAGATAAACTGATCTGCTCACATCCCCAGCATACACAGTTAGTGATCACTGTCAAAGGAAACACTTAGAGGAATAAGAAGGATGGATCATTTAAGAAAAATAATTAAACTTCAACTTTTAAGTGGCTAACTTGACGTTCTGTATTGATTCCTGTGTGTCAACGTGCAGACAGAGACACTGCCTTAGTGCTGTGTATTTGTAAAGTATATGCTCCTACACATTCTGGTACATATTTGCCTGTCACAACTGTCCCCCTTTTGTAAATTAATAGATATTTGTATTATTGTATGTGTGTGATTTGGAGTAAGTACATTCAGCATGGGCTACTGGTACACATACTCAGCATGTATTGATTTTGTTTTACTTCCTCTTTCTCTTCCCTCTCTCTCTTCCATCATTCCCAGGTTCTATTAGCTTCTCCTCAAAATCTACATACTCTCAGATGTTGATGATTGTCTTGGCTACTTCATTTCAACCACAGAGCTTATGTAAGTTTCCTGAACACTTCCAAATCCTTTCTGTTCTAGAACCAGGTACTTGTTAAGCTTCTGTGTAGATCATATTTTTCCTTTCTTCCTATGGCCAACCTTTCCTGAAGACCAAGTATCAAATTGGTTGTCACAACCTTGGAAAAATCTTTATTTGATCATCTTCAATTCAGAATAGAGTAAATTTCCTGTCTATAATCCCAGTGCTGGTGATCATATGCTTTCTCTTCATATGATTTATCACCATAAAATCATATAAAGTAACATGGGTATATATGGGTTTGGTGATGTGATAAAGGACCAAGCATGTCATCATTAACTGTAGTACTAGGGAAGTCCATGGCACACCATGGCTATTTAATAAAGTTATTATTTAAATGTTAAACATAATATTCATAAAAATGTTAGTGTGTTCCAGTAATACTGTACAAAAACTTGAAATTTGCTTTTTTAAAAAAGTGCTTCAAGGGCTGGGGATTTAGCTCAGTGGTTCCACCACCTGCCCTGCAAGCACAAGGACCCAAGTTCGATCCCCGGTACCAAAAAAACCCCAAAAAAGCACAACCTATTAAATAATGGCAACCACTTTGTGAAAGATATAAAGATGTAAGATGTAAAAATATACAAAAACCATCATTTGTTCTATGAAACCATTCAAGGGACTTGGGAGACCCCTTAAGGAAATGACTCTCAAACATTTAGATTCATGAGTATGACTTACAAAATGTTTTCAATGTAAAAGTTTTCTCTGTCTCATGCTTTCCCTCACTAGTTCAGATTTAGTAAATCTGAAATGGATGTTAGACATGTACAGTAAACAAACACCTTTAAAAAGTATAATAAAAGGGCCAGGGATTTAGGTCAGTGGTTCCGCTGCCTGCCCCGGAAGTGTAAGGACCCGAGTTTGATCCCCAGTACCAAAAAAAAAAAAAAAACGTATAGTAAAAGCCAGAATTCCACAAATATTTGTTGAGTACATAATATATTCCAGACATGGTATGAGACAGAGGCACAGGTGATATTCAAATTGGAAAACCACTGTAATAAATGATGACCTGCTAAATTTTGTATCTTTATAATGCTTTAAATATTATTTATTTGTTCATTAACTATTGATGATCCCCCAAACCCAAGGCCCCATGATGTTATTGCATATGACAGACTTTCTTTTTTTTCTCAAATTCTTTGAATTTTTTTCCAGGAATCCGACTCAGGACCTTGGGCTTGCCAGGCAGGCACAACACCTCAGAGCTAAATCCCCAGCCCTTGAAATTTCTGCAATATATCATAAAAGAAGCAGCTGAAGCACATAGTTGGATATTTACTAGCTACTTACATCATATCTAATACTAATAAATATTTCACATGTTCTAAAATAGGTGTGTTTAAGAACAATGACTCTGATTTTCAATGCTTGATACTTTGTGATATATATTTAACTATATTATTTAAATTATAAGAATTCTATGAAGTAAATATCATTATTACTTATAAGTAATTTGCTCAATGTCAACAGGCCTATAGAACAGAAAGAGAAAACCAAATGTTTATAAATAGTTTCAATATCAGGCAGTTAGTATAAAGTACTAATTCAACAACAGAAAAACAGTGAAGGAGAAAACCACTGGAAAGGAAAAACACAAACTAGAGTGCAGAGACCATAACACGTTTGGTATGGATTACAGGATGAAGCTGTTTCATCTGTGGCATTATTTTTCTTAGAAGAGGACTTGCAAAGGGATTTTAACTCTTGAAGTCTTTGTTTCCCACCTGTAGCAAACCTCACACTGTGAATTTTCTTGTGGAGATATTTCTCCATCTTTGCATCTCAAATGCTCATCTACATCAACTGTTTTTATGCAGGTATTTATCTGAGCTTACTCTGTTTGTTTGTGTTTGTTTTGTTTTGTTTTGGGTACAGGGGATTGAACTCTGGACCTTACGCTTTAGAGGCAGGCAGCAGCACCACTGAGCTAAATCCCCAGGCCCTGTCTTAGCTTATTCTTACAGTCACTCAAAGTAGAGTTTGCACATTAGTTAAATTCTTTTGCAGAGTTTCACCATTTCAAGAGTAAATAGTTATCTCCAAGCCATCTTTGATAAGTGCTTCACTTTGAATCTGTACTGGGTTGAAGAGTGTCCTTTGAAAATTCATGTTCATCCAGAATTTCAGACTTTGACTTTATTTGAAAATAGGTAATTTTCAGATATAATTTGTAAAGATAAGATCACACTGGAATAAAGTGTGCCTGAAATCTAATGGCTGATGTACTTTCATGAAGACACACACACACACACACACACACACACACACACACACACATCACGCCATGTGTAAAAGACTGCAGAGACTGGAATGATACAACTCTTAATTAACAAATTATGACATTTCCTGGGAGAAGCCAGGGAGAAGCAAGCAAGGATCCTTCCCTGGAATCTTCAGCCACAGCAAGATGGTGTGGTCCCTTTGGCATCAGACATCAAAATTGTGAAAGAATCAATGTCAAATGCTTTGAGCCACCCAGTTTGTAACAATTTATGGCAGCGCTAAACGTTAATAGAGTTTTTATTTTATCAAAGAAATCCTTTGCTATGGATCAATATGACAATGTACCTTTACTATTGTTAGGCTGTTCTGAATGCTCTAACAGAACTTCTGCTCTGTCTTTAGCAACAGAGACACAATGATCACACCGTCATTTAATTGATAACCTCTTTGTCCATACAAGCAAGCTCAATTTGATATTTAGGAATTTATCAAGAAGAACTGCAACCATCCAATTGTTTTTCACAAATAATTTTCCATTAGCTAAACTTCTTGAACCTCAAAAGTTTGCCTGCAGCTCATACTGTTCCTGGTAACCCTCTGTGAGAAGAGGCAAGAAATACTGTCAAAGTACATCTCCGCAGAGGCTGAGATCACTGGAAGGATTCATGGCCACAGAGAATCCCAATTGCTTTGAGGCTCGTGGATAAAAATATACGTTGAAATGACTTTGCGATGAATTTTCCAAAAGTATCTTGAAATAAGATTTGGAAAGATCAGTGATGTTGGAGAATAATGTGTATATTTTGTCTTAATGAAGGCAGAAGTAAATTGGGGGCTAGAGGAGACAGTAACCTCTCTCTCTTTCAAGAATACACCAGCACTGATTTCAGGGTGATCCTAATTTTGCACTCTGTGACAAAGTTAAATTTAAAATCATGAAAGTGCTTGAGAAGTCTTTCAGTGCAGATTCCATGTAACTTATGGGTTGTTACACTTTGCAGTTAGAGGCAATGAACTTGAAATATTGAGGACTTGCCAAAATCTGTGTAAATGAGTCTGCCACATTTATACTTTCTGCTTCTATGGAGTACTCTGCCACATTTTGTATTCAAGAAATACTGCATCACACATTTGTAACAGCAACAGGGCATGTTTTCAATAGTATCAGTGCTTCTAGCATATGTGAATGATTTCCACAACACCCTTTTCTTTGAATATATTTACTCCTCACCAACTAGTCTACATGCTTACTAATTAGCATGTCTTTCACCCAATAATACATTTCCAAAAAATAATACAGACATAAGCCAAATGCCTACTTTTGTGAAATATATGATGAAGCATTACAGAGAGTTTAAAGCCCAAAAACACTGGGGACAGGGTAAATGGAATTCTCTTTCACTTTTTATCCATATGACCTTGGAAGTTTGATTCCCTTGTTAACCTGTGTTTCCTTATTTGTAAAATGAAGGTCATATTAGTGGTGCTGTGGGTGTCAAGAGCATTGGATTTACTTGCCTCACATTTCCATAGTAGAAAAGTAGTTTGAACTTCACTTGGAGAATGCAAGTCTATGGAAGGGACTCTTGCAATTTTTCTCCCCAGCTTTACTCAATCCACTATTGGACAGGAGAGAGAGATAGCTAACCACCCGTGAATTTAAAAGGCATTAAGTATACTCGGTGATTTCCTTCCTCTCTCCCTTTTCAGATCTGCCTCCCTGCAGAGAGGACCTGATGTACCCTGTGCATTAGGGGTGGCTAAGCTGGCTGGCTGTGTTAACCACAGGGTGACATGTCTTTCCCTTCAGATAGATGCTCAAGGAAGCCAGGCTAGCTACCAAGCCAAGATATGCTCCACAACCAGCTCATTAAAAAGAAAGTGAGATAAAAATGAGGATTGTTTCTTATAGAACCAACACCAACCTCAAAAACAGATTATAGGGACCATATGAGATAAGGGATTCAAATACTGGGTACCCGGTCAGCCTTTATCCACTATGGGCTGCTATAATGCTGACCACTTTCCATATTGACTTCATTACTGAAAACTTCATTGCTGCTACTATCACTGCTGCTGCTGCTTCTACTGCTTCACAATTTGTACTCTTGGACTGGCACCAGCTGGACAGAACTGTGACTTAATAACCTCACAAATGTTTTTTACAGGAGTAAGGGATCATTGGAAGAGAAACTCTGTGTTCAGTTGCTTAGTGGTGAAAATTGGGAAACAGGGAAAGGGAAAAGATTGCAGTGCATCACACCAAGTTGGCCAAGCCTTTTATACTCATGTTGAACTCTATGGAGGTTTTCCTTCCATTTCTGCAGAAGAGAGGGCATCTAGGCTGCTGCAGTGATAGAGGCACTTAGCATCTTCAGCTCCACTAAAGGGTTTCATCTTTCAGGGCTCAGGACATAGACTCTTGGTTAGAATGGCATTCTCCTAATGAAACAGAAGCATAACACTGGTGACACTGGCAAATTTGCAGTGTAAATGGCGAGTAAAATAATGTCTATAGGCCATAAGAAATGAGTATTGATTTTTGAAACCATATAAACATCCCTTATAGACACCTAATAAAAGCTTTTCAGGTTGAGCCAGGTGCATTGTCAGGAGCTAAGTTGCATCTCAGCAAATTTGAGCAATAAGCCATCAAAAAGTGGGTAAGAAAGTGCTGCTTGACATCATTCATACTCATTGAATAATGAGGTCGAGACATCTGGGTTACATAAGAATTAATATGCCAGCAAGGCGATTAAATGCCAGCTGTAGCAATAGATATTGTGGCTGGATCGTAACTATAATTTAGCCTCATTGAGTGTACTATAATTGGATAATCATATAATAATACATAAGCAACACTTAGTGGCTTAAGTTACAGAAATGCAAATCAATCCCAGGACACTTTCTTGCAAAAATATATTCCTTAAAATGGTCACTATTAATACCCATTTTACTAGGAATTCCAAGTAATTCCCCAATTTCACAGAAAAACAAAGGAGGAGTAAATCTAAGGCTCTCTGAGTGAGTGATCACCCTTGAGTTTCACAGAAATCCAAGTAGTTTTATCCCATTTCAATGTGTTCCTCACCTCCAAATCCATCCTATCCTTTACATCCTGTACCATTCAACACACCCATTGAATACCATTCATCTAAACAAAAATGTCCTCCTTTTTTGTTGTTTTTTTCAGGAAAGAGATAAAGATTAATTTTTCTTTATTTCTTCTCACTCAAGAACAATTCAGATCTTAGTTTATAGTTGAAGTAAGATTATAGAAAGACAAGAAATAAGGTAATAAGTGGTAAGAAAACCAGAGAGAAGAAAAGAGGGGAGTGAAGGACTAAAAACATTCCAAGAAGGAAGTTTTGGTGTCACTTTCAGAACTAGATATGACTCAGTTTCTGCGTTAAATTGCATACAAATAAATTAAGATTGACATTAAAGTAGTTTCTTGATGATAAATTGACTAATCATCCCTGCTGAATTAAAGCATGAATTTCAAAATATAGTTTTGAGATTAGATAATGACTAAATCTTCAACCTATATTTCACATCTTCTTTTGGTTTCTCCAAGGGCCATTGCCTTCACACTACGATTTTGACTGTTTTGGAAAGTGAATAATCACTTAAATAATCTCTAATAAAAATAGGTAACATAATGGGGAAAAAATAAGAACCAAGATGCATCATGTAAAGGTACAAGTTCCCAATGAGAAATGTAAATGTGTTGTATACCTAAAATGTACCAATAAAAGAATTTTTTAAAAAATAGGTAACATGTATTGAATGTAAAACTTTTTTGCTAGGGATAATTTTAACCAATGTGTATATACTGATGTACTGAATTCTCTCATTGGCCTATGAAGATATAAATAATATATTTTTAAAAAGAACTAAATCACCAGAGAGTAAATAAGTTGTCAGGATCATAAAGATAAATAGGGAGACAAGATCTAAACATGAATTAACTCAATATGGGGCTCAGAATTAACCATTATGGTAATCTGTTTTTGAAGCACATATAAATGTTAACCACAGTAAATAATAGTATTTATCTAATTTCCTAACCATTTCTTTTTAATAATCTTAAAACTTGTGTTTTTCAGGGCTATTATAAAACTGAAGCTAGTTTTGGATCATATCATACATATTTTTAACTCTAGTTGGCTACAGAAATGCAATGAGGTATTCATGACAGGGTAGAAGTCCAAAGAGGTAGAGAATATTAAAAATTATTATATACTTTCTGTAGTTTACCTTATAGCTGATTCTCCATTCTTTCTAAATTTTCAGTTATTTCCACAGCTTAGAAAAGGTCTTGATCTCAACCTCTCTAGTATTGTCATTAGCCTAATATCTCCATACATTATCTCCCATTCTCCTTCCTATAGGGAAATACTTATCTCATTGAACCTGAATAATTCTTCAGTATATGGGATTCTCTCACACAATGCAGGAACTCTATAATGAATCAGGCACAAAAAAAACAAAGGACATTCACAAATGCCACCCTTCTTCCTGCTTTTCCAAGTCCCAAGTGGGGTGGCATTTTACTTGGTTAAGAGTCCTTGACCCAGATGCTCAAAGGCAATCAAGTGACATTGTACATGGCTTTTAATTTTATTGCTCACATTGCTGTGCCTTGCAGTGTGCAAATATAGTCTCATTTTCAATGTGTCTGTAAGATACTCTCTTGTCCATGTTTTCTCTGATCTGAACCTAAGCTTCTTCAGATATAATTTTTCTTCATTCTAATTAATCCATGTAGTAGATTTTCTTTTAAGGTTGGAAATCTCAGAATACATTTGAACATCTCATTGTTGTCCTAGAAGATAGTCTATTTATTTATAGTGATACAAATAATAATGTCTTTCATTTTAGGAGGGAAAAAAAGAATCAACTTATGCTAGACTTCTGCTACATAGTTTGCATAAGTGAATTTCCTAATTTAATCTTTACATGAACTCTCTACACTGATATTTTATGCTCATCTTGATGACATGAAATGAAAACTGGAAGACATTAAGTAATTCCCAATAATATTATTGAAGATTATAATTATAGTAAGAATATAATACACAATCTTAGTTCTACTGCAGTAAGCATTCACTTTCCAATCATAAATGATTGAATTCCTAAGGGTAATATGTGGGATACTAAGATGTTTTTCTAAGGAAGTTACATAGGAGTATCTTATTGAGTCTTCTCCAAAAATAGTCAGCTATCACCTACTTTTCTTATTTATGTTGTAAGGTCCTGATGACTACATTCAAACATATTCCTGTCTAGTCAAGGGCAGAGGTTGAAGATCTTTAGATTAAAGCCACTTTTCCATAAAATAAGACACACAATAAACAATCTACAAAACCATGGAGGGATGTAACCATAGTGTTTGGAAATTGCAAATTAAACTGTCATCACTAGTTATGCTTCTTATGCACTTGGACTTCAGTGTTCATACTCTTAAAAGAGACAGATCTCCCTCCGTGAGTACTAACGTACTCCCCAGAGACTGAGTTTTAAGGTTGATGACATGTATTTAAGAATCTTTCTTCTTCAAATGTTGTCTTGCTTTTGTCCCCTAGTCTCATAAAATGCTCCTGAACATGTCTTGAACACACCAAAGGAGGGAGAATATTAACTTTCTTAGAAGTATGCTCATTTTTGTAGGACTAGCAGGTGAGAGAAACTGATTTGCAAGGCTCAGGTTGGGAGGAATATACCTCCACGTGGGAGGGTGCATTGCAATGAGGGCCAGAAATTACAGTACAAAAGATCAAAAAGAAAAATTACCTGTGGACTGACAGGCTCTCCTTCAAGGAGAAGAAAAACAAATAATTTATGCTTCAGAAGTATTGTAGGGCTCATATTTTAGCCCGCAGAATTCCTCAGGATTGCTATAACTGGGACTCTTGCAGGGAGGAACTATTAATCCTTTGCATGCTTTGCCATTAATATTGTTTATTGGGCCACAAGAAGAGAACATAAAACTTTAATGTCAGCTTTTCACACTAAGGATTTTTTCCCTTAAAAATCCAATGGTATCTGCCAATTTGATATGGCACTTTAAGGAGATTAGAGAGGCAGATGGCTGATTCTTAATGAGTAATTTTTTTGAATCCACCAAAGATTTGTTATTAGATGCAAACTGTGCAGAATAACAATGTTGCTATTTAATGGAGTTGGGCTGTGTTAAAGAGAAAAGGAACAGTGTATAGAAACGAATAAAAAATTAGATTAAGAAGGTTTTGGAAGATGAAAAGAGCACTAGCAAATGTAAGCTAAGCTGAAAGTCAAATCCTGGAGGGGAAGGAAGCGGTAAAGAGGAAACCAATACTCGCTACACATTGTCAATTTTGAGGAAAGTTTCATGAAAAAATTTACAAAAATCTACAGTTTAAGAGATAAGGCAGTCAGGTGTTGGTTGGAATCTTAGGACTGCATTTACATTCTGGAAAACCTGAGACTATTAAGTGATCTGCTTCAATGTCTGATGTGGATGAGAACAAACCCTTTGAAAACCTGTTTTAAGTTCTAAACAGTGCATATAACAGGTTGAGATCAGCATCTGAGACGATGACTAAACACTCAGCAGTTAACTGCCTGATATGAGTATTTATGAGGTTCTTATTTTTTCTTCATCTATCTTCTTTTTCTACACCTCAAAAAACGTGGACACTTTCAACCCCCTTCATTATCCTGTGTCCAAACAGTAGTACAGTTTTTGAAAACAACTCTGTTGTAGTCAACTTTCTCTGCCCTGCCTAAATCCAGGCATGGCAATGTTGGGAAATACATATATTACAAAAGAAAGCGAAGACTTCAAGAAAATGCAAAGGGAAAGAATAAAAGTAGGAGGCATTGATGAAACATTGTTCCTTTTGGAGTCAGTATCGGTCTCTCCAGTGACTGAGGAAAATAGAGTGTGAGACACTTGGGCCTGATGTTGGAAGATGCCTAGGAAGTACACCAAAGAGTGGGATATGAGGAACAGAGAGATGTTTCTGGAAGAAGCAGATCGAGTTTCGGTGTGTGTCAACGTGTTAGAGAAAGGGAAAGTCAGGCCTGGAGACAGAAGTTAGAATCAAATAGGTTACAACAGTTAACCTAAAGTAAACTAAAAGTCAGGGCTTAAGTGAGTAGGGAAAGGACCCAAGTAATTAAGCCAACTGATTATCAGGGACTAGGGGAATGTGAGGAAAAATGAATAGTTCCTAAACAAATGAGCAGAAGCCCTGGAGGAAGGGAGACGCAAACAAAACAGCCTGCTTTCTGGACCTCAGACGTGTGTCTACCTGCAGCCAAGAGCATCCCTGAATCCGGTGACTTTCACCTCTGCTGAAAACTATACAAAAGCCTCCGGGCTGAAACACCCACCCCACGGTTGTTTTCTGCCTTTTGGAAAGCGCCTCCTGGCAGCACATAGCTTCTTCTGTTGATTCTTTCTGACCAACACACATCTGGCCGTGCCCCACCACTCACGGCTAGCTGTTTTGTCTGCTTCCATCTTTCTGTCCCCAAACAAGGAACCAAGAGTGGGGCAGAACTTGTTACAAAAAGATTCGTGTTGTTTTTCTAAACAATCTAAGGCAGCCAAAGAGAAATTATTGTACAAGGCTGTGCTATTAAGGTGGCCTCTAGTCACATATGCCTTTATATTTGAATTTATATTAAAGTCAACCATCTCTTAAGTATGTTTCATAGTCACACTAGTCACACTCCAAATGCTCAATAAACAAACATAGCTTATTGCTACAGACTACAAACTTTACCACAGAAGTTCTTCTGGGACTCGTTTTACCAAAAAAAAAATGTTTTATGCTGATTTGACATTTACTTAGTAACTACCTACTGTCATTTTTTCCCATTAAATTTACAAAGATGACTAAAGAAAGTCCTTGTTATCACAGAGTTTCAAGTTTACTTGGGAATACTGAGAAGAATACACACAAAAAAAGCAATTCAATAGACCAACGACTGAGCACTGGAAGACTGGAAATACAAAAGCAGCATGCCAACCATAAGAGAGTAATGAATAATGTTTATCTGGTGCCTGACATGGTGGCACGTGCTTGTAATCCCAGAACTCTGGGAGGCTGAGGCAGGAGGATCACAAGTTTGATCCCAAATTGGACAACTTACCAATTTAGCGAGATTCTATCTCAAAATAAATAAAAAACAGGCTGGGTATGCAGCTCAGTGTCAAGGCCCTGGCTTCGATCCTCAGCACAATATAAAATTAATTAACTAATTAATTAACCTAGTTTTGAAACACTAGCTACTTATTAGCTATAGGATTTTGATGGGGCATTCTGGATGATAATTCATTCTTTCACTTCTTTACTCATGTTTAAATTTCTTCTGAGTTTTTCAACACATATCCTTTGAGTTTTTATTATGTGAATGATTCAGGACTGAGGATACTTAATCCACCTCACTTTTCTCTTTAAAAAATATCATTCCTTTTCTAATTTATTCCATGTTGAGTATATAGTAATAGATGTTCTCCCGGTATTTAAAATTCTCTCCTGTATTCATGATTTATGCAACAATTCAGCAGACATTTGAGCACATTTTCTGATGAGCACCACATTAAAAACACATAAATAAACATGCCATTGCCTTTATCCTGAAAAATATAATAGGATAGACAAAGACACCAAAATATTATAATCCAACATGATGGAGGGGAGGAGAGTGGGGAATAAGAGGGAAACAATATCTAAAATATATTCAAAGAAGATATGTTTTCCCTTATTCACTCATGGACTGATGCATTTAATTGATTGGCTGTCTTCAAACAATGATAAAACTTTTGCACACTATATAAAGCCCTGCTTAATTATAATCCATCTAATAGTAATCAGTCCATCACCACCAATGGGAAAGCTTTAGGGAGGCAAATCGAGCTCTCAGAATCAAACACCTATTAAGGACTTTTACCGAATTCGCCAAACCACTCTGTCAGAGGGTCAGTGTTCATGTTGGTTGATACAAAGAATTCCTCTCAGCTGATGTTAATTGAAGGTCTTGTCAGCATTGTGATAAGGGCAGTAAGTGATACAGAAATGTGGATCTTTACCTTCAATGAACTTCTAAACTCTGCAAGTACATTTCAAAGACACTATTTGGCTCTAAAGGGGGATAGTTGTAAATGTGATATAAGAAATCAAAGGAGAGGAACCAATATTATTACTGTGGTAGATCTAATTTCTGGTGGGAAATAATGGAAGGAATTAGATATGAAAAATGGAGAATAATTCCAGTTAGAGAAAATACCAAGACTGAGAGCTCAAGAAGGAAATACAGGATCTGGCTGGTGTTTCATTGGTCCGGTACCATCATCAAGATTCTAAAACAAATATGTCAAACATAAATCTTTATTGCAATTTTATAATAACATTATGATATAAGTATTATTACATCATCTTAATTATGAGGAATTTGGGGCTCAAATAATTTAAAATATATTTTATCTGATATCTTAAATTTAATAAACATTTAAATTATAATTTATACACAAACACTGGCATAAGAAAGTTTTTGGACTGCAACAGTGAGGAAAAGTGTTCGTATACGGAATATTGATAGCCTACCTGGACATCTGAAGAGTAGTACTGAAAAATATAACTAGAAAGTTTAAACCAAGAAAACTAAGAGTCTTGAAGGAGGGACTAAAAAATTTGGTCTACTTACATTATCTCCTAGTCATGCCAAAGCAGTTTAAACACATACAAAAGCATTTGTGCTAAACTTGTGAAATTCAAAATATTAAAATATTGCACAAGGGTCAGGGATTTAGCTCAGTGGTGCCAGCGCCTGCCTCATAAGCACAAGGTCCTGAGTTCGATCCCCGGTACAAAAATATATATATATTGCACCTCAGCTTTTTAATTATTTGAGCCTATAGCAAAAGTCTAATAAAAGGAGGTAGAAGAAGAGAAAGAACAACCAGTTAAAGTTCAAATCCAGTAATGTTATACATTTTAGTATATATATATACATATTAGCATATATATATATATATTACATCTTAATCATTTTTCCCTCCTTTCCTCTTCCCTCCTAAACATCTTTTTCATTCACAGACCCCCTTATCATTCCACAAAGTCTTCCTCCCTATTTCTCATTCGCTTTTATTTTGCTCCTTAATTTATACTGTGAGTTTCGCATATGAGAGGAGCTGTGTGATGTTTCACTTTCTGTGCCTGATTTATTCCATGTAACACAATGGTTTACATGTTTCCTTTGAAGTGGGAAGGTCATGTTCTTCAACCACACTAAAGCCACACTCAGAGGCTTACAGCACAGAACCAAGAACACGTATAACAAGAGTGTCACAGTGGGTCCAACAAAGGGAAATACATCTATAATAACTGTACAAGCTTTTGTGCCAGGCAGTGACAAACAGATGATTAAGACCAAACTGGCCAGTGTGGGATGCAGACCCAAACTGGGCTCTTTCCTGAGGGCATTGTTGCCAGGACAGATTATTGTATTTCTACAACACAAAAATTAACACATTGCAGGAAGATTGATTTTTGTCTTCTCTGCTACCCTGCTCCTTTGAGAATGGTGTCACTGTCACTCACTGTTGACTGCATCTTTATCATCCATTTAGTTCACATTAAATGGGGGGCTTTCAAGATGGGAATTAGAAGTATTCATGTTCTGTCCTTTTTATGAACCTTGATTTTTTTATAGAAACAGCAAGAACCTCCCATGCACATGGACACGTTTGTACATGGGTATCCACACACACACACACACACATACACCCCATGGAAAAATACACATCGGAGATACCCTGCAGCACAGTCAGAGCTCCTGGGTATAGAGAGAAAATGATAAATGAAACACAGTTGAGAGGTAAATTGCCAGAGGTACCAGAAGATGTGTTTTGGTAACTCCAGCAGTGGCCCAGTCATTAATTTCAATATCTGACAGCCAGAATGTTAAAAGGAACCCACCCCTGCCATCACTTAGGCTGTTGATTGATTGATCGATGCCAACCTTTTTCTCCTTCCCTGGCATCCCATCATCTCGCATCTCTTTCTGACAAGATCCCCGCATTTCCCCAAGCAAAGATCTCATGTCTAAGGCAACAGCTTCTCATTAATTGTGCTAAATGGAGGAGAGATCTATAAAGGTCATGCTTCCTTTCTAACAAGCTGTCACGCAAACCAAGTACCTTTCAGATGTGACTAATTATTGAGTTGGTGGATGTAGCTCTACTCCCTCCAAACCTGGTCCAATCAGCCTGGGAGCAGCTCTGATAACCTAAGGGTTGTGTATAACATGCTCACAGAACAATATATATATATTTTCATCTTCCCACGACACGTTTAAAAATGGAACCATGTCATTGCAGTCATGCAAGGGTATGGTTTCAAAAAATGATGAAGACAAATATTTTCTCAATCCAGACACTACTTGGAAAACTATGCTACAGAGAAAAATATGTGTGAAATTAAATGTGAAAAATATTTCACATTTAATTTAGCCATAAATTCTCAGAATGTTTCAGACCATCAATTAGGTGAAAAGAGATTCAAGCAACATCATATGTAAATAAATGATCACGATTTAAGAAAGCAAATGTAAAACCAGCAGGCTCACTGTTATCTGAACTATCAGGAGGACACTCTTTTTATCATGGTAAATACAGGAAATTTAGAACACATGCATTTCTGTATTGTAAGTGAACTTAAAATATGCCACAATTCTAGAATGTGATATTTAAATCTCCAGTGTTTCAATACCTCCAGCAATAATAATATGAGCCTAGAAATGTCTGTTTTATTGCTACCTCAAACAAATGAAAAAATATGATTGGCGCTTTTTGGAAATACATATGGTATCTTTAAACAAAATAAACTCACAATTGAACATATAATAACTGTTTTCAGAGTTCTATATTCATAAAGGAATCATTTTAAATATTCTATCATTGTTCTTGGAAGACTTGATAAGAATTCTAGAATGTTTATTTCATGTATAGTTGGTCAAGGAAATAATGATAATTAAATGCACAAATGACTAAAATGAACATTGCCATCTAATTTCCATGTTTGAACATTATTCAGAAAGTTTTTATCTCTGTGTCAGAGCAGTAAAAACAAAAAGTATGAAATATATCATACAAAAATTATAGATTATTAACATTGAATATCTCTAGTTTACTAAATCAACTGTTTCAGGTTCTGCTGAGCTGTTGGAAGAACAAACGTAAGTAAGAAATATATACAAACCAGACACTACTAAATTATTTAAATATTTCATAGGAAAAGAGAAGTAACTAAAGAATGGAACAGCAAAGTTTGTTTTCTTCTGATGGAAAACGCCACCCTAGAGAGATGCTTTATATCTTCATTACACTCCCAGACTTTGATGTATTTTAAATCATAGTCAAGGACAGGAACAAGGAAAAGGAAGAATCCATCATTTGGAACCAAAGAAAATTCATTTTTTAAGGTAACAAAGGGCAAGGGCTGGGGATATGGCCATGCTTCATTATATATGTGTGTGTGTTCAGTATGAAGAGAGATGATGATAGATAGATAGACAGATAGATAGATAACAGATACATAAGGTAATAGTTATATAGTACCTACTAGGACTTAACATTTGCAAGGGACTGAGAATATAAAACTGAATCTTCATCACCCTCATGAATGAGTTCTAGGTCTCCTGGAAAGTGAAATATTAAAGCAAAATTAAGGACATATGCTCTAACTGGTGTTTGAAAAATACAGAGACACTTCTTCTCATTTACAGGATAGCTGTCTCCCAGCTCAGGAAACCTAGCTTCATTTTGGCATTTCTTAAACTAACTTGATATAGTAAAATTGGGAACAGTCCAGAAAGTGGTAACAAAAATGAGGAACCGGACAGAAAGACAGATTTACATGGTAATGGTAATGAATGTTCCCCAGGCATTCTTCACCTATATGAGGACATCCTGATAGTCTATGAATATTCTAATGATGTAAATACCAAAGGGATAACACAGAAGAAAAAAAAAAACTAGAAAAGGTGAACAATTTGCTATAAATAAGAGAAAAATGTAATGACATATAAGAACGATCACAAGAATTCACTTCTTTGGCAAGAGTAGAATTCTGTCTCTTCCGATATGTGATGGAGGTTTGCTTCTCCCTCCTGGACTCCTTTATTCACACAAGTGTAGAGTTTCTTTTCAATTCACATCTCCAATCGTCAGTGCTTTAGCATCTTCCACTGAGACAAGTATTAAAGAGAAATATGATAGAGGACTCTGTCCACCACTCACTCCACATATGATCTACCTCCTAGTGCTGCTTCCCTCTCGCTGCAAGAGACTGGGATGGGATGTCAGATCACCTGGTGTTGACGGGATATAATCAAGCATATCTTCCATCAAACTACAAAAGTATCCCTCATTCCTCTCTCTCCCACCTTTATTACACATGCACACACAGACACACACACACACACACACACACACACGAAAATTTAACTAAATGAAGCAACCCAGGCAAGAAATGTAGTAGTATCTAGACTTAAAAGATACTTAGCACAATATCCTTAATCTTTACCATGAAAAACTGAAGCTAAGAAACCTGAAAAAATTTTTTTTCCAGTTTAATCTGCATTCAGCTGTGATTGGTGACTTCAAATGTTACTTTTTAAGCAGCATTTAGAAAATATTTTTTAAAAGCAAGACTGTGGGAAAATAAAAATTCCACTATCACAGTGTAGTAAAAGCCTTTTCACGTATCATGGTTTCCTAAATTCCATTAAGACAGCCTATGAGTAATTATTAAGGGTGTGTGTGTGTGTGTGTGTGTGTGTGTGTGTGTTCATGAATATGTGTGAATGAACCCAACAAAACCCTACAATGACTGTGTGGTAAAGCTATTTTGAACTATCAGCACTTTCCTAATATCCATTAAGCCAATCTATCAGGAAAGATCAAGTGGGTGTGTACATGGTTGTTTGTATGCACAATGAGCCAAACCATGACTTTCAAAGGTCATTGAATACTATGAGTCAAAAAACAAGCTAGTTTCTTCCAACCTCGTAAGAGCTGGATAGGCTAGGTAGCCTTGTCTCTATTTGACAACACGAATCTCTGATTTTACATTGTGGGATAAGATTTAAATCCATGACTGACTGACTTTCACTCACTTTTTAAAAAACAATTATAAAATTCTCTAAATTTCTGTACAGAAGAAGAGCATACATAACAAACTCATCCACCTTCCACAAGCCATATCACTTATGAGCTATTCCTCTGGTGAAATCATAACACCAAAAATATTCTCATAGTGCCTTAGCAAAATTATATTTCAAATATTTCGTGTCCTTGGTGGAAGACATGTCCCTAGTTTAGGTTTGGAAAGACAACATCACAGTTTTGTCCAATACAGATGACACCAAGCTGAACTTCTTAAACATTGTTAGAGTTCAGGTGCAAAGGTGTAAACACACTACTGGAATCAAGGTGAAGATGGTAGCTGTGAAAGACTTTTCAGAGCCAGATGCCCTTGCACTGGAAGTGCCTGTGTACGTGTCATATGCTCTCCCAACCAATATTATTGCCAGCAGTGATATTATTAATTTATATATGAGAAAAGAGAAGGTCAGGGAGGTTACAAAATTTCTCTAAGCAAACAAAGCTAGAATCCTAACCTAGTTCTTTTTATCCTGAAAATACATAATGTACCTAATATGCCATAGAGATTTACTTAGTATAGGTGGGATTGTCCTTAACAGCCTTTCAGTTCTGTAAGAGCAAAGTACAATGCATTGAAAACATATAAAATTATTAAATATTAATGAAATATCCACTTAACAATGAAACCTCTGTGCCTACTATGCTAAAATTCATCAACCTACTGTCCATACTTTACAGGACACCCCATCACCGCTACTTGGAAAGTTGTTCAATGTAACAAAAGAGGGACATATTTGGATTATCTAACTCTTTGCTCCCACTTGCCCCACTTGTATTTTATCCTCCATGAGAAAGCAGAACATTCTTTTCAAAACACAAGCAAAGCATCTGAGACTTAAGTATCTGCTGTAGTATCTAACCCTCTCCTTAGCAGGATACAGACCATTTATGGTATCCAAACTGAAAACAATGATGGTTGTGTTCATTCAATGCTTATGTAGCAAAAGACTTACGAGATGCTATGCATCCTAATATCTCTTTGGAAAGATATTTTTGTCAGATGTAGAAACTGATTCTCTAAAGATTAAGTTACTCAGGTTCCCATACAATTAAGAAGTGAAAGACCCAAAATTCAACCACAGTACTTTGTACTTGCACTGTGAAGCTTTCTTCTGTAGTGAGACAGCCAAGATCCCAAGTGAATTCAGGAAACTAAAGACAACGTAGCATCCTGCAGAGGCCCTGGGAAACATGGCCTTTGAGTTTCAGGGCCACACAGGGAGAACTGCAGGCAAAGCCAACACTAGGCTCATGCTCTCTCTCAGGGCCAGAGATCCTGCCCTATGTCTGCATTTGATCTCTTCCTAGGAGGCATTCAAGAACAACTTTCCAACACTGAGGAATTCACACTGCTTTTCCAATTACTCCAACTGCTGGGTCATTACATTTTTTTCTTTAAAGTTGGCAAAATATGTCCAATATCAATTAAAGTGAGGTTTACACTTGTCAGATAACTGCAATAAATAAATAAACAAACAAACTTGACCAAATAAACTGCATTATTCTTAAAAGAAATAATCTCTCTAACTAAAGGGAAAAGGACTTAGTATAAAAGGTAAACAAAAATAGAAAATGTATGTTGAGTATTTACTTTGTGAAAGGCAAAAGGCAAAATGTCAAGGAGATTACATGCATAATTTCATTTGATTTTCATGGAAATTATCTCATTTAATCCCTAAAATAACATTATGAGGCATTTATTATTGAGATGCTCATCTTGCAATGGATAAAACAGAGATGAGGACATGATAAACTAATTTCTCCAGAATAAAAACTAAGTAGTAGCAGTTCTATTCATTTTTAAACACCATGCAAGATGAGGATGAGAACAGCAAGCTAAAGTTGGGGGAAAACATCACAGTACTCCACAGCAACAGCAAGAAAGAGAGCAGTACAAGATTGCACCAGATTTCTGATGGTTTGTATATATAATTCATGAATTTCATATCATATTCATAAGATACATGTCAATGAAAAGTGATTTGAGGATATATGACTATAACCCACTTTTGAAAATTGAGAAAAATACTAACTGAACATTCTTATAAATGGTGATTGCTTAATCAAGCCATAATGTTCCTTTGTATGTTACCCGAAAACATTAATCTTAGTGTTTTCATCACCCTAATGATTGAGGGAAATGCATTTGTACTGTTTAAGAAAAGCATCTCAACCATGTATTCATGGTGTATACACAGTGTTAGAAATCTGAAAAATGAAAATTTTCACACCAACACACCCACTGCATTGTACAGCTTCGATTCACTCACTGTGCACCTGTCTCTTTCTTACAGACAGTAGAGATGGAGATACCTGATGTAGCTTAGCATAAGCCCCTTATTTTGCACTGGTGTAGTGATCTTTGTGTTTAGATCACAGGTCAGATATATGTGCAGCTGTCAAAAAATCATCATCTGTCTTCTGAAATGATTTTTAGTACCAAATTTTCCTTATCAGTAAAATGAGACATATCTATCTATCTTTTATTGCAAAACTTGTTCTTTATCATACCAGTTAATCCTAGTACATTATTAGAATTAGAAATTCATCAGTTTTCAACCTCTAAATAAATAAGAGACCTAGACAATGATCCTTTATTTAGACAATGATCCCCTAAAATGCATTAAGTGAACAGCTGATGGTAACTTTGAAAGGAATCTACTTTGAGGCTCATCTGAATCTCTTGGTCCATCTAATGTCCCCAAAGGACAGACATGCTTCTTTTAGGAAGTACAAAGTATCATCCATGTTTGCCAAAAGATGAGGGATTGTTAACAAGATGATTTATCCATTGAAATATCTATGCACTTGTCATAAATCAGAAACATGTAAGGGCTCCTTAATTGGATAAAAAGAAGTGTAAAGCAAAAACAAATGAATAGTGATATGAAATAAAGACTAATTTGAGAAACAAAAAAGAACAAAATTATGACAAAATTAAATCTATGAGAAAATATTCTATTTTAAAATCACATGTGCATGAAATTTTTAATGAAATCTTATGTACTATTACACTGCTTTAGTAAAATTTCTGCCACCCTAAAATTAAGAGTATTTAATTGAAAAAGAAGTAAAATAAAAAGGAGTCTCAGTCTTTTCTGTTTTCATTAATCTGTTAAATGTTCTTTGCAACCTGCTCACAAATCAGCAAAAGCCATATGTGGTACTTCCTTGTATAGCGAAACAACCTAAAACAAAGTAGACCCTCTAATCCAGGGCAAGTGATAGGAAAAGCTTGGGCCTATTGAGTTGTAAAACCTCAGCCTTCTATTGCTGTTATTTTTCTATCGGAACTTTCTTTCCTTCCATGCTGTTTACACTTTATTGTGTCAATTTCATTGACTTGGAGACCACCCAGGGGACTGGGCAGGCACACTCGCCCATGTGCCTTTGTGGTTCATGGAGCTGTGACCTTGAGTGTTATAAATGGGCTATGGTTCCTTCTTCTGTGGCCCTGAACCCCTCCTCTGCTTCCAGGCTGCCATGAAATAAGTATCTTTTCTCTGTCCTGACCTTCTGCCATGTTTCTTCCTTGAAGCCAAATGACCATGGACTTAATCTCTTGAAATCATGAGCCATATTAATCTCTTGTCCTTCAAGTTGTAGATATTGGGCATTCTACCCCAGCGATAGGAAAATGAACTAATGCACCTCTCTTCTTCCTTCTTTCCATACTTCATTCCCTTCCTTCCTTCCTTCCTCTCTTCCTTGAATTCACATTGTTGTTGAATTTTGTGGAAAGGGAAATGAGTTTGAGAAATGAGGGCTGTTAGATTACCACAAGGCGACTCATAAAATTGTTTGCACAAAGGAATGGAGAGAAGTCTTGACACCCTCAAAAGTATGTTTTCTCTCCTGCAGGGACCGTGGTTTCAGAGTATTTTATGTTTAAAAATCAGTTATTCTTGCATGTGTAAGAAACCACTATGTGGTTTTACTTCTTTGGTAAGTAGGGTTAATGATGCTACCAATGACAGTATGTGAGTTATTGTGAGAATTATATATATTAATTCATGAAAAGTGCTTAGGATGGCACATAGTAAACACTCATTCACTGCTGGTTATTAAACTTCTTATAATTATATTTATTAGAAACTATACTCCCCCCAAATGAAAATGACTATACATAACTCTAATGTTAATCTTAGATGAATCTGAGTTTTGAAAGTCCTGACAATCTAATCAGTGAGACAGATAACTTCTCCACACATGCTCTAGCCCCTCACCCTTAGACAGCTTGATTTATTATCTACCTGGCAACATGACCCTTTGGGTTTATATGACTAATAAAAAATAAACACATTTACAGAATAAAGGTAAATTAGGAAATTACTTTGAAAATTTAAAAAAAATACATGACATTGAAATTAAAATTAGGACATAGCCATTTAACAGATGTGTGAATTGAACATGTACAGTGATATCTCTGAGCTTGTTTCCTAGACCAAAATTTAGGAAAAGATTCCTAAGATCACGAAGAAGCCAGGGTGATAATTCAATCAGATGTGTAACTTTAAGCTTCCTGGCATTTCTTGTGACATGTTGAAGGCTTGTTTTCTAAGATGCCTGCTCTTCGTGCCTTGCAGCAGAAACATCTGGGTTCGCAATCCGGCTCTTTCGCTTCCTCCCTGTGTCATTTAGGCAAGTACCCATCTTGCCTGACTTGCTACGTTCTCACCTCCAAAAACAGCCTAAGTTTGTGAGAAAAATGGGGAGCAGTGCAGAAATAATTCCTGCCATATTGCTTGGAACTGAGAAAGCTCGCAGTGCCTGGCAGCTCTTGACAAGTCCGTGACTTCCTAGGTTCCTGAGTTTGAATGGACAGTGCTGCCCTGTGGAGGAAAGGCAACATCTTCTTCCCACTTCACAATTTGGAAACAAGAATATGTCTTTGGGAATTAAACCTTTTTACAAAATCATGTCATAGGTGAAGGAAAGAAAGCTCTTTTCTAATAGGTGGAGGAAAAAAAGCTGGGAGCAAAAGATCTGGTTTCACAAGAAAGAAATCCTTTCCCAGGAGTGAGTCTTCACAAACAGCAGGAAGAGCTCTGGTGCTCCCCTAAGCCTCTTCCTCACCAAGGGATCAGCTGAAAGGAAGGAATGGCCGTTTCTTTCTAGTGCTGCTCTAAGAAGCTACAGGGGTGCGTGTAGGCATCCCAGAGCCCTGGTCTTTAAGGAGGTTCACAGCAGAACACCTTCCTGGTGCAGAACACTCTGACAAAGCTGAGCTTCAACACTTAGAGAGACAGAATCTGAGAGAGGAGCGCACAAAGGTAAAGGTTGAGTTCATCTTCGACTCCAGAAAAACACTAGCAATGTCAGATTAACCAAAAATATAATATTGACATATTGGACTACCTGTCAATAGTCTCCTGACTTTTCTTGGGTTTGAATAATGGTACTCTAAAGAAAAAGAGAGAAGAGAAAATCTCCCCTGGCAATTTGATTATTAGGTCACTTGAAGAGAGGCAATTTAAAAAACGAGAAAATGCCGCTGAGGGAACTAAAATAATATAACAAACAACGCTAATATAGCACCTTTTCTCTTCAAAGCACTTTACAAACATGAAGTAATTAGGCCAATTAAAACTTGAAAAAGTAGCCTATTTAGACACAATCTTCTCCCCACATACAGTGCATCTGCTGGAAATGACTCTCCAGCCCATTTTCAGTATGAACAATGCTTGTAGGAAAAGAGGATACCATAAATAGCTAGCAGGATTTATTCAGAAGGAACTGTGTCTAGAAGCACTTAAGGCATTTAAATAAAATTTCCCACACCCTGCTTTTTGTCTGACTCCCTTACCTCAAACTCCATGTAGATACTTTCCATGAGTGCTTGGTGGTTATGGATAGATGATAGTAGAAAACAAAGGTGATTAGTCTAGAGAATAAATGGGCAGAATGTATTAGATTTGCCCCTTTACTATAAACTAATTTCCAAAGCAGTGTCCCAGAATACCTGAGCAAAGAGACAATGTGTTGAATTATAAAATGTTCTGAATTCGAAGTTAGGAGATTCAAATCCTTGTTCAAGTTTAACCACTAATGCACTATAAGATTTGGGAAAATGATTTAATCTATTTATGGTTTCAGTCTCTTAAATGTGAAACATGCTGTTTGGATTAGATCCAGTTTTCAAAGTATATTCTGAGGGTTCAGGGTGTCCTCGATGGGTGTACATAAAAGCTCTGCATCTCTATTCTGGTTCAGGAGCAGCCAGATTTTAATTCATTATAGATTTTGAATTTTTATGAGATGTTGTAAATAGCTCCATATCTAATAGAGTAAGAAAACCACTGAAATGGATGCAGTCTAAATTCTCTTGGAAGTCTGCTATTCTATGATTTTATGAATGTTTCCAAACCTTATAATATACAGGACATAAAAAAAAAACTTACATTTGGTTAAGCCTCTAGTATGGGGTAGGGGTTTAAAGGCAGTCAGTGTTCTTGAGCTCTCTTCGTGCACCGTAAAACAAAAGTAAGTTTTTTCTGTCTGACTTGTCTGGCCTCAGGTACAGCGGATGTTAGCCGGGATGCCCCCTCCACATCTGTGTTCTCCCTGTGCCACCCTCTCTGTCTGATCTTAGTAGGTGATTCTCATCCTCTGATCCTCAAGATCTAGGTTTAGGGAGGGAGTTAAGAAGCTCCATTATACTCCCCAATGTTATCATTTTCCAGGGAGCTTTACATTAAGCTGTCAGCGTGTTTCTTTTCTGTGGTTCATGAGGATAGACACTGTGCCAGGGGAAGGACCATGGGTATGTAATCAGGGCACCTGGCTTGGACATTTTCATACCATGTGAGTTCACAAAAGTCACGCTCATGACCATGATCTATCTAACTGGTTTTCTTAGTTTGATAACCGTGAATATTAATAGGTACCTAACTACCTCCTCATACCACTATTATGAAATTTTTAACGTTCAATTTGCAGAAGCACATTGAGATTTCTTTAAAATGTTCTACTTAGCCTTGGTGTCATTTAAGATGTTTTCGTTTCTCATCTCTTGCAGCACAGAAACTGAGTAATGAGCCAAACTGAAGTGTTTTCCAGGAGCACAGATTCCCCAACAAAAATAAAGGATTCCTAATTCCAGATGGAAGGCATTTTGGCATTTCCTTAGAGAATACCAGTAGTGAATTAAAATAAATTGCTCCTTACTGAGGAAAAGTCTAGCAACTCATTTGTAGGCCTATCCACACTCCAATTAAAATAGCACAATTACAGGGAAAATTGTGAGGAAATGCCATCAATACTATTGACTATTTTTGCAACTCTGACAATCATAGGGAATATACGTAGTGACAATACTCAATGAAAAAATATACAGAACATAAAATAAACAGTGAGTTATGGGTGCAGGCTTCTGGGACAAGTTCCAGTAGTGGCTAGAAAAAGTGACCTAGCTATCAGCGAGAAGATCCTAAGATTCAATCCACAGTATAAGTTTGGTAAAGCAAAAGGGGATTTTTCTTTTACAACACTAACACCAGGAGCAGAGATGAGCTTGAAGCTGCTGTGTATCACAAGGTATCCCACACCTCAGACGACATGCTGTGACTCTTGAAAGAGGACGTTTCCCACTGAAAATTACTTTACGAGAGTTTGGCAGAGCTCTAAACTTATTTTCTCAGTTGTGACTGGAAATTATGCAAATGATCAAATCAACAAATTAGCACAGGCCCTTAGGGTTACAATTTGAAACCAATAAACTCAAATCTAAAAGGCCCAAACTTCTATCAAACACAGTACACTGTTTGGTTTTTAACCAACATACAGCTCCCTGAATTCCTAATTATCTAGCTGTACTACCCAAAACCAACTGCACTAGACACATTAGTCCTGGATATAATGTTTTATCTGCCTATCAGAAGTTCCGTGCATGCCTATTTTCTTTATACTATATACTTAAATATGCTCTAATCCTTATCTTTCCCTTTCCACTGTTATGACTGTTCGAAATATTTTCTTTCTCAACAAGTGGTATATGTGTGTGTTGGACCACAGCTCTTATTACAAAATTACCTACCTTATTCATATATTCGTTTCTATGTAATCATAGCTTCATTTCTGTCAGAATCTAGATTGAAAATCTAATGTTACTGTCCTAAAAAACTTTTCCTAAGAATTATCAGATTTGGATAGGCATATCTAAAATTTGATCAGTGCATCTCTGAGACACATTTTTCTCTTCAGAAATGTCGGGAAAGAGGGCACTCTTTCCAGTCTACCACTGGAAAACACACACACACACCGGCATGCACCCAGGTCACTGTGTTCTGTACTTGACCTGTAATGTTAAACAAAAAGCATTGCTTTTAAAATTATTCATGACAGGCCGGTGGCACAGAGTCTATCTGGCAAGTGCAAGTACCTGAGTTCAATTACCAGAACCAAAAAAAAAGAAACTGTTAATGACAAAAAGATGGAAAGGTAGATAATACGGTGTATGATAAATAAATATCCAAAGAAATCTTGACAGCTGGATGAATGGCCCAAAAATCAACATGAGCTATCACAAATATATGGTGATACACTGTTAAATACATGAGCCCAGAAACTCACCAAACATTTCCTTTGGGATCTTGGATTAATAGAATCTGCTTCCCTCTTAATTCCTACTTGAATCCAACTAAATTACCTTCTAGGACCCAGTTTTCTTATATGCTGAGTGGAAATAATAAATTCAATTTTATGGTATCATTTGGGAAAATTCAACAACATAGCATAAATTAACTTTATAATACAGAGTCTAGAATTAAAGTACTTGTATAGTATAGACATAAAAGAGTGTATTGATTTTAAAAGTTACCTTCATTAATAAAAGTAGAGGATACCTGGTATATATTCAGTTATTCATTTCACAAATGTTTAGTATATCCTTAATATGTATTTAAACACCTAACATATCTATTGTCATGTTATGCTTGGCTTAGAAGATGCATAGGTGAACTAGCTCTGGAATTAACATGGAGTTGAGAAGTTGCTTTGAACTGATCACAAACTCCAATACCTGCATTCCATTCTTCTGACTGACTGCATTTGTGCCACACAACTTGAGTTTCTGAACATCCCCTTTTGAAAGACACTGAGCTACAGATTGTCAAGTTAACAAACTTACCTAAAGAACTCCAACCCAAGACACACTTGAATCAGATATGGATCCCATCTTTAGAGCACTCACCATGCATTAGGCTACATGACCTTCTCCAGAAAGCATGTCCCACCAGGAGAATTTCTCTCTTGGGAATTCAGATGTAGACCTATGGAGAGATTGCTGCAACTGGTAGACCAAGCTTGGAAAAGGAAGATGTAAGAGAGGGAGCTGAGACTAGGGCCGTGTTCATACTGAAATTGGGAGACACCAAAGTGATAGCAGAAATATCCAGAGAAAAGGAGAAGAGCAATGGGAGTGAGAGACCCCAAGATTGAAGCCAATGCTAGGATCCTCAAGTTCCTAATAAAAACTGCCTCTTACTGAGCATCTACTGTGTCCTGATCACCCTTATAGCATAACATCTACTATATCTTGTGGTCACCACCAGACTTTCCATAAGCTAGCTGCTATTGTTCTCATTTAGCTCATGTGGAAACTGAGACAGAAAGAAGTACAGCAGCTTGTGAAGGATTCAAAGCTATTGCTTATGTTAACCAAGAATCAAGCTTGAGCTTTCTAGGGCTCAAGTCCCAGAGACTCTAATTCTCTCCTACCCAATCCTTTCCACCTTGATAAGAAGCCTTCTCCCTTTGGATGGCCACAGTGAGCCTTTCCTTCACTTGGCAAGAAAAAATCCAAACCACAGCTGCATCTCTGTGCCTGATAGATCTTTGTGTTCAAATAAAGGATAAAAGAGGCTGACACTCTCATGGGCCACCACTGCTGCAGGAGAAGTAATTGTTCCTCTTGGGGAACATCTTGCTTTCTGGACTGAGCAGTACTGAATTTCTGAAGAGCAGACGTTGAAAGCTTCCAAAATGGCATTTTGGAGATAATAAATAGAACGTTGAAATAATAATGAAGCAATGTTTCATAACCCCACCCCCCCGAGAAGTACTCCAAAGCATCCCCCATTTGAATGTCTACCACATTTCACCAAAGAGGACAGAGGGCAACAGCTTGCCCCTCTGTACTAAGACATAAATAAAGGCAAAACAAGAGCCAAATCAGTTCAAAAGAAGACTTGCAAAGGAATAACAGATGCCGCTATCCTCTACTTGTGGTAAGTTGTATGATTCCATAACTATTTTTTCCACCTCAAATAGAAAGAGAAAAGACTGCCATTTTTACTTTTCCACAAACATTGCCCTGTAGAAGGCTGTATACGGAAAATGAATCATAAAATGGTTTTCTATAAATTAACAAAGAAAATAAATGAAAACTTATATTCTAATAGTGTATTTACTTTCTCTAAATAAAAGAGTACTTTTAAATTTGGCTAGCGCTTTCATCTTATCAAAAATCACCTGTATATTATACTATTATTGAAATCATTCAGGAAGATAAACAGCATTAAAATCCTGACTCCACTGATTTCTTTGATTTTACTCTTAGCCCTACCAGTCACAAAATTGTTACCCATCCTTTCTTTTCCTCAATTTCTTAGATTGAGACTCTTTAATGAGTTAATAATTATCCCTGTCCAATGGGGTTATCTGGAGGATTAATCCAGACAATCACATCCCCCTCATAGTGCCTAGCACATGATAGCTCTCAATAAATATTAGCCTTTTTGTTATAGCATCCAATAGGTGAAAAAGTTGAGAGATGTATTGACTCTATCACACTATGTATGACACTAGGTTTAAGATATATAAGAAAAGAGTAAAATGCAATAGCTATCATGGTTGTAATGAAATCAATATGGTAGAGTTCAAATCTTTTTTTTTTTTTTTTTTTTTTTTTTTTGTACTGGGAATCAAACTCAGGACCTTGTACTTTCAAGGCAGCCAGTGGAACCACTGAGCTAAATCCCTGGCCCTAGAGTTCAAATCTTAATATGACTTTAGGCAATTTTTTTACCTCTCTATGCCTCAGTTTCCTTACCTATAAAATAGAGATAATAATAGTCCTTGTTTCATCAGATTGGTATTATGAAATAACTTCCTATAGGTTAAGTATGCAGAAGAGTACAGTGGCTCACATTAAATACAAAACAAATGTTTGCTACTATTAGTTGTGATTAGAATTACTTAAAATAATGATACTCATATATGAAATCTCAGCCCCAGGGTTTATGTCCTCTGTATTTGGAAACATCTCTGCAGCCTTAGGAAGCTAGCTGCTTTGATATACATACTATACTGCCACAGGAACTGTTGGCAACTTTGCTACCAATCCAGATTTCACATTTAGTGGTACTATGTCAGGGAAACACTAATTCAACAGAAGACAGCCGAAGCATGTTTAATTGCTTGCAGGTATTTTGCCCCAGTACTGATAACATTTTTTCCCTTAAACCTGCTCAGAGTAATTATGGCTCTTAACTATTGTTACAGCTCCTCTGTAACAAATGCTGGGTGACTCTTCCAAGTAGTTTTATCAATCTGACATTCTAGCAAATGTCCCTTGCTAAATGTCAAATGAGATTTCTGGAGGGGAGAGTAAAATGCCTCTTCTTCCACATTCCGAGTTTATGTAGATCAAAAAGACATTGCTTGGGTCCCATTGTTTTAGCAAATCAGACATCTGCAATAATCTACCAAGAATCTATATTCAGCCAAGGCTCCATTCTTAACACTGGGGAGAATTAATTATGAATGTGGAATCAGCATCATTGTCAATCCACGAAGCTGAACTGATGCGCAGTGATGCTGTCCTCCTGCAGTTTTAATTAATCAGAGAGAAGTTCAAGGGTGTAAGACAGAAACAGAATGAGACCCAGAAGGGGCCTGTGGGCCTGTGTAGGGAATCACCGATGTATCTCTAGTTGCATATTATTCATGAAACAAATACTCCAAATCATGTAACCACACAAGGATACTTCAAGAAGATAATAAAATATAGTGATTAAATATAGTGGGTCAATCCAAAGAAAAAAATAGCTTCCGTGAGAAAGCAGAATATGATTTTCCCTAGATGGGGATGATTGGAGAAATAACTAAAAGTTGGAAGAAGTGACCATAATTAGTTGGTGCCTTATCCCCTTCATGCTGTTCCTTCCACACTGACAGAACTCTCATTTCCTTCCACTGTCTGATGATCATTGTCTCCAGATTCTTCTTAGCCCTCCAAGTTCATCATGATTGATTTCAGCTGCCTATGACAACTGATCCTCCTTGTCGGAGATTGCTTTAGGAAAAGCTTTTGGCATAATTGTTTATCTATTAAGACCCATGGAGAATTCTGCCAAGCACATGTCTGGTAAAGGCTACTTCATTTTCCAAGTGAGTCACATAAGAAGAAACAATAGTGTTCTAAGGTAACACTGGGAACTATTGTAGCCATATCCACATCAAGAAAGCACACATCATAAATTCCGAGTCAAAATGCTGAAAATAGTAGAAAAAGATAGTGTTTTTTGTTACTGAGGCAATATACCTAACACCTGAAACTTAAAGGAGGCAAGGATTATTTTGAAACATGGTTTTCAGACAGTTCAGCCCATGCTTGGTTGGATCCATGGTAGAAACAGCAAGGTAGAAGAGCATGAGAGAGGAAATTTGCTCAATCCATGGTGGCCAGGAAAGAGAGAGAGAAAGGAGACAAGGGAAAGAATACAGCCTTCCAGGTCACACCCCCAGTGACCCCTCTCCAACCAGGCTCTGTGTTCTAACAGCACATTCATGGACTGAGCTAATGAATGGATGAATCCACCCATGAGTGCAACACCTCGATGATCCAAGGATCCTTCACACACATGGGGGGGGGGTATTTTACATCTAAACCACAACTAATGGAGAGATCTGCATCTCTGATGATCTCACAGAACGATTAAATCACCAAATCCTAGATTGCACCTACTCTTGAACATCTTACTATATAATATAGCAATTTCTCACTTATAAAGCAATTTTCATTAGCTTTCCATTAATCACAGCTAAAATATCTTAGCCAAAATCCTTCTCAACATAGAAAGAATTCCATAGAATTATTTTAATTTATATTTACAACAGCTCTCTAGCTAAGTGTCTTCCCCTTTAATGAAGGAAAAAATGCAAATAAAATATTTGATTTGTCAGTAGCAACCTGAGTCAGTAGTATGGAATGATTGCCTATGGATGAGTGCTTTTATAAACAATTCTCTATACTACAGTATGCTGGTAGTTTTATCACTAGAAATGTATTTGTTTCTATTTCATTTGATTTAGAATTTCTCAGATGCAAGACGATACAGTAAATTATAGAAGTGCAAATATTACAAACACAAGACAATCCCTGGCATAGCAAGATTGAAAGAGTGTCCATTAATAGTTACAATATACCACGATGATGCTAAATAATGGTAACAAACACTGGAGTTTGGAGCATTAGGTAATAATGACTAAGATGTACATAAGCGAATGAACACAAAGATTTTAAAGACATATGGAAGAGTTGGTAAATGACAAGAAAACTAGGTAGACTCAATGAACTGAACTATTTGAAGATCCACAGGTAATTAGCTATCACAGATACAGGAAATGTGAATGGGGTTCAGGTACTTGGGAGCTAAGTCACAGAGGAGGTAAGAGTCCAGTTAATAGCAGGTCTTGTACATCCTGCTAGAGAACTTGAACTTTATTATATGGATCACTGACTTCTAAATTTTTCTTTATTCTTAACATTTTTGCTGAAACAAAACCATATCTAAAACTATTAAAATAGATAAAATAAAACTTTTCTGGTTGAACCCATAAAGCACATTTTAAACCCACTCTCTGGGGATCATGGAGTGTCAGCTAAAGGTTCTAACTATAAAACTGACGTAAAAATAATGACGTCTGAGCTAGATTATTCTGAAAACATTATGCAGGACAGAGGGCCAGAGAAAGAAATGAAGGCAATAAGTCTGGTAAGGGGAAATAAATGGTAGATCTCAAAATAACTTCCAAAACTTTCCCAACACTCTGTGCCCAAATAAAGACAGTGGCACCAAATCAGCATCCACTTTGCACCCAGCTCCTGTTGCCCATCCTTTGTGCTAATAGCATTTCACAAGGGGCAAATGGGCAGAGGGATCAGCATGTCTGCTTAAGAGGTGCCAAGCTTAGCTCCCTGATGAGCTTATGCCAATAACAATACTCCTCCCCTCTTCTCTATAGCAATTTTCGCTGGGGTATAACAGAGTCATAGACAAAGTGTTCTGATGAAAGGTTTCTTTGGAGAAGAAGGAAGTTTTTCTCATTTTATTGAGTGCTGCAAGGACAAATGACTTCTATTCTGCCAGACGCAAACATGGAGCCATGAAGTCCTAAATGCTGGGGCAGACTAACTCCTAACTAAGACGGGAAAAAGGCTGCAAATGAAAGAGGACATGAGTGAGGAAGGAAGGGCCAAAAGGCAAATGAGTTGGGCTTTTGATAATATCATGAAGCTACCGTGCAGTGTCTGATATAAGACTCTCACTACCTCCAAATGTTTCATTTACTTGTGCCACTGTTTTCACTATCAAGGAACATATTTGAAGTTGAGATCTTTCTTTCATGCAATTGAAATGACCTCGCATAATACAGGGCTGTTTAGAATTTTCAAAACTAGAATTTAAAGTGAGGTAAAATCAGTAGTGCATAATGAATTAATATATGACTGATAGGACAGAGTTCAGAAAGACACTCAGTCTATGGCTTATATGGAGAAATGACCACGTACGAGTACGAGGGTGGAACATACAGATAAAGAAAAAGCAAATAGGAGAATTGAAAGACTATACCGATTTGGCCTTTAGATGTGTTAAATCTCCATATTTGTAGCATAGCCAGGTAACACTAAAAGGGATATTCTTTTAAATCAACATAACATCCTGTAGAAAGATCAAAATCTATCTTAGAGACCTTTCAAGCTAGTGGCACAATGTCATGTTTTTCTACATGAGTGTAGAAACTCCTGAAATACCTTTGAGATTTTTATAGACAGTAGCTAAATATAATTGATACCTGAAGATCAGTATCAGAGGATAGGATAGAATAAATTCTATGATTTAAACAATAAATAATGTTAAGCCATAATTTTATACTACCATGAGATACAGAAAAATCAAAGTGCACATGATTTTTTAAAGATTAATGTCAAGACAACAAAAAGAGTTCTCATTCCTCCATGGCTGCTATAGTTGTAAGTCATGACCATCCAGTGTTAACTACTCCATCCCTGTGTGCTAAGGGAGACTTTAAAAACGTAGAAAAATTTACTGTACAGGAGTCATGAGGATTAATTTTATTAAGATACTCAGTGCCTCAGATCAGTCTCACACTATGACATGGAGCTGTTTGTCTCCTCTGCAACAGAGTCAGGCACCTGAAACCTAGAAATCAGAAATTCCCAAAGAGGTACAAGGTCAACGGAGGGACAAAAATCAAATTTTTCAGCTTCCCAGTTGCTATCTGGCCTGGTTTCAAATAAATACAGGGGGGAATCCATGTTCTGTGCTTTGCTTATTTCTAATGGGCTTCGTAAGCTGAAGGAAAGGGAGATTTGACGTTTACACTATTGCAAATCTGTGGGTACAACAGAGTTACAGCTGCCAACCCGTCCAACTAATTCTCCTATCAAAAGTCTTACAGGGAAGGGACAAAAAGCATTTTATTCATCAAACAGCTCTTACTGAACGATATTTTGATGAAATAATTATAAATGAATCAGAAGAACTAAATTACCCTTGAAATAATAACAATACTTAGCATTTTCATTTTGAGAGTGTTTAACAAATTACTAATTATTTAATTTACAGTCTAGCATCATGACGAAAGGATTTCTACTCCAGTTTTATAAATAAGGAACAGAGTACTCTGGCAGGGTGATGTGCTCATGTTAGAAAGCCAATTGAGGAAGAAGGGCAATCGGCTTTTTGTACAGCTGTTCCCATAGGTAGGGTCAGAGGGAGAGAGGAAAGAGAGAGATAGCTTTCCTTCTGTTCTCCAGCTTTCCAGGCCTTCAAAGTCTTATGCAACTGCATTTTCCAACAAAGTTTCTGAAGGGAAATACTATCCTAGAATTTCTGTGAGTCACCCTCCTGGATTTGTAGCTTGCCAGTCTAAGAAGTTGGGGGTACCAGGGTATGAATTGTTCCTGCGGGGCAGTTATAAGGATTTTGCAACGAAGGCAACGGCATGCAGGATACACTCAGAACTCTCTAGTGCTTTCTTCCCAGAAGTCTGCTGCTAAAAGATGTTGACTCACTTTTCCACTTGTTCTTTAGCTTCCGATCTACAGTGTGGCCCACGTGCCCTGGAGACTTTCAGGCTGCTGCCCTGAGCTGGCATTCTGAGCTCAATGGAGATTTGCAGCTCTTACTTCCTTACTGGTTTCTGGAGTTGGCACTGTCCACACCTGGAATTCCTCCTGCCAGTTTAGTCCATGCTGAAACATCACCCTGTAACTGGTCCCCATAGTAGCTTTATATTTTAGGGCCCCAGAGGTAAACTGATATAGTAAGGCACAACCCCCCCGTGTTCATGTTTCCTTTGGCTGCTTGTGTTGCCCATGCTGAGTTTGCAAAGGCATTGTAACTAGGCAACAATTGTATTCCTCTACAAACAAGCAATCTTGCTGCCTATTTTCCTAACTTCTTCCTGTGTATGTGTTTTATACTATTTATGTGCTCCTGTTATCTATTATTATGTAACGAACTATATTATAATGTAATGATTTAAAAAAACAGCAATCCCCCAAGGTTATTTTCATCAGGACTCATCTTGTCTGTTCTCTGTATTATTTTATATTGACCAGAGTTACTCATACTATCAAGGTCTGCTGGGCCTATTGAGTCTGCTGGGGCTGGCATGGCTTATTTTTCTAGGTCTCTCTCCACTTGTTGTACAAACCTTTAACAATCTACGACAAGTTTCTATGAGCATGGCTTCTGGTGACCACAAGAAAGAAGTAGCAATTCTAAGACTTCTTTGATACCAAGCTTGATTCCTGGTGCTGTAGCTCAGTGACAAAGCATTTGCCCTA
The DNA here is from genome assembly GCF_000247695.1 of Heterocephalus glaber. The sequence goes on along the minus strand of NW_004624767.1, from coordinate 6,221,530 downwards.
TGTGCTTGAGGCCCTGCATTCAATTTCCAACACCAGAAGAAACAAAAAGACTAAGTTTGAAAGATTCCATGTCAGATCTTCTGTATGTTATTTGGTCAAAACAAACGATCAGGCCTGCTTGATATTTAACACAGAAGAGAAACATATTATCTTTTGACTGGAGGAATGGTATGGACACACAGGAAGTGAAGGAATTGATAACAACAATCTATGGAGATTATCAAGTGTGTGAATATATGAGATTGTATAAGCATTTGAAATCAGGAGTACTATTTTCAGTTTTAATGGTAGAAGGTGTCTTAATGGTCCTGAAGTTCATTAACTGGTTCAATAGACATTTCCTTTCTACTTTTCATTTCTTGGTTTATTACTGAGCATCTACACTTTGCCTGATTCTCCTTTAGGATATGAGGAATAACAATGCACAAAAGATGGGATTTTTTTAAAGGAAATTCGATTCTATCATCAATAACTTGACAGTATGTAAGTCAATAAATAAACAACCAAAAATCTGACAGCGATATATATATTTTGCAGAGAATTAGCATTTCATAATAGAGCATGACCAGTTGTCTAACGCTGATTAGGAAACTGAGCTAGATTCATTGAAGAGCAGATATTTCAGCTAAGAGTGAGTGACAGGAAGGGCGATAGCTAATGTGAAGGCTCAGGGTGATGACAAACTGGGCATGTTTTCCGAACAGCAGGAAGCCTGATGCTGCTGAAAAACAAGAACAGAGAAGGAAAGTGGTGGGGAGAAAAGCAGAAGGGCAGCCAAGGCCTGATTACAGAGGGGTTGTGGATTGTTTTCAGGAGTTTGGTTTCAATTCCAAGTCTGGTGGAAGCCGTCAGAGAGTTTTTAATCATGTGTCTAGTTTGTATGTTTGAAGCCAGCTCTGAGAAGCACTAAATGATTTGGATGTGGGAGGTGAGAGAGAGAGTAGTTAAGATTAGCTCTTGGATTTGTGTCTGCACAACCACACAGATAAGGGTACTATCTACTGCATTTGAACCAATTGCTGGAAAGAATGGGCATATGGACAAAGAAAAAAAAAGAGGACATCTCTTTTTGTCATGTAAGTTTCAGATGTTTACTAATGTCCTTGTGGAATTTCAGCTTTCTGGATCCCAATAATGAATTCCTCAGTAAGGGGCAGAAGTTCTTGGGAGAAAATAATCTTGGAGTTTGATAAAACATCATAGAAGAGTTTGAAGGGCTTCCCGTGGCTGTTTCAATGCTAGCAGAGTCCTCATTCTGGCTGATCTCATTATTTCCTGAGAAAGAAGATAACCAGCAGACCAGGACCAGAGCCCATGGAAGTAAAAAAGAAAGGGATGAGGAAGGAAAAGAAAAACAATCTTTTCTTTTTTCTCTGTTTTTCACAAAAATTGAATTGCCAACTACATACTACAGATTGACTTAGCGTTGAGTAACAGATATTGTAGTCTATTTGAGGAGGTAGATACAATTAAATAGTCCCCCAGAGGCCACAAAGTTGATGTATATGTGTCTTAGTGAGAGTTGCTTCTAGGCTTGGTGTAGAGGCCTCCAGACAGAGGCTACTGGTGTCCCACATGTCCTTTGATAGTTTAACCCATCATGGTCTTCCACGATATTGGGTAATCTTGACCAAAACACTAAAGCAAGAGAAGAAAGCAAGTGTTCCAATGGGAGACTTTCATTATGTAATGGGGAATTCGAGCTAGGTTTGATGAAGAACAATGACACTGCCACATAGCTTTTGTCCGGCCCAGAAGTCCCATCTACACTTTTACTTTGTGGGAACAATGGCTGAATGTATGAATATGAACCATATGACCTATTACTTTCTCCAAGCTTGGGGCATGACCTGTGCTTCTAAGCAAAACAGCAGGTACAAGGTCACAGCAGCAAAGCCGCAGGGCCAACTCTGAAAGACATGTTGTACAAAATGGCAAAGGGACTGCCAAATGGCAAAATAACTGCAATTATTCTCTAGCTGCCTGGAATTTGAAACTCAACAAACCTTAAAATAAATAAACCTCTGAGAGGTGAGATGGGGGAGAGGAGAGACATGAAAGTAGGCTGGTATTATGGCTAAATTGGGCTAGTGACAGTGTTAACTGTCTTTGAGCAGTAAGCTGTGAGAGAGGATCAGTAACACAAATGAAAGCAATGACAACAATATTTCAAACCTATTTTAGGAAGCAAATGTTGGATGGGATGGAGAACCAAACCATCTGGGTTCAAGTCTGATTCCCACAGGTAGTAACAAGTCGTTTTAAACTTTAGGGACCTCTGATCCCCCAAAATATTTATAGATTTGGCTTTGAAGAATAAATAATTTACTGCAAAGGTCAAAGAACAACAGGTGATATAGAAAGGGCCCCCTCTAAATGCCAGTTATTTTTAAAAATTACATTGTCTTATAATTTATAATTCATAATAAGATCGGTGTTAATTATCATAGCCATTTATATACTCTGCAGAATTGAAAATACCATGCTTCTCTTATTTCCGCCTTCATACCAGGAAGGAAAATAACATAAGAAGCTTTTCTAGAAATTTTGGTAGTTTCATACCGAAATGAACTCGGGCTGCTGTGTAGCAGTTCCTAAACAACTATTGTGCTTGCCCTCAGGAAATGATGGTATTTGAGGAATTCAAAGGAGAGCATAGTGACATACTGAGCTACTGACCAAACACACAGAGTCACCAATATAAAGGACTCTGGACAAATGGAGATGTTTTATTCCCCTATGCCATGTGAATCTGTAATCACTTAAACCACATACAAACGGAGCTCAATGTTGTTGTTGTGTTTCGGTTCTTTTGTAAAAGTAAATATATTCATAAATAACTCCAGAACACAATTATACTAAAGGAATGTTGTCTTAACTTATGAAGACAATGTTTTCAGACACTTTAGGCATGCCCATATTTGTATATAAATCATAAACCATTATTTCCTCATGAGAGTAGCATCTTTATGAGCATTTATTCATGAGTTATTCTCAACTTATTTTTCCTACGCTAGTACAATATGTGGAATTCATATGAGGAATACATTTGCATAGATTCATAAACAATATCCTTTTTAATTTAATCCATTACTAACAGTCTTCTCTCTCCTGAGCAGACCACATATTGTTAGACAAATTTGAATTACTTGGTTTCAACCAAAAAATCATATTATTTCCAATTTTAAAATGATAATTTATATAAAAATTCTAGATATGTAATTACATATCTAGATTACATATTATTACATATTATTTATATATATATTACATATTATTTTATATGAATCTAAGTTTTCTCATATTCATTTTAAAATAAATCTTTCTCTTCATCTGTTGGCTGTATAAAAGCATTTATTGAGAATCTACTAAATAAGGAACTATATAAGCACTGGGATTTTTAAAAATCCAAGATAGAATCTTGAATCACTTAGAATTTTGAATATAATGTACAATGGGAAAAACTTTGAATAGCTTCATCATTTTGGCTACTGCCTGAGACAAAGTTGATTTGGAAAAGGGAGAGAGAAAAGGAGAGAATAAAGGAAGGAAGGGGAGAAGGAACCTCTTACTGAGGTGGCCCCAAGAAAGATACAAGATACAATGCAGTGGTCAGCTGTTTCCAGAGGGTTCAGGACGATTTCACCCTTAGTCACGTTTCCCTTTGAAAATTAAACTATCAAAGTTCCCTTGTTTAAGTGTATGTCTCTAAGTCCCCAAAACTGGCTAGGTTTTCCTCTCTGTATGAGTTTTCCTCTCTGTATGTGCAAGAAGCAAGATGTAAGAGTCTGTGTGTGAGAATATACATGTGCCCAATTACAACATGGGGCGTTACTCCCTCCCCATAGCTTTTCTGGAGGATTGCTGGACCTCTACCTGATTGCATGGAATCTCATCAACTCATGCATATAAGCAAACAGCTAACTGCTTAGTGGTACTGTACTACCTTATGTGTATGCCAGAGCTCTCTACTCGGGTTGCAGAAGGTGTCTGGAGTTTGGCACTAAATATAAGGCCCACCTTTGCTTCTAGGGTGGGCCATGCTCTCTGGTTTGATCCAAGGTGTAATTATAGAGACATCTAGTGGTCAGGTCCAGGAGTGTGTCAGCTAAAAACAAGCCAAGCTGGACTCGTTCCCCACGGAGGATGCCATGACTGTGCTAGGAAGAGCGGTAACCAGTGAGAAAATCTAGGCTAAAATGGTGCATTATGCCTACATGCTTAACTTTCTGGTATTAAGTCCTGGAAAACTTTAAGATGAAAATAAAAGAAACTGTTCATTTTAAAACATAAAACAAAATCAAAGGAAATTAAGTAAATCATTATTTAGTAATAATTTCAGAGTTCCTGGTTTCCAAAAGAGGCCAATCTGTCTCATAAATCTTACTGTGTCAGAAATGCAGCATTATGCAGTGGCAAATAATACACTACTATAAAGTTTTACTTATACATCGAAATACTAGTTTCTGGCAGACATACAAAAAAAAACCCTTGCATTAACAGTCATTGACACATTAGTATGAATCAGTTGATAAAGGTCTAGGAATGAGCAAGAGTAGAAGCTGCCAAGCCTAGATGAAAGGAATAAAGCAATGTTGTCCCAGTGGTTTGCAGTAGTGGACGCCTGCAGTCGAGTTACTGGAGAGGTTGATGCAAGAGGATCAGTGGAGCTCAGCAGTTCATAATCAGCCTGGGCAACATAAAAAATAATCCTCTCTTCCAAAAACACAACAAAAATACCCCACATTTCCAAGATAGCAGAAGGGGTGGTACTGCCATCAGGTTATGTTAACATCTGAAATATACTGATTTTAGTTAATAAAATAACTTTGTACTTATCAAAGCTCAGGGAAAACGTATGGTTCAAGAGCTATTCTATAATTCCAAAAGTTGGGGAGGTGGTGAAAAAAGAAATAAAAGCTAAGAAAAGAAGGCAGGAATTGTACAATAGATACACACACACACACACACACACACACACACTCTCTCTCTCTCTCACACACAGAGGTGTACAAATACAGAGCTCCCCACATAATTCTTTGTACTATACTGCCTTCATGGCCAAAGCTCTGGGTGAGGTGTAAAATTTAACCTTTTGCATCATTAAAATCCTAATCCAATGAAATGAGACCCAAATCAATACTGGTATCTTCTATTTTCCATGGTGAGGGAGCTCCTAGTATTATAATAAAGCCCTACTATCTGCTTAAACATTCTCCAGATCATCCTCTAGAATGGGGAAGTTGCTTGCCTGCACCTGATATTTTGTTGCTCAAGATACAACAAGGGGATGTCAACTGCTTCATGACATAAGATACTGCACAAAGAGGAAGTGTGGGGCTGGGGGAAAGCAAGATGCTACATATTGTCTTTATGCCTCTCCCTGACCCACTGGACAATTCTAACATCACCCACTTAGGCCCAACGCCTCTGAGAGAGGAAATAAGGTCAACACTCAGAGAATGTTAGGAAACAAAACACAAGATTTGTGAAATTATTTAATTGTGAAGTTTATGTCAGTATTATTGGATCAACAGTAGACCTTTTAGCTTTGATTTTTTTTTTTTTAGGAGCAAAGTACTACTCCAAAAGCACATATAATACTGCTCTTTGCCTCAATAACTTTACTCATACCCTGCACTAGATTTCTCTGCAATTTCGCTGCAATATTTAAATTAAAGCTAGTGATTCTGAAAGCGGTAAGTTAACATGAATTCCATATTGGGCTTCTATAACTGATATTTTCTTTCTGAAAGTAGATCTTATTTACCCATAATTCTACATTTCTAATCCTTCCCCGTTAAAAACCCTTTTCAGCTCCAAGCATTATTCTAATTACTGAACTCACTAAATGACTCGCATACGGATGATCTTTAATATGCTTTCCTTGTGTGTTGGTCCACATCCCCCTCTTCAGAATCACTTGGGTCTACTGACTTAATGGTCCCCAGACCTGCAGCAACGGAAAAGGTCTGAGCTCTTCTTGTATATGCACATTAGCAGGCTTCTCCCAAAATCTGTGTGTTCATTGTAAGCCCATTAAAATTCAGAATGCACACAAAATTCAGAATTCATTTTCACTTGAAACTTTCAGAATCTCCATCTCTGGCAGGAGTAGGGGTAAGGCAAAGAAGCCAGAACATCTATTTTTTTTTTAAACAGAATTCCCAGGTAATTCTTTTTCAAACAAAGCAACGAAATTTGAAAACCTGCCCCATCACTTCTTTAATTACCCGGTACAGTCTCTGACTTTCAGTGTGATGATACATGATTAAAACCTTTGGTAGTGTTCACTGTCCTGCTTAAGCTCCAAATAATATAATGCACAGGGACAAACTCCATGCACATCAAATTCTATGAGTAGAAGAATTCATTACTATTTGGATGTGCCTAAGGACATTTCCTGCCATCTGTGGCCTAGGAGTTTCCACTCTATGAAGACTGGAAGGAAAGCATCCAAGGATAGACAGTCAGCTTGAGGAAGCAAGACTTCCTGCTTGGGAAGTACACAGGGAATTTCTTCTGTCAGTATTAAGAGGAGGATGTGGTACAGCTTGGAGTCTGCAGATCAGCTCAGCTGCTGCTCAGCAAGCAGCTGGTAATGCAGCATTCATATCATGCTGGCCCGGCTAAGAATACTCTTTCTATTCTTGCTTGCTTTTTGTTTTATTTTGCTTTGTTTTCAGGCTGAGGTGTTAGGGTAAGAAGCAGTATTTGAATGCATTTCACAGTTATCCTGCGTTTCGTAAATCAGTGCATCCTATCAGCTACCTTCAGCAAAGGAGAGGTTGGCCCCATCCACCAGGGAACCAGCCAATATCTGAAAAGACTGAGTGGATATTAAAAGTCCACAGGGTTCATGCTCCGGGATTTTCACTTAGACCTATCCATTGATGCTGCCCTTTACTGCAATCACAATCACTAAGTAATGAAAAGGTTGTGCAGCCAAAGACAATGCTGTAATTCTAGATGATATTATTGCATTCTATTTGCTATACATGCAAGACAACATTTATATTAGGACAAAATTAGAATTCTATTCTAGCAATATTTTACAAAGACAAGAATACTGTAGGGCCAGGGATTTAGCTCAGTGGTTTCTCCCCCCGCTGTGCAAGCTCAAGCACCCGAGTTCAATCCCCAGTACCAAAAAAAAAAAAAGAATACTGTTACTACAAAAAGCATTATCATATACTAAAGAGAATTGATAGACACAAATCCAAGGATACAATCCTCTCATGATTGGATAATAATTACTAGACCTCAGCAGGTTGTATATTCTATTACTGAAGAGAGGTAGTTAATCTATACTATTATAAAAATGTGTTGCTTTCTCAACATTAATTTACTGTTTTAATACTAGTTAACATTCAGGTATTTCCCAGTAATCAAACATTCATCTATGTACTTTACATGTATTATTTTAAATGAGTAGATACTAAAGATTATATTCTTCACACACATGTCATGAGACAAAATTTTATCTTCACATACTCACATTCCGGTCACATGGATGTTTGTCAATAAACATGTTTCCATTCATAGTACAATCATTATGTAGGTCATTGTTTCCCAAAGGGGTTTTATAGGGAATTATTAGCTTGTTAAATGTTAACAGATGTTCCTAAAACAGTGCTCCATGGTCGAATAAATTTGAAAAATACTGAATTAAATCAAACTGAACATGATTGTTTAATACAATCAACTGAATTCTTCAAATACTAATTTTTACATATCTCTGCAAAAAATAGCATGGAATATTTCCCAAAGATATAATTCCTAGGAAGTTTCTTCTCTGAATAAATAGTAATACACTGCATTTTGAAAATAAATCAGATGCATTTTGAAAATAAATAAATGCATTTGATGAAAATTCTAGAAGGTAGACATACCCCTTTAAAAGATGACTTGAATTGCAGGTCCATGTTGGTTATCCTCGTATTATTTTAATTCATTTAGTCTCACTGGTTTTCCATTTGTTCTGAAAGCAGTCAGGACAAAACTGTAATTTTTCAGCAACGGTAAGTGGGACCAGGGAAGAAAACCAATGTCAAAGAGGCAAAGGTTTCAGTGTTTAATTTGAGTCCCTGAAAATCTATGCCAGACCTTGATATGCCTGTTAAGGAGATTTAAGAGGCTAAAGCAAAACTGAATTGTCATTTTTTATTATTATGTAACAGATTTTAATATCACAGTCAGATCTTGTTTACAAAGAGGTAGATCCATGCATGAAGAAGCTGCTTCAATAAATAAATGTTCTATTTATCAATGTCTCATAATGGTAATTATCATCTATGATCTTGCTTAGCAAAAGCAGAAAACCTTTTACAGAAATGAGTCACATTCTTCCACTGCCTGATGCTGTGCAGAAATCTTCTATGTGGCCGAATAATCATGCCATCTATTTTACAACACTAACTTCTACTTCGCAAGCTAAGCCAGTTGAATTCGGGTTATAAAATTCCACTTCTCCAAAACATCTTCCTTGCAGACAACAGCATAGCTCTAAATGATCCATACAATGATTTTTAAACTGAATAGAAAACTCTGTTCATCCTTTAAGACTCCCTCAAACTAGTATCTTTAAACTTTCCAAAATGAGGTTGCAATGTCCAACCTTTAAGAAGGGGAAAGAAACATCAATATTTTTCCTATTATGGATTTCAATTTGATAATTCAATGAGTCGGATAATCCCAAAATCTGATATGTGAACAGATGAAAGGCCCTTGGCCACTTGTAAATCTTCCCAGTTAGTCTTTCCACTCTGGCCTAGAATGTTCAATCTTTTCCTACAGAAAAGATGATGTCACTAAATGCAGGATAATAATAATTATAACCCCTAAGTGAACTTACAGAAATGGACATCATTAGAGCTTGGATTTTATGCAGGTTAAAAACAAACTCATACCTCTCACCCAATTTCAGTGTCCTTTGTCAATGCATCTCTGCAAATGTAATAGAAATGTTCACAGATCAACCATGGCTGACAAGGTCCAAGCCTATTAGTGGTACCGTCCAGGCCCTCTGGAATTGTACTGTCATTTCCGCTGCCCAATATTATTTCCAATATTTGTCTTCCTTCTTGCTAAAACATGTACACACACGTTTTAGTAAGGCACAGTCCTGGACTGCTGTCTAGACTGGGGATTCCACAGGGATTCGAGGGAAAGAGGACATCACAGTTCATGTATCCATAGAGCCTTCGAGACTTTGGTCATATCTCCTCAGTGCCCTTTTGTTGTCTGCACTAAGTCTTGTCCCTAGAAAGTCTTTTCCCCTAGTACAATGTCTAATATGTGTTAATGCATTCATTCATTGCATCTCTAATGACATAATTCTGAGTTTTTTGAGACAGGGAATACATGAGGGACCATCACAGTATGGTACCCAGTACTTGCCTTTAGGAGCTCAGTCCCTTGGGAGGAAAAAAGAGAGGAACTGGACAAGAAAAGGAAGAGACTGAATAGCTCAAGCCCATAATATCCAGCAGGTGCCGTACCTGAAACTTAAATTCATTTTCGTTTTAGTTTTTTTTTGTATTAAATTCTTTTATTGGTACATTGTAGGTATACAACACAATTACATTTCTCATTGAGAATTGTACCTTTATATAATGCATCTTGGTTCTTATTTTTTCCCCATTCCTAGCCCTCCCTTCATGCCCTCCACCCTTCCCTATTTACAAAGACTTTATTTCCATTTTTTCCATTTCTCAGCATTTTTTCCTTTCTCTTCTTTCCTTTCCCCTGTGCCTCCCACTACCCCTACCCCTTTGGACCTTTTCTTCCTATTTTACATTATCGATTATTCATTCTAATAATTGGTACATTTTAGGTATACAATATAATGACATTCATCATTGGAAATTTGCACCTTTACATAGTCTCTCTTGGTTCTTATTTTTCACCCTTGCCCAGCCCTCCCTTCAACCCCTCCAGCCCTCCCTATTTACAAAAATTTTGTTCCTATTTTTCCATTTTCTCATATTAATCCCATTCCCTTCTATCCTTTCCCTTAGCCCTCCCACTTCCTTCCCCTTTGCCCCTTTTCTTCCTATTTCACATGACCTATTATACATTTAGTCCTTATTTACACTTTCAGTTTCTCACACCAGAGAAACTATTCGGTATTTACACATCTGTGTCCTATTTATTTCACTTAAGAGTATTGCCTCAATGTGCATCCACTTAGCTATAAATGTCTCTAATTTCTCATTTTTTATGGCTGAGTAGTACTCCATTTTATAAAAAAACCACATTTTCTTTATCCAGTCTCCAGTTGATGGGCATTTGGGCTGTTTCCAAGTTTTAGCTATTACAAACTGCGCTGCTATGAACATGGGTGCACATATATCACTGTGGTATGATTCTTTTAATTCTTTGGGGAAGATCCCCAGCAGTGGAATAGCAGGGTCAAATGGGATTTCCAGTCCTAGTTCTTTGAGGTATCTCCATACTGATTTCCACAGTGCTTGCACCAGTCATTTTCTTATTTAGTCTTGCTAGCAACATCATTTATGTAGTAAACAGTTAAAGTTACATTTAGTAAATGTATTTTAACTCAGGAACCCACTATGAACTAAATAAAAATCATCCCTGGTCTTATAGATCTTACATTCTAATGATGTAAACAAAGCAAGACAAAGCAATCAGAAGATAAATAAAATATTACAAATTTTCAAAATGAACCAACAAAAAATTGAAATAGAAGACAATGCAGAGATAGTTTCCTTACAGAGAGATTTTAGTTACATTTATGCTATACTGTATGTACTATAGACCATCTCTTTTTAAATATAAAACATGAGCCCTTTCTGGACAGGATCAAGTACAAGGCAATTCTGAAGCCATAAAACAAGGGAGAAAATGACTTCATATTGAATGTCTGATCAAAGTCCAATAACAAGGATAAAGAATAAAATCAGACAGATCAGCCTATTACTTAAATAATGCCAAAGCTCTGGGCTTGGGAGCCATAATTTTAGCTTACAGCACACTATGGATGTGTCCATATATCTGGTAGACTATAAGCACCTTTGAAAAAGAATCTATGTTCCTTCAAATTCTAAGTCTTATAGTTATCAGCTATACCACTGTTGGCAAGTTATTTAAACTCTCTAGAGCTCAGTTTCTTCACCTGTAAACTGGACATAATAATGGTATCACCTATATTGGTTACATGAAAAAGTAAGAGATATATGTGTGCATCCCTGTCATAGCCATGGAATAAATATTCAAAAAACACTAAAAATAATGAAATATCTAAGCAATTGTAGGCTTCCAGTTATAAATTACAATAAATTTTATTGTGAAGCTATTAAAGCTCCATGAAAAGTAATCTGCACGCAATTATTTGAAATGTATACATTTTTGAGTTCTAAAAAGGTGAGATTTTAGCATGTCAAGCAAAGTGGTAGATAATTTACTCTTGTTTTTTCCCTGAACTAAGTTTATTGAGAGAATTTGGAAAGCACGGGCAGTGCCTCCTGAGAATATATGAGGAACAACTTCTAGGAACAACTTAGTAGATAAAAGAACTGTAACTGACAAGAGCCCAAAGTGATAACACTGACTGACTGATGTTTGTACAAGGGTGGGACAACACTCAAAGCAGATAATGGAGTTTAACTAAATATAGCACCACAGTCTGGCACACAGAAGTATTTCAACAGTCAACAAAATTTGGATTCAGTAGAAGCACATCATAGTTTGCTTAGAATCATAATGAACTTGTATTGACTACTTATAAGAAAAAAGTGCAACGTATGTATATTCACATATACATATATATTCAGTATATACATTATGTGTATACGCATCATACAGATATTAGCATATTTCATGATAAGGTAGCAACTTCACTTAGCACTAAGGACCAGATCCGATTGCTTATGTGTGCATGCATGTGTGTGTGGATACTTTGTTGTTAGTATCTTTTAGGTTTACTTGAATTTTGTGTTTTCCCTTTACATCAGCTGGCTTGCTTAACAATCTTTTTCTCTGGGTTGCCTCTTCACTAATTGGGCAAATGTGATAATTTGTAATGGGTCTCCAACTCATTAGTGTAATTTAGTCAGGTTCTACTGTATTTCACCAGACATACAAACCAGTCTGCTGCACACATCTGCTTTTGGAGTTCTATTTCATAAACATCCATAATATTTCTGCTTTAAAATTGAGAAATGATTGTCCCTTAATCAGCTATTTATTACACTGGGCTACATAAATATATGCAGTGTCATCCATAAATAATTTTAGGATAGTACATAATAAAAATTAACATTTGCATAAAGCTTTAAAGAGTAGTTTTTTCTTACATATCAAAGCACCAAAAAACATCATGTATTTCTTGTTAAGGAAGGTAATCCACATTTTGAATTGAGAGCATTTCATAACATTTTCAAACAAGATACTTGCTTCATGCAGACATAAGTTGTATGGTCTTGGTGATTTATTTAGCCTCTCTGATCATAAATTTCCCAATCTTTAAAATTTTTATTAATATATACTTGATAATATATTTTGGTGGGAGGATAAAATTTTTGATAATGAATGTGAAGTTGTAGATTCACAGTAAAAGCAAAATACATAACAGTTGTTATGATGATGATTTATCAGATATCAACATTGTCCTTTTTTTTTTTTTTTTTTGGTACCGGGGCTCAAACTTGGGTCCTTGCACTTGCGCAGCAGGTGGCGAAACCACTGAGCTAAATCCCCGGCCCAACATTGTCCTTTTTGAAATATGCTTATATACAATAACAGAACTGACACAGTTTTCAAATATATGTCTAGTGTTTGCAGACTGGGAAGGCTTGGAGTTCATTATGTCTGTTCCTCACAGGGAACCTGTCTAATGGACAACATTGGAAGGCTGGGTCTACCAGAAGCAATGCCTCTCCTGTGATGTTCTAAGCTTCTCAAAATTATGAGTGTTCAGATCTGAGACTAGAGCAAGTGAAGCAGAGTTCAAAGACATCACCAGAAACAGAAAGTGGGCATGAGGTCGCTGTTGGAAAAATTGAACATGGCATAGAAAGCTAAAAGTAGAAAATATCCTATCAGGCCCGTGGTAAGAGGATGATCTGCATAAATAGCACAGATAGAGGACTTTGTCTGACAATGAATTTTTTGCATCTTTCTGTGCCCTCCACTTGGTAAGAGCAGGGAAGGGGTGAGAAAGAAGGTGGGAAAGATGCCCACATATTCTGGCTGCACAAATCACTAACCCCTACACGAGGTGCTACGCATAGGTAAAGTATGTGTGAACCATGACACATTCTCGGGGAAGTAGCCACAGTTCCAGAAAGCGGAGAAAATTAGCTCTTATGTTTCCCAATCTCATGTATTACCTTTCAGCAAGGAACATGGTCACAATTTTATTACAACAGAAACCTGACCAGGGACATTGTTCTACAAGCCCCATAGAGACTCACTGCCCTGACCAAATCAGTTAGATTCCATCGAACTAAATGGTTTCTTCTTAGTGGAAAAATAAATTATTTTGTTTTCAAGTAGTAGTCTGCACAGTCAAAAGTAAAACTGACTATCTTCTAAGAGTCAACATCCTATCAAACCACTTAATATGTATGTATGTATATTGAGACAGGGTCTAACTAGGTACTTCAGGCTGGCCTTGAAGCCACTATGTACACCAGGCTGGCCTTGAACTCAGAATCATCCTCCTGAGTTTGGGAAAGAGGAAAATCCTCCTGGGATTACAGGCCTGTTCCACCCGGCCCAGTTCACCTCGCAGACTTCCAAATCTACTGTTGTGGGACTGCCATTCCTTCTTCTTAGGGGAAAGAAAAACTGGCCTCTACTTGAAGCAGAAAATGTGTTGCTCACATCTCTAAGAACTCAGAACTAAAGAATGGGTCTGAAGCCCAGAAGGCTAGTGAATAGCCAAATTTTGACCCACTCTTCCAGAGTGTGTAATGTGCTACTTCACTCTGAGCAACCAGCTCCTGAGCATATTTCCATCTAGAACATAGCTTTAGAGATGTTGGGACCAACTTGCATTCAATAGACCATTAATTCAAGGCACTACTCTCTCTCCCAGAAAACAGAAAAGGGACACATTGAGATCATAAGGAGGAAGGTAAACTGAGGACACTAGATAGATGACATAGTCTATATCTTTGTGTCCAATCTCTCTTTTCAACAACAATAATTATTAGAAGAAAAAGAAGTCTGGAAAAATTATATTAGGTTAAATAAACAAAATGTTATAGGAATGCAGAAAACAGTTTTTATCCAAAAGAGCAAAAGAGAATTTAGAAAACAGCAGAGAAAAATAGAGAACACTGTGTCAAATTCTTGCATTTTGAGCCAAAAATGGAAGGAATAAGAGCAACTAAGCAGACATATTGCATTGTTTGTAATAGCTCATTACTTAGGAAAATCACAAGTGGTACAGAACTCAGTTTCCTTATTTTCATCCTAAAAATAATGATATCAACTTTATACAACTTCAGGAGTGTTGCTGCGTTGAACTGTAAATTTAAGATCAACCCCAGTTGTCCTTAAAATTCCCTAGCCACAAATTCCACTGTGAAAATACCCTTCTCTGAATTTCATACAATAACTCCATCACACTTTGGTTCTGAAAAATCTTGTTCTGCCTTGTTTAGCAATTTAATTTCTTCTGTGACAATGTCTATAGCAATATATTAATACATTTGAAGAAAAAAAATCCTATTGTTTACATTTTTTGTGTTAGGTATCATAACTGATAATATAATGAATCTAGTATGCATTCAATAAACAATGCTGTGGATGAAATGATCACAGAAGCAAAAGAACATATTTATACCGACCAAAACATTCAATGAAAATTCTAATTGATCCTGAGTCAGATCCATGACGTACTTCTGAGATTCTGGAGGAAGAATAAGATTTGTTTGCTTGTTTGTTTTCAAATGTGTAGCACAAACAAATGAGTCTTGGATGAAAGATACATATGAGATAAAGAGAACAGAAGAATTCCAGTTAGCAAAAGCTTGGGGAGGAATGTAGCCATGCCTATACTGATGGAAAAGATGAAAATCAAACCTGAAGTAGCAAAGACTCATCCCACACTATCATACAATGAAGACTGAGACCAAGGAAGAGAACGAGATAAAGAAGAAAGGAAACACTTGGCAATTCCTGAGCTGGATGAACACTATTTTATGACATTGGCAGCCAGGAGAATATTTGGAAAATTTTAAAACTACTTTTGTATACACTCTTACTTTAGACACAGAATCAAAACAAATCGATTCGATGCTTAATGCTTAATATTAGTTCAAGTTCCCTGTCAGATGAAATATCCTGACCAGAAGTTACATAGAAATATGGCTTTTCTTTTGAGGAAAGGAGAGCAGAGGTTTTTTCTCTTATGTGTGTTTAAATTTATTCAGACTATTAGTTATCATTATGCATGATTGATGTGTCCACCAGTCAAAAATTAGCAAATCTATCCACTCTGTAACTAATCATATCCCTGTTTTTAGGTTTTCTGGAAAGATTTTATCTTCATCATGAGTCACAAAATGGATACACCTGAAAACACAATGTTAAGTGAGATAAATCACACATACACACTTAAATATAATGTGGTTTCTCTCACTTGAGTAATAGTACAAATAAAAAGCAAAATAAAAAATTGATAAAAGGAAACAGGGAGATAGGTCTTGTGCAAATGGGAAGAGGATTAAAAGTCTGAGGGTTGGGAGAAGAGGAGGTAAAAAGATTTAAAATACATCTGGTATATCTATCAACTACCCACAATGAATGTAATCTTTATATGTTCCAAATACAAACTAATAATAATGATGATGATGACGATGATGATGATGAAGGAAGAGGTGGTGGTGGAGGAGGAGGAGGAGGAGGAGGAAGAAATGGTGAAAAGGGATCTAGAGATGGAGGGAAGGAGGTGGGTGGGGATGGGAAGGGGAATAAAAAGAATCAAGATGTGTTAAGTCCACGCACCCACTCCCTAAGATGAACATAAATATCATGTACTCCAAACATGTACTAATAAAAATGATAGATTTTGTATTTATTAGGATTATTGTTCAAAATGTTTGCCTTTCACATTGTTTTACTCTTGTTATTCAAAAATTTTTGTCAATATATATATAGAAAACTTTTCTTTATTGAGATGGTTCTCTCCTGAGTATCTAGTAGGTCCCAGGTATGCAGTGTCACAGATTTTAATTCCAAACATACTGTTGCAAGAGATACACCCTATTCCATTGTGTCTACTCAGTTCTTGCTTCTGTGAATTGTCACCTAAAACACAAATATATAAATGAAAATTCGACCTACACAAAGTTTTGAAACCACTCAATATTGAGTAGTTTACCACCAATTATTTAAAATGCTAAGTTGGTTGATATACAGAAGTATACACATGATACATACACATAAAGGAACAAGCAAATAGCTATACTATGTAAAAGCTAAATAATTTTTTTCAGGCATAAGAGAAAGGATAAAATTAAATTTTTTTTCATTGACAGTATTACATCCAAAGGAAGATTGCTCCCCCTTTTCTTTATCAGGAACACTTTTGCAATGTAACTGCCCCATTTATAGCCAAGCAATGTGCTGCATTCCCAACATCACAATATTTTAGGACCTCAGCTTATGAAATTCTGGCTTGGTCCTATTTCTTTCTTAGTCCCTTTGCATGCTCTGTACCAAATTACTGTTTCTATGGACATTCTCCCCACTGACATCAATATTTCAAGATGATAATTTTCTTCCTCTCTTTCATATTTTTATGACCAGACAAAAATATGCGTGCTCATCCCAGTGATGCAACACTTTTCATAATTTCTAAAACACAAGAATATTTTTGCACACTGAAATTTCAAGTTCATGTTATACTTACAACTATCGCTTATAAGTAAATTAATGTAAATATCATTCAAGTAACTTTTCTTGAGCACCAACTGAATTCTAACCTCTGTTCTAAGTACTACATAAGTGTTTTTTTTTAATTCTGTTTTTACAACAACCATGCATGTTAAGATATGGAAATACAGGTATAAAATTAACCTGCCCAAAGTTATGTAAATAAGGAGTAAATACCCATAGGCAAAGACAGTACCTAGAAAGTCATCTAAGATGATCCTCCACGCCTTATTATTTAGTGTGACAGAGGGACTTTCATGTCTTCACTTTGTTCTAAGTCTTCTAAAAGCACCACAGTACCCCATTTAGCACCAACTACTCCAGTAAGATTTACCTAATTATCAGAGTTAATGGAGATCCGCCTCGAGCAAAGACTTTTGTGAAAGACCACAAAAATGCGAGCCTGACAAGTACTATACCAGGGAACTCGTGTTTCATTTAGAGACCCTTCAGAGGTTTCTCAGAGATGCTAACACTGCAGGTTTTTTCCTTGATAAAAAAAATGGGTCCTCCCTTGAAGAAGGTATGTTTTGCACTTAAGAGAATATGTACTCGAGACTGCCTATATTTAGGGACCTATGTTAAGAAACACTGGGTTCATCACTTAAAATATAAGGGAAAAAAAACAGTGTAAAAGAACAGACATGGGTTTTGGAGTGAGCTAGAATTTGCAGCAAGGAAATACATTCCTTTTTGACTCATCTATAATATGAAAATAATGTTACTTTACCATGTACTGTGAGAAATACAGATAAATATTTTAACCTAAAAGGAATTAAGAGGCGTTATGTACATCTACCAAATTCACACGAGGAAGGTAATCATTATGTACTGCGAATTCGTACTAATCATTTTTTGCAACATAGATGGTACAGTTCCTGGGACATAGGAAACATTTGTTAACTATCTGAGATAATTATGCATATAATAGCACCTTGATGTGTCTCGTCTATATAATCTGCAGTATTTCATATAGGGAATTTCCTTACTTCCAACCAAATATTCTGATGTTGTGGTGGAGACCAAAGGAATTGCATTTGTTATTTTAACTAATTGACATCTTTCTTCCCCTTCTCACTACCCTGGAAGTGGATTTTATAGAATGGGGCTTTAAAAATGCAGGCAGCATGGATCTGGTCTTCCTCCCCAGCAAACCATGAAGTAAACTTCACCCATTCATTATAAGGACAGGAAGAACCTACAATCTGAAGGACAAAACCCTCTGTCTTCAGACACAGGGAAAGGCTGACTTTGCAGAACAGAAATACCTGGGTCAAGTGGTACCAGCCATGCAGACTTAGCAAAGCAGAAATGGCCTCATCACTGACAGCTCAGCTCAGGTACAGTAATAGGAACAAGGCTTTTTACATCTTTCACAATATGTTCTTGAACAAAATAAAGGTCATACGCAATGACACAGGCCCACATGGGTCAGATTCTGGCAGAAGAATCTTAATTCTACTGAACCATCAAGTCAAAATTCCAGGGGTCAGCCTTAAAGACTGCAGTAGGTTGCATGCAAAGGCAGGAGTAGCAGTATCGGGACACAAGCAGAGAGTCTTTCTATTTTTCCATCAGCAGTGATCGCTAAGTCTGTTCCTGGTAGGTATTTAATAAATAGGCATCTGTTCATTGTCTACAAAATGAGACATTAGATAAAGAGCAATGTTAACACCACTTGCTGACATTTGAATTGTGTTTCCCCAACCGCACAAGGATGTGTGCACATGAATCTCATTACTTACATTCTGTATCATCTGGAGAGTTGTGATTCTAAAGTACAGTGACATCTAGAAAGGGTGCTCAGGCTGCTCCGGGCAAATCATGGTTCATGAGACCAGCTAACTAATTGAGACAGCTTTCTCCAGTTTTATTTAGTACTAAGATTATGTTTGTGGCTTTTGTCTACCTGCATAAGGATATAAATACACTGAATTAGACTGCTCTTTCTAATTTTTAAACCTGATTAAGAGTAGTGAAAGAACATATTAACTACCTCCAGAATTCCAGCTTGACATCAAAGAAGTTACCAAGTATATTTTCTACAATCTTTTATTCGCACATCTCAGAGGTCCTAACAGCTGATTTTCCTGTTTTAAAAATTAGATAAATGAGGCTCCAATAAATTATCAGATCACATCTCTGTCAAACTCCAAAGCCTTTACTCATTACCTTCTCTTTGCACCAGGACCTTAAGCTCTGCTTTTTAGTCCTGATCTATGTCCAAAATGCAACTGGGTGATCATCGTTGCAAACTGTACTATTATTATAAATACTCCATTGACATAACTTCCAAGTTGAACTTCAACTCTAATCTACAGCTTGGATTGGGGTTTTGTGAAGCTTACAAACAGAATAGTACCTATGTACTCGCACGGAAATTACAGACAGGCCAAGTTTCTTTCTTTTTTTATGTTTTGCCCTCTCTGGATATCCAGTGCTAGAGGATTCAGGTCATTACATATTTTCTGTCTTTCAAAAATTTAATATTTCACCTCCTATAGACTGACCAATTACTTAATCATACACACAAGTCCGGATGCCCATGTTCACACACGCACACACTCACACACACGCACACACAGAGCTAAAAATGTACCACTGAAGTGAACAAGAAGAGTTATAGTCCACACATTTGGGAAAAGAGCCAAACTATAACAACACAAACACTGAATACCCACCATGAAGGAAAGATCAGTTCTGCATCATCAATTTAATTTAAAATCATATCAAGGCTATCAGTTGACATTGTCTTAAATCACATATGAAGTCATCGTATAAGCCCCTTACGTTTCTGCCAAAGTATTATTGCTACAGATCATTTTATTCCACAATATTTGATCATAACTCTCAGGACAGCACTAGGAGTTAAGAGTGCATTCTTCCAAATGGTATGGGAGGAATTTGTGGTGCTGAGCTTTGAGTACCTAGCTAACTACTAAGCAATGCTACCAATGCTTGCCTGATATTTTCTGATGTTCAATCAGAGTCTGCCTTCTCCTGATTGTCATCCCAGCCTCCAACATTCCCCCACTTTAGATGTGACTGCCCAGTGGTCCCAGACGGCAACACAGGTAATTGGGAAAATTGATTTAGTTGATTGCAAAGCCCCTGCACTACTCACATATCAATTAATCATCTTTTCTTTGGTCGCCTATTGGGACCCCGAGAAGTCCCTTTTTAGTGATAGAGAACAGTGGCAGAGCCACACAAAGCATCTTTGACACATCCTTAGAGAGCTTGTCTCCTTTATCCCAGGAGTCTGCATTTCCTGCAGAATGTCGATACTCTCAGCCTATCCATCCTAGCTCGTGTCCCAGCATCAACTCCACTCCTTGCAGGGCCAACATGCAGCTCTAGGCTATTGTAATGACTCAGCAATCAGAACTTCAAGTCAGTCCACCTGGTCTACACCCACCTCCAGGGCTGCAACTCCCAGAGCCCCTTCCTGCACTTGAACTTGCTAAGAGGTCTTCCTGGCTTCCTTTAAAGGTTCTCAGGAGCTGACTTTCCAGCTGTCAGCCCTGTTTGTTGCAGAGGAAAAGAGCTATTCATGCGTTAAGTGCCCTGGTCTTCAAAACAGCAACAACAACATAGAAACAAACTGAAGAAGGTTGGGGCTGGTTTGTTGACTGGAGCAGAAACCCAGAGAAAGGCCCACCAACTGACTGGAACTAAGTAGAGAAGGAATTGCAATTTCTTCTCTTCTCCCCAGTAAACTCCAAGCTACTACCAATACATTCTTTTATCAATATAACCACGCACATGTTTCTTATTGATAACTTCAGCCTCTTCGCTGGCAACATTGACATATTACCCCTGCTGAAATGGAAGCTTCCTACTCCCTCTTCCACATTTCTTTTTCGAAAACCAATCCTCAAACCTCAAAATACTCTCTATCACAAAAACAAAGCTTAAAAAAGACACAAGCACGTAAGCCATGGGTCTGAAGCCAGGTGTGATCACAAGCTGTTTACTATTGCTGTTACCTGAGCTTAAAAGAAAGAAAGATGCAAAGTTATAGGTGCACAAGGACCCTAGGGAACTCTTGAGAGCCAGAGGAGTTGCTTTGCACACTGTATGAGCTGGAAACAGAAAATCCCGAGTTGGCATGTACTTCTCTTCAATTAGCTCCAAATAAGTGAAAACGAAAGTGTTGCTATCACTAGAAGATTCACTCGTTACAATTATTAACTCTCAAACTCACAAAAGCCAAGATGTCATTTTTTTCCTTGAGATGGTGTTGAGCATAATTATGCATTTAATTTTTCCCCAGCACCACAAGTCTAAATATACTCTTACTGGTTAAGAATGTGAATGGGGCAGGAATACTCAAAATTAAATACCCTCAATGGAAAGAGGTACTAATGTGTCAACTTCAAGAAAGGGATTTTCAAAGAGCTTCTCTTTATTCAGAGCAATCTTAACACAAAATTAATGACGTAAAAATACTGTCCTATCTACCTGGGACTAGTAATAAAAAGTTGCAGATTAATGAAGAGCTGACCAACTTAAGGAATGATGATTGGTCCTTCTGAATTTGGGGACCTCCAGTACCGGGGAGTCCCTTGAGGTGACCAGGAACCATTTAACCTTAGGACAGCAAAGGTTGTGTTTCTTGTTTATGTGTTCACCCTTGCCTTCAGGTTTCATGATTACCAGGTTGTATTTTTCACAAAAAAATATGAAATTTATTTGAGGTTTCTCCTATGTTCAAGCCATTAAAAAAAACAAAAAAAACTTCCTTGCTTGAGAATGGACATTGTAGCTGGAGTCTATGGGTAACAGATGAAAATATCCTGATCAGAAAATACCTCATAAGAAAGTCACATCATAAATTCTACCTCAGAGGGAGTTTTCCCATAGTATTTTTATCAAGGGCACTGGATGGAGTCACCAGTCACAGGGCTAGGTTGAGAGTGGGTATATCTTACAACAGTTGCCCTTTTTAAGCTGCTTTTTCATATCTTTAGGCAAAAATCATTAGATAAATGGTCATACCAGGATATTATTTCATTTTTTTTGGTAATTTCCTTTTTGGAAAAAAGAGAAATACCAGTGTTTTGAGTGTGATGTCTGAAATCTCTCAAGTTGTGTGTGCTGATAAATCTTTGACCCAGTCAATAATCTCTAAGTAAATCTCCTGTTACAATTTGAGCCTACCCTCTTTCTACATATAGACATCAATACTTGCAGACAATCACCTAGGCATGCCATCCTCCACCTGGTTAATACATATACCTGTCATCTTTATCATGAATGCATTCACAGTAACAATGCGAGCTAGCTAACATCCCATGAAATACCACCATTCCTTTTAGGATAAACTATCCATACACACTGACTGAGGAATACCAAGCTCCTGCTGCTTCCACTTGGAGCTCTTTCTAGCGTTTTAGAAATTTATGTACAAGTTATTCTCACTTCCTGGGAGAAACTAAATGATTTCAGTGCAGAGATAAAAATACAGAAACGGAAACACAGACCCATTACAATGAGATGGTATTTTGATTTAATTAAAAGAATCTACAGATCAGAACAGGTAGAATATTTTCTGCATTTCATTTTGAAGGAAAAGAGAAGGAAAAATGAAGGCTCATGTAACAAGCAGGAAACACTACAAAGACCAAAAGGCTGAATTAGGTGAGAGGTTTGACTCAGACATTTGAATTCCTGATACCACCTGCTTTTACAGCCAAGAAGAGACAATTAAGAACAATTTTCAACTCCACTCCCTCATCCAGGGATGGCGGTGGTAAGAGGATGTTCCAGAATGACAGGCACTAGTCCTCATCAGGGGACATTGCATTCAGAAAGGTTAATGAGATCCAATCTCAAGAGAATCAGTGCAAAAAAAGTGAGGTTCAAAATACTGAACAATTTCCACTTTGTTGTCATTTGCTCCAGTTAAAAGCTGTGGACGCAGCTTTTCTGTACTCCACACATTTGCTACTCTCCAGAGCAGATATAACTATTCAAGGGGGGCGGGGAGCCACGGAGAGGGGATTCTACTATTAACTCATCAGAAAAGTCTAGGTGATACCCCCAACCCCCACGCCCTCTGACAGCAGACTGGCTATCCCCTCTAACTCAGAGCCTCCACCAGTAGCTCTTCAGATTGGTTTTTCTCAAATTTCAGCATGTATTTCAAGGAAGGGGAATGCTGGACTCTCCCCTACCCCAATTTCATACATCCAGAATTTACTGAGAAAATGACAGATTGTCAGAGAGGTAGGACATGGTATGAAGGATGGAGGAGGACAGTTATAGAAATGGAAATAATCTCCTTGGCATAAGAATAACCCCAAAATGCCACACACTGAGTTCTTCTGAGCATTACAGTCTCTAGAAATGTGCTTATAAACTGCATAGGGGCTTCTGAAAACAAACAGGAAAGCACACACATTGCCAGAAAACAAGGACTGAGATCTAAGGAGTCTCGTGACTTACCTTCTTGATGGATCCTCAAAGTTCGCCAAGGAAAATTTAAAATCCTCTAGCTTTTCATAAACTACTCTCTTTTCTTTTCCTCTTCTCCTTTTTTTTTCTTTTTAAAGTCACATAGGAGAAAAATAATCAGTTTTCAAAGGTTCCATTTATCTGATTTTCCAGCACCAGCAAAAAACGTGTCCAAGAGACTCCGCCAAAAAAGTAAGCCAAAAACTCATCAAAGGCAAAAGGAGAAGGGAAAGTGGAGAAGGGAGGGCCAGGGAGAGCTGGGGGCTCCAGACGCGAGCCCACGTGCCCCGAGATTATTTTCACGCTGTTGAAATCTCCTACTGTACGATATACCTGCTCCGGCTGTCACACAAACACACCACACACACACACACACACTCACGCATTCCCTTTCATGCAAAAGCAGGCACCCGCACTCACAAACACACGCGCACTCCCAGGACCCCTCCGTGTCATGAGAACTGTCAGGAGCCTCAACCTCCAAGAGAGAGCTGCTGCCTGCTGCAGAAGGTCTGGCTGGCTGTTACCTTCCCGGGTCTGTCTGTGGACGATCAAAGGAACATCCAAAATCAAGAAGGGGCCCCTGGGACTAGATGGATTCCGGATCCCTCTTCCCCAGGCAGATGCATCAAGTCAAGAGCAGGTCAGTCAGCAGAGGCGTCTGCTTGCAGGGTGCCCCGGATTATGGCAAGGTTATTAATCTTGATGTGCTGCATCCCCCACCCCCAACCTTCGGCAGCCTGCATTGAGATGATTGCCAGAGCCGTGTCTGTCCCTGTTCTACTGCATTTTGCTCAGCCCTCTGATGCTGCCATTGAGACACCGCGGAGGCAAGAATACTAATAAGGTGGTTAGCTACAGTTTCTTCAAGGGAGTCGGCGCGCGGTACAGTAAATGTGCACCTCCCGGTGCTCTGTGTGTGGCTGCGGGAGGCACTGAATCCATCTGGGCGAGCAGCTAGGGGAATGCGTGGAGCCTAGAGGACTATATCATGTCCTGCAACGACGTGTGACAGTATTTTGCTTGGGATAAGAGGGTGGGGGGGCAATGG
>NW_004624767.1:6172951-6197012 GCF_000247695.1 Heterocephalus glaber | reverse complement strand
GAGAGAGAGAGAGAGAGAGAGAGAGAGAGAGAGAGAGAGAGAGAGATCCTGGCAGATGAATTAGCTTTATAAATAGGTTCCAAGGAGACCAAGGAAATTTTTTACCTTGCTGCTGCCCTGGCTGTTAAATAGAAATACAAAGCAATTTCTCCAGCCTATAAATCTTAGAGCTGGCAACAAGTATCTGCATTTGACTGAGTGGACTGAGGATAGGTGGATTCCTGGTAACAAAAAGTTACTCACGATTCTGCTTCATAGTCAGGGACCCCCTGTGCGTAGAGACCTAGGTGCAGCCCATTCATTTTAGTACGGATGTAGACTTTACCCGAGCACAGTTTTACTTTGATGTATGTTTTTAAAATCATATTTATCAAATTGCAAAGAATATTCGCATGACATAGTGTCATGGGGGTATTGGTTGATAATCATCGATAATATCATCATCCATAACACTTTCAAGTGGAGCGATCTTAAGGATTTTAGGAAAAAGAAAAGTATTACATTTCTTTTATTTCCAGTGTAATAAAATGTATGCGTAGTATGCTAAATGAGTAATTTCTCAGCCACTGGATGCTAATTTTATTCTTCCATGGTTGGGTCTCATATTTTAATAGCTCTTCTTTAGATAGGGTTACTCCCTGAGTTCCTGATCTTAAATTAATTTTATCCGAAAAAGCCCTGGACAGGTGGGAAAGGCAGATAGATGCGTGTGAATTATGGAGCGTTGTAATACCAGGCATGGCCAGCAGGTGTCACAAAAGAAGACACAGGCAAAAAGATTCTACTAAAAACTAAAAAATCTGATTTAGTAAACACAGATTTTAATAAAACTAATGGCATTCATCTGAAACATAAATCTTATAAATGTTAAAGGTGCAAATAAAAACTTAGAGAAGAGCTTGCCAATATATTTTTCCAAATGTCCCTCTCAAATCACCATTTTACATAACTCTGATATTTTATATATGTATATATATATATTGGTACCAGGGATCGAACTCGGGTCCTTGCACTTGCGCAGCAGACGGCGAAACCACTGAGCTAAATCCCCAGGCCCTCATCTATCATTAATACTGGAAAAATATTGCACAATGACTATTATTAGAATCTCATCTCTGATGACTTTTTATTCAATACAGTGTAGAATTCAATATCTTCTTCTCATGGAACAAATACAGGATTAAACTACAGGACAGGTCATTGGAGGAAGTGAATTAGGTGATTAAAATTAGCATGTAAATGTGTAAAATTTCCATTTAAAGCAATAATTCTGTTTCATCTGGATCACATCTATAAAAATCAGTTTGAAGATTTGAGAGTTAAAACTTAACAAGCAGTGTTACATAAGCACACTGTACAAATAATTTTGGTTGATCCTTATAATTCCTTTTTCTTCCTTTATTTATTTATTTATTTATTTATTTATTTATTTATTGGTGCCAGTGATTGAACCCATGGCCCCCTGCATGGTAAATACACACTCTAGCACTAACCTCCAGCCCCAGCTCCAGCATTTAATGTGTGAAAACATTAAAAATATCTACAATAGGGGCTGGGGATTTAGCTCAGTGGTTCTGCCACCTGCCTCGCAACCTCAAGGTCCCGACCGAGTTTGATCCCTGGTACCAAAAAAAAAAAAAGAAAAATCTACAATATTATCTTAGCCTTTAATTATACAATTTTAAACAAGTACCCAGTATTTTCTAATTCTAATTGACCCAAATGTCAAAAGAATATAGTCTCAAAACCTTGGGCTTTAGCATTTAGAGGGAAGATGGGTTCAAATTTACTTTTTCTTGTATCATGTTGTCATAAGTCTCTATGAATATTTGCGGGGAGGGCAGTGAAGCCATTTTGTCACCCTCCTTTTCTGACCTGCTCACTTGAAGGCAGAACACTAATACTTGAATAAGATTATTGTGAATTCATATTTATTGTATATTGGCATGCTTCCAGACTCATAGTCTTGCTATATATGCTCTGTAACTGATGTACATGCTGTACATTGTTTCTATGTTAGCTCTGCCCTGGTGGGCCACCAAGTAGAACAGCTGGACTCCGTCAAGCTTCCTGGTGCTGAGAGACATGTTTCAAAACTTAATTTTACAAACTGGTTTTGATTTTGTTCTTGTCAGCACTTAGCTGTGTGACACTTGGCCATTCCTTAGCCATTAACATGTACATCCACGTTTTTATTTGTCTATGTGCTTGCTCTCAGACTCATGGAGAAAAAAAATCACTTTCTGGATTAATTCTGAACTTAAGCAGAATATGGACTTAGAAAATCTCATTGCAACTCACTGCTTCTGTGTCAAGACTTGCTCTGAAGCCAATACTATCACCAAACACTAAACCATGGTGTTCATAAATGCCCTATGCACTGAATATCTACGTCTCCTTAATTCCCATATTGAAACCCACAGTCCCAGTGTGGGATGATGTTTGGAGGTGGAGTGATGGGATTCAGGACAAACGACTGCAAATGACTGAGGCATTTGAGAAAGCAACAGAATCAGGAAAGTCATTCTCAACGTCCTCTCGCCCCTTCTCTGAAGCCAGCCGTAAAACCTAATGACTGTCCCCTGAAGTTAGTCATGAAGCCTTCATTCCAGGGTCCCCTGCCTACAACTGGAGGAGAGGAAACATCTTGTCCTTAAAGACACAGATGCACCAGGAAGTGTTTGGGCCACGGGACTAGCTAAATTCCCCCTAGTTGATCACCATTAGAATATTCTACACTCTGGCCAATTACACAACTGTCTAGTTTTATCAAATCTAAGCATAAAATACATAGAATTCCCTGCTTGGCTTCCTTAGTAAGGGCTCCTAGGTCACATAAAAGTCAGAATAAATCAGTTTGAATGCTTCTCTCTTATTAATTTGTCATTTTTTATAGGGGCTTCAGCTGTAAACTTTGTGACAGGTGAAGAAACAATATTAATCGATCTTTCCCACAGGGGTCTTTGGGAGGTTATTAAATCATAAGAGTGGAAAACTCATAGAATTAGTGCTCTTATAAGAAGAAACATTTCTTTCTCTCCTCCCTCCTCCCTCATCCCTCCTTTCTCTCTCTGCGTCTCTCTGTCTCTCTCCCTCCCTCCCTCCTTCGCGCCTTTTTGAGAATACAACAAGGAGTTTATCTTAAACTACAGTGAAGACCCTCAACAAATTGACAAGTAGCACCTTAAATTTGAACTTCTATATTCTAAAAATATATTTTTGTTGTTTAAACCAGCCATTTTAAAAGCATCTTTATAGCATAGCCCAAGTTGACTAAGACACACCGTGAAAAAAATACCCCAAGAAATAAGCATAGTTCCTAAATTAGCAATTCCATGATAAACCACATCAGCTTAGCGCTGAAACTCAGATTATCACTTGAAATGACCGGATATGAAGTTTCTTGATTATTGATTATTGAACAATTAATATCTATCCTATAAATCATTTGCAAAGGCAAAGGAACACAAGAAAGTAGCCATGGATCTCAGTTACATAGAAATTCTTTCCAGTTCTCCTGAAGACATGTAAGATAAAATATGCAAGTTAGGAAAACCAGACAGCTTACCTGTGAGCCCTGTGTCCTTCAGCCAACATCTTAAAAAACTGGGATAAATTTAATTATTTGTATATTAAAGTTGAACAAAACTTTCTTTGAAATCAGGTTTCTGGTTTATATTAAATATATTTTTCTCTGATTCTGAGAAAGTTTATCATCATTACAGTCCCCTATAAATTGAAACATAGTATATTACAAAGAACACAAAAATCCAGAATATTTATGAGCCCTCTCTTCCCCCTGCATACAAAGACTTCTCCTCCAGAAGATGTTATTAGAACATCTCAACTTTTAAAAAGTTGGCAAGAAATCTGGGTCTGCTGAACAGTATGTTTAATTAAAGGTAAATATATACACCTAAATCCACATTAACAGAAAATTCTAAATTCTCCTGGTAAAATGATTCATTAACTACATACATAGTATGACAGGAGATAAATGAATGACTTTTATTTCAAGGAGTTTATTCCATATTTGCAGAGGACTGTAATACTGATTATGCCCAAAGCAGGCTGTGAAGAGTTAACACCAGAACTGGATTGTTTATAGAAGTGAGTCGAGCTGAAGCCTGTGTGCCAAGGTCAGAGCAACTCGCACCCAAATTCCTTTCCTACAACTAAAACTTTCAGACTAGGACAATGTTCTAATTACAACCATATATTTTGTCTATTCTGTTCCTAATTCAAGAATGCTTTCTCTTGTCCTTTATGAGTCTTGTTTACATTAATTTCCACATAAACCACATGTCACCTTTACCCCAATTGATTGCCAATAAAAGTCAGTGCCTGGGACTGGCCAACGCCTTTGTGGGTTACACTGGCATTGGTCATCCTGGCACCCCACTTTCTCTCTCTTAGTTCAGTCTCTTAGTGTATTCTTTTTCTCAGGTCTGCATCGTATACTGGGCAGGTGGGTACTGGATCCTGACTACAGAGGTCTCTGGCAATTGGTGCCCAACTGTTGAGGACTTTTGAGGACTCCCCTTGGTGAACAAAGGAGCAGCTGCCTGGAAATATTTTCCAGCCTTTGCTCACTAGGGAGACCTCAACAGTTTCCATACTCTTACGACAGACTGACCCGATGGTTTTCATAGCCTTAAAAAAGACTTACATCGATGAATATTACTTAAATATGTTATTGTAATATGTTTACGTTTGTTGTCATCAAAGGGTTAAGTTCTAAGTATGTCATAGTGATATATGTTTACACTGGTCATCTTCAAATGATTAAACTTTCTGTGAGAAAAACAACAAGCTTTTATTGAAAAGATGTTTTGGTACCAAACTAAATTAAAGGGCATAAGGTATCATACATATAATTGTGATAATTATTATTATTGTTAATTTTCTGATGTACTAAATGTATTCATGCTTTCTGACTGTACAGGTTTTCTAATATATTGTTTATGGTAATAATCTTTTGATTCAGGTATTTGCCTTTTTCTTATACTACAGCTACTTATGATAAGAGGTACATTTATAGGCTGATGTTTTTTCTTTGGGAGACATCCTATCAAAGGATAACAATTTAGATGAGAAGATTTTGTGTTTTGGGGAGAGAATGAGAATGTTTAACAATGGCTATTTTATATTAAGATGGATATTTAAGTGTGTTACAAAGATAATGTCATCATGATTGTCATGCTAAAATATCATGTGTGGCTCTTGATTTGAAGTTTTCTTTCTTTTAACATTTTACAGGAATTCTACTACTAGAACAGCCATGATTGATAATAATAACTATATTTTATATTTCAAAGTGCTTGATATCCAGATAAAATTATAATTATTAAGTTCACTATTCCCATTGCAATGCTAATGTTATTGATCTTCTCTTCTGGATGTTCAACAACTAAAGTTTAGAGACCAGAACTAGAAAGGTAACTGGGCTAAGAGGACAGCCTGTATTTTGGCGCTGGCCCTACAAGGTCTACAAATAACCCAGGACATGAGAGAACTTTGGCTACAAGATCCTACAGCTTTGGTAAGTCACCTAACCTCCAGAGCAGGGAGATTGTCAGACACCAAAAAGATAAGCATCAATAGTGTGACAAAGGAGAGTCACTTGTAGGGGAAAATCTCCCATACTTTCACAGAAAGCAACATGGTCAAGCAAGGCCGTGAGACATCCCAATGGCTGACACTGACAGGAGCTGAAAAGCTCTATACAGGGTTCAGAGTAATGCCTGTGGGAAGTGGTTAATTTTGATTAATATAAGTCTCGCAGTAACCTGGTTTTAAACGGAAAGTATAACCCAAAATATAAAGTCAAGACCATAGTAATGAAGCTGTATATAAGAACCAGCTCCACTTGCTGACCCCTACTGGCAGTTTCCAACTGCACTGCTGACTCGCCCGTTATAGGTCAATAGAAAAAACTGTGGTAAAATTTATAGACCTCAACAAGAGTTTTAGATTTTTTAGCTAAAATTGTTTTTTAAAATTATTAAGTTTTCAATCTTTTTACAGCTAAAATTAAAATAAAACTTATTACAAAATATCAGACTTATAGATAATCTCCAATAGTAAAAGGGTCTAAGAGTCAGCAGGTTAAAATCACGATTTAAGTCCTTTAAAAACAGTTTCTAAGCATGGCTCTTTCCCCAACCTGCTTTTTTATTTTAGTACTTATACTTTGATTATAATGCTCTATTTTCTTTAAAAAATTTGCTTATTCTTGAACTCCAAGTGATCAAATAGATAAAATCGACAACAAATACGCTAGATTATTTTTACCAAAATCCACCAGATTGACTTTATAAAGAGAGTTTATAATTGCAACATGATTTTTATTTAAGGCCTATTAAATTAGCTCCCTGAAGAGAGCCCCTAACTGCGGTCTTCCCTACATTGACCCATCTCAGCTTGAAGCAGTTGGATTGAAACTCTGTCCTTTCTCCCGCAATCGCAGTTGGAGATGCTCTTTATAAAGGAAATTATTATAGACAGCTAAGTCAGTTAGACACATTGTAAGTCCTTGTGACATAGGTCCATTGGGTAACTCATGGGACCAAACAGGTGTTATTGGACAGACTTACCTTTCCCTAAAGGCACAATTACATAAACAAGAAAGGGGGGTTACAGCTACCTCCACAAGCTCAATTAGATCTTGGTACTTTCATTTTAAATTTTTAAGATACACTTTTGGAAAGTGACTATATACAAAGATAAATCTGCAGAAATGTCCTAGACACTAGTGTTGTCAAAATATGTCCTAACTAAAAGGTAAATAGCTCAATACAATTAATAACATAAGGACCAGGGTATGCTTATTTTTCAACAGAAAATAAAAAGATACTGTGGCCATCATCCTAAAATGTACCACCATGGACCAAGATGGTAGATTTGCTGCAAGCATCAGCACGATGTGACACCCCTGCTGAGAGTCATGCAAAGGCTACATTTGAGTGACTCCCCTCACCTGCTACAGCCCTGGAACCTGCAAAGATCACCAGACCTGATCCAACTGCTGTTTTCAAACAGAGAAGAGGGAAATGCAGAGGTCTGTAATACTGATTATGCCCAAACCAGGCTATGAAGAGTTAACCAACAATTGGCTTTTTTATAGACATGAGTCTGGCCTAAGCCTATGTGCCAGGCCGAGGTCAGAGTAACTTGCACCCAAATTCCATTCCCATAACTAAAACCTTCAGACTAGAGGGACATTGTTCTAATTACAATCATATATTTTGTCTATTCTGTTCCTAATTCAAGAATGCTTTGTCTTATCCTTTATGAGCCTTGTTTACATTAATTTCCATATAAACCACATGTCACTTTTACCCAACTGATTGCCAATAAAAGTCAGTGCCTGGGACTGGCCAGCAACTTTATGGGTTACATTGGTATTGGTCATCCTGGCACCCTGCTTTCTCTCTCTTATTTCTGTCTCTTAGTGTATTTTTTTCTCAGGCCTGCATCGTACACTGGGCAGGGTACTGAAACCTGACTACGTGGGTCTCCAGTAATACTGAGTATGAAAGGATCGCACCACCATCAGTATGAAAAAGTTCCTCTTAGAAACCCTGTGTAGAAATTTCAGCTTCAGCTTTCATTGACACAGAGGTGACAGGTACCATGGCACCGTGCTTGTGTTTGCTCCCTGTAGGGATGAAAAGAAATCAGCCCAAGAACAGGAACATGGCTTAGGATTTGCTCATCTTTGGCTTACTTGACAATTAGTCTGCTCGTAATCCAGATTAGTTCATTAGCCTAAAAACTTGCATGCTGTTATTTTATCTCTTGAAATTTTTATTAAATATATCCTGATTACAGCTTGGATCTTTTATTTAAAATGTTTTAACCAGTTATTGAGGGTTTGATATCATTTTGTTTCTCAAATTACTTAGCTCTGTTATTCATACCTAGTGTCTGGGAACTTTCTGAATTGCTGTTTGTTATCCTTCTCTTATATATATTTTATTGTGGCCAGAAAACAGTCTATGATTTGATTTCTGTTAAATTAATTGAGATTTATTTTATGGCTGAAAATACGGCCTAATGCGGTGAATATTCTGTGTGCCCTTAAAAATAATGTGTAGCTGATGCTGGTGCATGGATGATTCCATAAATGTCAATTATGACAATTTGTTTGACAACATGGTTTACTTTGTCTAGAGTATTACTGATTTTTTCATCTATTTATTTTAGTATCAAAATCCTTAGCTACAATTATAAATAATAATTAAATTTTCATTTCCCTTACTTCATTTTATATATATCAAAGCTCTGTTGTTACACATTGGCATAAATGTTGAGGATTTAAGGTGTTCACTTTTTTACCCATTATCATTATGAAATATACGCTTTGTAAGTGCTAAAATTCTGTTGTTAATGTAGTAATTTTAGCATTCTTTGGATAAGTGTTAACAGCCTATATATAATATACCAGTATATAATATGTGACATAAATTTATATATATGTATATATTATCTTTACTTGGTGATCTTGGGGAATGAACTCAGGGCTTCACAATGAGCTACATGCCTAGCCTTAAAACAAAATTGAGCCTATTAAGGTGTTTCACTAACTCACAAAATTACCCAGGCTCAACTTAAACATGAGATCCTCCTGCCACAGCCTCCCAAAGTGCTGGGATCACAGACTGTGACACCATGCCTGGCTACATCTATCTTCTGTAATCTAATACCTTATCAATTCCAACTAATTTATTTTTTTTAATCTTTGATATTATAACTTTTCTCTATAGAAGTACATTTTGTATCCTTTAATGTATCATCTCCTTAATATATTGTTTTTGTCCTTCTTGAAAATATGAAATATAATTATAATATATATTTTAATTTCCTTTTCTACTACATTTTTAATTTGTATGACTTCTAAATTGGTTTCAGTTGATTTATTTCACTCTCTCACTGTGGATTATAAATTACTGTTTTGATTCATGTCGGGTAATTTTTATTGTATGTCAAGAATTTTAAATGTTTTCTTATTGGAAGGAGATTCTTTAAAAATATTCTTAGGATTTTTTTCTGGAATATAGATATTTGGAAAGAGCTTGAGCTTTTTTATTGCTTGCATTTCATCTTTGTTAGTAAGATCACAACAGCCTTTAGTCTATGTGTAAATTTTCCCCAGTAATGTGGCAATACCTTTCTGTACACTGTACTTATGGCCCCATTTTTTTATAAGGCTTTTCCTACCCTGAATGGAGGTAAAATGAAATGTTCTTGTGAGCTTTGGGGATTGTTCTTTCATTGCTGCTGTTGGTTCTTTTCCTGGTGTTTGTAATTTCCTTTCTCTCATTCTCTGAACGCTCCTCCAGTGAAGACTAATAGGGACCTTCAGCTGATTTCTTGGAGATGTCTCCCTGTGCAGTGTAAAGATTTAGGAGCTCTGGCCTGTGAACTTTAGTTGTTTGGCCCCATCAGGCTCCAGACTGCACTGATTCAACTGAGAGACTGAGTCCCCAGCTACCCTCTGCATGGCCTGAAGCCTCTCTCCTGTCATTAAGCTGGGGCAGACATAAGACTTGTTTCCCTGCATTTAGAAATTAGTATTCAGTGGTCAATGTTAGCAATGAAACTGTTTTTTCAAATGATTTGGCCAGTTAGTTTAAGTTGCTTAAGGAGTGAAGGCAAATCTTACTTTGACTGTGAGTAGAAGTTAATAATTACCCATTCAAACAAAAATCATAAGACAAATTCTTTTTTTACAAATCATTGGGTTTTTTTAGATGGTCTGAGATAGACAAATGACACATTTACAATCAAGGTGATTTCACTCTAGAGAAGTCAATAAACCAGCAAACACAACTACACAGAAATATCTTAGATCCATCAGTGGTGGTGAACCTCTGTCACATGTGCTGCAGCAGGCTGCTTGTTATCATTAAAAGCTCTAAAAGTTTCACCATCACTGCCTTAGATGGTTTAAGAGACGTGAAGGAAATAAAAGTTGTTACATAGTGGCTGTGGTCTGTTAGGAAACTCTTTCAGACAAATCTACACTAAAGGGTATGTTGTGTGAACTAATACCCAAATGATAAAGAACTAGCCATGTAAAACTGTTGGGCATTCGCATACCAGGCATAAGGAAGAACAAATAGGAAAAACCAAAGCTTGGCTTCCAATAAAAAATGATTTGTATTAACTGTGTTTTTTATATATATTTCTGTCTTTATTATCCAATGTGGACTGATAAAATTCTGCAAAATCACTAACTTAGTTTATGGTTGATCATGGATAAATACTCAAAACACTTTCAGTAATATTACCAACTCAACATGATGCTAGCTAAATAAAAAAGAATTTTAAACTCTTCCTCCTTTATTATCAGAGCCAAGCAAGTTCTGTTGTGATAACAACAGCAACAACAAAAACCAAACAAGGAAAACAATTTCTCATTCCCATAGTACGTACTTTTGAATGCAGGTAGAAAGGTTTATTCCGTTGTGTTCACTCAGAGTGTTAACCAAGAAAATATACAGTCTTTAAAAATGTCCATCACATTGCTTCCACTCATATTCTGCTTATATTGTTGTAATGCCACACCTTATTTTGAAAGGATAAAGGAGCAAAGTTTTAACACAATATTGACGACCAGAGAGCCGGGAAAATTTGGTTACATTGGTAGTAATAACCATGCTTTCTATCAAGGAATCTGTATACTCATGCTTCCAAAGAAACAAGAATTTTGCCCTTCATCAAATTCTGCATAAAGACATCACTGAATGAAAGATTAAATGTATTAAGCACATACTTACATATATCCTGTTTCTTTTTCTTCTTTCAAATTACAGTCTTTGAAGTGATCTAATAGTTTACTTCCTGTAAGACAGAAAGAAAATTGAAAAGTAATGTCTTACTCTATGAAAAGTTCCAGCAGCTTTGAGAACAAGTTCCTCATTAAAAAGTAATTTCTAACTTTGGGAGACAATATTCACAAGAAGGCAGTATTATAGTGTTTCCAGGTTCAACTTATATTCTATCATTAATTGAACTGCTTCCCTGAGAGTGAACACTTCAGAGTAAAGATACACTGGATCTGGGGAATAATTAAGCCTTAAGGAGACAAAAAACAGGAATCTCTTTCTTCCCACAATACTACTTTGAACTATTGGAATTCAAGGTTGTCTTTACTTTTTGCTTCTTTGTAAGAGAGAAAGAAAATGTTCATCTAAAGCCAAGAATCTTAGGTGAAAGGAGCTTGCATGTATTTAGAGAATGCTTTTTTTGAGTTTTCTTCTCAGGGATTTCTCTCCTTTAGATTTTTCTTGGGAGAGTGGAGAAACTCAGTGGATAAACACACCACTACCTGCTCTACTCGGCCACGCCAACCCTTGGCGATTGTCTTCTACCAGCTCTGGCTAGAGCACAGATGGAAACCATGTTACTCATTTTTTCTTGGTTTTCTTTTCCACGGAGTCTCCTTCAGTAGCTTCTCTTCACTTTAAAGAAAGGGCTACGTAAATCATACAACTTGATTATGTTGCTAGACTTTTTCCCAAAAGTATAGATAATGAAATGTACTTTGTCCAACTCTTCCGGCATAATTCACCAAGGCTCGGGAGAGGGCTGCTTCAGGACAGAGTTTGGTATCAAAGTGTAATAATTTTATGTAATCTTTCCAATTTTCTTGGAGATTTTCCTAAGGTTTCCTCTATGTCAAGCATGAAACAGCAGAAGAGAAATGTGGGTGAGTTTTGGTCTTCAATATCACAAATACGTCAATATACTTTCAATGAGACATTCATTGATGGTAACTTAATTATACTTCTGACATTCTCTTTAGTAATTTAAAGATCCTTGTCCTGTAGGCTGGTTGAAATACAGAAGCTAATACTTCATAGAATATAGAAATAAATGGTAGGGAATGTTTGTCTCTAACTCAAAAGGATAAATTATGTCTATGTACACACACACACACACACACACACACACACACTCCCACCTATACAAGTAGAGATTCATTTTTCTTATATATTCCCATGATCACCCATGCATGGGAAAAGTCATTGGTTTGGCCATGCTCATTTAACGACCCTCTTTCAGAAGTAGTACCCAGAAGAATGGGTGTTTTATAAAACTCTCTACCCTCTTTCAGCTTCAAAACCGGTGTCTGTGAAAAGACTATGGCAACTTGAATGACCCAAGGTCTGTATTTAGTCTCCATAAAAAACCATACTTTGATCATAAGGAGAAAAACCTCCTCTGTATGGTTGCCTTGTTCATCTTGTCCACAAGCTGTGGAACAGAACTCAGAACATCTTTTCTTTACCCTTCCCTCCCTCCCTCCACTCTCCCTCCCTCCCTCCCCTCTCCCTCCTCTCCTCCCCCATCCCTGCCCTCCCCACTGCCTTCTCCTTCTCCTCCTCCCTCTCTTCTCCGCCCACTGCTCCCGCTCCCTGTCCCTGTCCCTCTCCCTCTCCCTCTCCTTCTCCATCTCCTCTCCCTTCCTCATTCTCTGTCTCTCTCTTTCTTTTTCCCACACAATTAGCTAGGCAACTGCTACTCCCAGCTTCTGAAATTTCCACCTAAATCCTAACCCCCCAGAACTGATTAATGTCCAAGTCTTTTCTTCCAACGTCAATCTTAGGTGTTATGTTTGAGAACCTCCTGATACTTTCAGTGATAGAAATGTAGATTTTTTAATCAAAATTTGATCAATAATTCCTAATAGGGGAACATACAAGTAATTTATAATTCTCTGTGATAAAGAAGACCAGGAAAATCTAAGCACATCATTGTATCTGGTGAATATTTCAGACTGAAGAAGAATCAGGAAAAACATCACAGGTTTAAATATGTAATTTTCACATTGTCTTGGTTTTGATTTTTAGCAAATCTGAGAGAGGTCTCACTCTTCCCTCCCCAACATGTAGAGATGACTAAGGCTCTGTTTACTGCAAATCGCATTATCTAACTCATGATATATGTCATGCCAGCATGTCCCTTAGCTAGTTTGTTGATTTTGTAGCTTCTTAAAAGTATAAGCCAACTGGGTCATTATATTAATACAATCATCAAGCCAGGATGTAAGTCTCTAAGGCTTAGAATCTAAAAGACATTAGACAAATTTCTAATTTCTCTCATTTTGTCAAAAGCTAAATGAACTAAATGCCTATTATGAACTATTTATATCACAGGCTTACAGTAGGAATTATATACAGTGATACACAAAAAAGCTTTACAAATACCAAAATAAACAATCTCAAATACCATTATATATATATAGATATATTACTATTAATATTATGACAAGGAATAAAATGCAAATTACAATTGTCCCTTGGTATCAGTGGATTTTCTTCTAGGATTCCTTGTCGGTCCTAAAATCTATAGG
Organism: Heterocephalus glaber; assembly: GCF_000247695.1. Next base: position 6,183,649 of record NW_004624767.1, on the reverse strand, counting down.
CACTCAAATCCCTTGTATAAATGTCCCGGTGCTTTCTTATAATCTACATGTACCCTATATGCCATGTAAATTGTTTCCTCCTCTATTGTTGAGGGGATAATTACAAGGGGAAGTAAAAGTCTGTACATGTTTAGTGCAGGTGTCATCTTTTCTGCATATATTATAGTCAGGAACTGGTTGACTCCACAAATGAGAAATCCAACTATAAAAAAACTACATTTACATTGAAGTAAGCTATAAGGATGAAACTAAAATATGCCTAACTTAAATAGAAATTTGAGAGAAAAATCCAGTAGCTCCCATACTGTGCAGACACACTAAATACTTGGGTTAAAACTGACCAGACAAGGGCTGGGGATTTGGCTCAGTGGTGCTGCCCCTCTCCTCTCAAGTGAAAGGTCCTGAGTTTGATCCTCAGTACCAAAAACAAATAAACAAACAAACAAAAAATAACCAGACCATCTCATTGTTGCAAGAATACCTTAAAATAGTATTTAAGTTGTTAGTTGAACACGTTTTTCCAAGTAAAATGATTGTCATAAAATGTGAGCCCAAGATCTTGATAGTTTTGTTTTCCAAATAATTGCTGAATCTATCCTTTGGGTTTTGTTATGCTTCTGCTTATGAGAAAAAATAAGAATCTGTCCAAATGATAATAACTGACATCAAATGTATCAAAGACAGAACTTTATCAGCTGAATTTAGCCTGACTTACCTGTGGATATGTTTGTATCTAGGGTGGCTATAAAACAGTCTAAATTTAGTCTACAATACAGTCTATAGTCCTAAAACTTTTCCTAAACAGAAATTGGCAAACTGAATTTGGAAAATTGCAACAACTATATCATTTTGTCAGAGTGTACTTTCACTGCACTTTGATCATCTTAAACAGACTTAATTCTAATTTTCCTTTCTCACAAAAGGGAAAGGAAGTTTTAGAATATTTAAGTTGTCTTTTCTGACTTTACTATCAGCTATAGACATCAAATGCTTTGTGAAATGATAAAGATTCAGACATTAATGCTATAATTCCCGCTTTTGAGTAGCCTCAGAAGAATGAAGCACTTACTTCAGATCATTGTTGGTAGGAAGATGTGTGGTTAAACTTCCATGTTGCTCAATGCTTTCTATTTTTATTAGCAGCAATGTCAGATTATCTACATTCTCCATCTTCAGGGGTAATTATAGTTAAATAATTAAAATATTTTCCTGGAAATGCACTAAGATAGAAATGGTCTATTGACTTGTGTGTGTGTGTGTGTGTGGTGCTGGGGATTGAACTGGTGGCCTTGTGCATGCTCGGCAAGTATGCTACCACTGAGCTACCCTCAGCTCTAAGAAAGTCTACTGACTTTTTTTACAGACATGATCTAAGTGAGGTCTTTTGTTTCTAGAGGAGACAGAACTAATGCATACATCCAGGTGTAGAAATAGGAGAAATTTAGTTTAGCTCTCTTTTGCTTTCCATCTCTCTGTGTTTTTCTTCCTCTCCCTTTATTCTTTACTTCACTATTTATGACAGTGTGTCTTCTTGCATTTATTCATCCATCAGACATTTACTGACACTATTTTGTGGGAAAATGGTTATGGTAGGTAGTTAGAAAGGTTTTCAGCCTTGTGGAAAAGCCCATTTAGAGCATACTGTTGGACTCTGTGTGGTATGAGACTTCAAGAGTTGGGTTAACCTGTGTATGTTTTAGGAGTTCTGTGCATATGGACACCTTACCCATCTAATTTGTGCCTCAGTTTCCTCAATCAGAATATGGTGATTATAATAGAATGCATTTGAAGGGGCTATGACCATGATGAACTTCACTTGAGTGTATACTCTGGCAGCTGCAGTGGTTAAGGAACCCCTATGCTTTCATTGTTCAGGGAAACAGCTAATCTCAAAGGACCCCACCATCCTGAGTCTCAGAACCTCCTTCATCCTGACCATTGGTGTCCATAAGGCTCCAGGTGGTTTCCTCTTTTCATGGGACTGACAATTTGTCAACATCTGTAAAGGGACTATTAAGGATTTACAAAGATTTTGTTTCTGATGGATGAAGGAAGACTGAGAATCTGTTTTATTATTCTCATTAGTTTTGTCTATTTTGTGCTAAAATAAATTAAGAACTAATTGAGAGAAGATATCTTCCACGTAGACTCTATATTTTTTCTTTGTGCATATGCTAGATTTGACTAAAATTTTAAATTTGAAAATGTAAGCTACCTGTACCTGTCTATATTTTTATATACCTGTAATTCAGAAAAAGTCTTTCCAATGTGCAGTATATAACTTACTTTGGGATAGTACTAATTAATTAAATTATAGAAACTTTTGCATTAAAAGAGCTGTTTTGTGATTGGCTTAGAGATAGGTATCCATCTATTTCCATAAATTAAGGAAAGTAAATCTCAATTTCATTTTGAAAATAATTGTGTTTGTTATAGACTCTAACTCAGAAACACTTTAAGAAATTATATTCTCACAATTTAAGTCAACTTTAAGCAAACAAACCTAGCTAAATAATTTTAGTTTAATATAAAGGACTGTTTTTGCTCTGAATTATAATTTTCCGTAAAATGTAAATGCATATTTCAATTCTACTTAGAATTTTCTGTTTAAACCTACAGGTTTACCGATCAAATAGGCTAGTATCAATCTACTCAATGTTAACTAATGTGAAGAATTTTGTTTTAGGTACAAACAAATTGAATCACTATTCTAACAAACTTTAGTTCAATGGCAATTATATTTTATAGTGTATAAGGTTGAAGATAATTTTCAAGGCCTTCCATAAATTTAAAACCTTGGACTGCTAGTAAATTCAGCTAAATAATGAGTATTCATTAGATAAATAGATAATATCTAAGTGAGATTAAATAGTGAAACAGTGACAAGGCACAATTTTATTTATTTTTTGCCACAAATATAAATTGTGTTCATTTTGTAATTTGGGGAAATTGTACTATAAAATGCATTTTTGTTAAAGAAAAAAAGAAGTTAGCTTAGTTTTAAATTAAAATATGTGACTATTTTAGAATAAGAAAGAGGGAAGTTAAGGAAAAATGCCAAATGAATGCAGAAAGTTATAAAATGATCATTAGAAGGGAATTTTATCAGTTTTGTTCAATGCTAGCTGAAATTTATAGATTTTCAAAAAAGTTTGCATGTACATTTTTTTTACAAGTGCCTATCCCTAACCCTACCTAACCTCTATAGTATACATAACTGCCTTCTATGTTACACATGCACATGTTTTTATGTTTATTCTGGAGCTCTCCTCAATAGGACATAAGGTTTTTAAGGGGGGGGGGCATTTGTTTATTGGAATCCCTGACATATGTTCGATTCCTGGATCAGTGACTGGTAAATAGTAAGCACTCAATAAATATTGATTGAATAGGCCAACAATTTATGAACTGTCCATTGGAGGGCACTATGCTAGAGGATTATGTGAAAATATACTAAACCCAACTTTCTTTAATGAAGAAGTGAAACAGAGAGACAAATATGTCTGGGAGTGTAGAAGTCTGAGATCTGGTGAGGTAAGTAACATTACGTAGACATACGCCTACCTGGATGTGCTACAAAGATATCACCAGATAAGAAGAAAAAAATAATAGAGGATACTGTTGCAGATTCAAGGACTAGTGTACATTTAATGCAAAAGAAAGGTTGGCTACAGTTGCATTTAATTATTGAACATTTACTATGTATCCTCTACAGTGCTAAGGTTAGGAGTGATAAAACTTACCTAGATGATTTCATAGAATAGTGGAAGAAACTGGCAAAAAGAGAGCTGCTCGTAAGTTAGTGATATGTATTGTAGTATATTCTAAAAAGGATAAAGATTGCTTTCCTAATACTGGACAACTGTATTCCCTCCTAGGATGAATCTTAACTTGAGAAGTTTTCCTGACAAAATGCTTAAGGTAGAAGGTAAGAAACCAAAGACTTGGACACCAGCAATAACCAAAAGGAAAGTTGATGGTGAAATTACCTATTATGAAACCAGGAAAGAAATTGGTTCTGCTCCGGAGAAAGCCATGAAAGGAAAGAAAGGGGCAAAGATAGGAACCAGGATACAATTGTGAGTAATTGCAGTTTAGCACAGATACAGGCCAGTGAAAAATGTAAGAATGCAGCCTGAAGGTGTGCTTTCTTTCCACAAATCCTCAGCAAAGTATTCTAAATTTAGAGACGCTTCATGGGAGTGTATTTTTCCATGCAGCACTGGAGTCCTCATAGGGACTTGGCACAGCTCCACTGGTAGTAGAAAGTTGGTGAGAATACTGGGAGTTTCACGCATCTTGAAATTAGAATTCAAAGGACCGACAGCACCGGCTGATTGGCAGGTTATTGAAGATACTGAGTTACAAGAATGGAGGGTCAGGCAGGACTGGATTTAGGTCTGTGACATATCAAGAAACACGTTGCACAAGAATTCAACTATGTTAAGGCAAGAATGTCCTAATGAGATGAGTTTATCACCTTGTGAAGAGGGGAGGTAGAGGATGGGAAAAAGAAGTCAGCAAACAAAATAAAGTAGCAAAAGGAAAAAAAAAAGAAAGTAATTACTGTCGATTGTGTACCAAACACCTGCCTAGCAAGATATCAGGCACCATCTTTTTGTTTTATTTGCAGCATTATACAGCATCATTACTTCTGAGATATAATTTTGAAAAATTGAACAAATGAATAGAGTGATTGCCACTGTGATGGATTCTCAGTGACAGCAATTGCATCCTGGGTCCCTCTGTAGTCTACCCCTCCTCTCATGCCAACATTGCAAAGGCTTATTTGACATATTTATTTTATTTTATTGGTACATTTTAGGTATACAATATAATGACATTCATCATTGGAAAGTTGCACTTTACATAATCTCTCTTGTTCTTGTTTTTTCCCTATTTCCCTGTCCTTCCTTCAACCCCTCCATCCCTCCCTATTTACAAAGACTGTTTCCATTTTTTCATTTTCTCATATTAATTCCATTCCCTACTTTCCTTTCCCCTACCCCTCCCACTTCCCCTTCCCCTTTGCCTCTTTTCTTCCTATTTCACATTTTATCTATTATGCCTTTTAGCCCTTAATTACACTTTTAGTTTCTCACACTAGAGAAACTAATTGGTATTTACATGTGTGTCCTATTCATTTAACTTGAGTATTGCCTCAATGTGCATCCATTTAGCAATAAATATCTCTATTTTTCATTTTTTATGGCTGAGTAGTACTCCATTTTAATTTAAAAGCCCCACATTTTCTTTATCCAGTCTCCAGTTGATGGGCATTTGGGCTGTTTCCAAGTTTTAGCTATTACAAACTGTGCTGCTATGAACATGGGTGCACATATATCCCTGTGGTATGATTCTTTCAGTTCTTTGGGGAAGATCCCCAGCAGGGCAATAGCTGGGTCAAATGGGACTTCCAGTCCTAGTTCTTTGAGGTATCTCCATACTGATTTCCACAGTGGTTGCACCAGTCTACACTCCCACCAGCAGTGGAGCAGGGTTCCTCTTTCCCCACAGCTCCACCAGCATTTCTCATTGGTTGATTTCATGATAGCAGCCATTCTTTCTGGGGTGAGGTGAAATCTCAGTGTTGTTTTCATTTGCATCTCTCGAATGACCAGTGATGTTGAACATTTTTTCATGTATTTATTTGCTATTTCTACTTCTTTGTCTGAGAAATGTCTGTTCATTTCAGATGCCCATTTTTGGATTGGGTCTTTAAATTTGGGAGGTCTGATTTTTTAAAGTTCTTTATAGATTCTAGGTAGTAGACCTTGGTCTGAGGAACAGCAGGTGAAAATTTTTTCCCACATTGTAGGTTGTCTCTTCACTCTGTTGGTGGTTTCTCTTGCTGTGCAGAAGTATTTGATATATTTTTATTTCTATAACTTAGACTATTCAGCATGTCATAATGATAGAACTATATGGTATGTTGCTGTTTTGTATTTAATTTCATTTACTTAGTGAAATATATTTACTTTTGTCTATACTGTGTGTGTATCAATAATTAGTTCCTTTTTATTTCTGAAATATTTTCTATTGTATCATACTTTTTTTATCCAGTCATCACTAGAAGGGAATTTGGACTCCTTTCAGTTTTACACAATTATGAATAGAGCTGCCATAAACATTTGAGTGGAAGTTGTTGTGTGAAGATAAAAGTTCATTTCTCCTGGGTAAATCTATAGGAGTGAGGGTTTTTTGTTTTTCTTTGGTACTGGTGATCGAACTCAGGACCTTGCTCTTGCCAGGCAAGCGATGGTACCACTGAGCCAAATCCCCGGCATGAGTTAGATATTTTGGTCATATGGCACACATACATTTATATAAAGTACTGTAAAACACTTCCTTTTTCTCTTGTGGTGCTGGGGCTCTAACACCAGGGCATTACACGTTAGGCGTGTGCACTGCCCTAAACTACATTCTCAGCCAGGTCAAAGTGTTTCCATGCTGCTTTCTAACTTCTGATATCCAAAATGTGAGAAAATCAATTTCCGTTTGTATAAACCACCGGATTTGTGATAAATGGTTATAGTAGTCCTGGAAAACTAGAGGTTGGTTATCTTTGCCTCTGCTTATTCATCATCCGAATGTGTTTCTTAGTGGTGTTCGTATTTTTCTTCTGTCCATTTTTAAGGGGTTGTGTTATTATTGGATTTTATAAATCTGTGTAGTTTTAGATACAAATTATCTCCTAGACATATAACGTGGAAAACTTTGTCTTCCAGTCTGTGGTCTGTCTTTTCATTTTCTCAATGGTAGTTTTCACAGAGCAAGTTTTGATCTTAATAAAATTCAATTATCATTTTTTTCTCTTTTACTGGCAGTGATTTTGATGACCTACCTAAGATCTCTCTGTGCAGTGCAAGGCCACAAAGATTATCTCCTATGTTTTCTTGCAGAAGTTTTATACTTTTAGGGTTTGTAGTTTGAGGTATTATATATTTTCAACTAATCTTTGTAAAGGTTTAAACTATATGTAGAGACATTTTCTCATATAGATGTCCATTCTCTCTAATACAATTGGTTTAAATCATTATATTTTATCTTTCAATTTTTCTTCTTTAAAAATCAATTATTCTTAGATTAATGCATAAAGATATATTTCATTTTTCTATGACAATTTTTTCCATGAAAATTACCTGTATGATTATTATAGCTTTATAATAAGCATTAAAATGAGTTATTGTGAGTCCTACTTGCTTTGACTTTTCAAATAGATTGTAAGAATTAGCTTCTTTATATAAAATTCTACTGGAATTTTGTTGAAATTGCATTGAGTCTTTAGATTTATGGAGAACCAGCATTTTCATAACACTGAGCTTTTCTGTATTATTCTATTACAGTTTTGTTTTAGTTCTTTTACTAGATTTATATCTGTTTCATATTGTTTATGGCTATTTCATGTGTTTCAGGTTATGATAAATTTTATTCTTTTTAAATAGTGAAAATTTCTAGTTATTAATACATATGAGCAATACAATGGAAATATAATAGTATTAATATAATATAATAGAAATAACTGAAATTTCTAGTTATTTCTTAAATATGTATATATCTCTGACTTTGGTATATTGTTTGTTCTACAACCTCAATATATTAGTTTTTAAGAACATTTTTATGCAGTCCTTGATATTTCCTACAGATAATAATATCATCCTCAAGTAGAAGTACTTTTCTTCTTTCTTCTCCAATCCATATGTCTTATTCCTATTTCTTGTTTTATTGCAATGGCTAGTGCTTCCATGGTGATGTTAAATAGGGGTAATAAGAGCTGATATTCTTGTCTTGTTTTTCAGTGGAATGCATTCAGTCTTCATCACATGTATCTTTTTTGTAGATAACCTACACCATGTTACGTATGTCTTCTCCTTCCCCTCTTCCTATTCCTCTTTCACCTCCTCTTCCTCCTCTTCTTCCTCCTTTTCCTAATGTGACTCTAGGAATTGAAACCAGTGCCGTCATCATGTTAGCTGAGCTACATCACCAGAATCGAAGAAGTTTTCTTATATTCCTAGTTTTCTGAGAGAACTTATTATGGATATTACTTTTTAGCATATTTTGTCTGTACTTAGTTTTCACTCATCTATTATCAGTTTGCCTATATTAATTGTATTCATTTTTGCAGGGATAACTCCAACATATAGATTTGTCCCAATATACTCTATTCAAAGTCAACATTTTACTATTGCAAATAAAATTTAAATATTTTACAATCATTTAGGTCATTCTATTCTTTCAGCTTCACAGTGCATTGGTCATGTACCTATACCTATACCTACACTGACAATCTCACCTGCCATCACTTTAGTTTTGTTTCCAATAATCATCTATACTCTTACAAAATTTGAGAGAAAAACATCTTTTATAATATTTCTCTCGTTTTTTTTTTCATTTCTGCACTTTCAAGTTTCTTGTTCATATAATTTCTTATTGACCTTGAAGAATTTTCTTTAGCATTTTATTTGGACTAGATATGTTGGTGATGAATTAATAGTTTTCCTTCCTCTGTGATTCAATTTCATCTTCTTTCCTGAAGTTTACTTTGAATGTATGTAGAAGTCTTAGTTGGCAATATTTTTTTCCTTTTAGCTCTTTAAATTTGGTGTTCCACTGTCTTATGGGCTACATAGTTTCTGATGAAAAATTTTAATTTTGCCCTCACATATATAATGTTAATTTTCTCAAGATGCTTTTAAGTTGTTTTCTTTATCTTTTGTTTCATGCAGTTTTATTGTGATGTATCTGGATTTTATTTTTTAGCTTTTAAATTTATTTTGTTTACAGTCTTCATAACTTCTAAAATATATAAATGTATGGTTTTCATCAAATATTGGATGTTTTCAACCACTGCTTTCTTCGAAGAATTTTTGCTGTACTTGTCTCTTTTTTTCTCTATTTATGGGACTCCAGTGTTACAAATGTTAGACCTCTGCTATTGTACAACAGGTATTTGAGACTATGTTCATTTACAATCTTTCTTATCCTTTATTCAGATTGAAACATTTTTATTAGTCTATCTTCAAGTCCACTAACATTTTTGTTCTCATTTCCATGGTGCTGTAGGGTCATTTGAGTGAACAATTTTATTTAAGATATTGTACCTAACAAAAGACTCTGACAAAGGAGATCACAGAGGACATCAGAAAATGGTAATATATCCCCTCTTCTTGGATAGGTGGAACAAATATAGTGAAAATGACCATACTTCTAAAACTGTTACACAGATTTAATACAATCCCAATAACATTCCTCACAGATCTAGAGAAAAAAATTCTAAAATTCATGTGATACCAGAAGAGACCAAGAATAGCAAAAGCAATGCTGGGCAACAAGAGCAATGCAGGAAACCTCACAATCCCTGAATTTAAGTTCTACTACAAAGCTACAGTGATAGAAACAGCATGGTATTTGAAAAAAATAAAAAACTTGTGGATTAATAGAATAGAATAGAAGATGCAGAAACAGCTCAGGCATACTTAGCCACTTTATCTTTGACAAAGGGGCTGACATCTTCATTGGAGGAAACATAGCCTCCTTAACAAATGGTGCTGGGAAAGCTGGCTTTCCACATGCCAAAGATTGAATCTAGACATATATCTCTCACCATGCACTAAACTAAAATCAAAATGGATCAAAGATCTAAGCACTAAAACAAAAACCCTTAATAGACTGGAAGACAGAATAGGTAAAACTCTTGAAGACATAGGTGTAGACAAAACTTTAGGAACAAAAGCATGGTTATACAGGAAATATTACAAAGAACCAACAAATGGTATTCCATCAAATTAAAAAGCTTATGCACAGCAAAGGAAACAACCAACCAAGTGAAGAGACAACCTAAACAATGAAAAAAAATGTTTCGTCAGCTACTCCTCAGTGGTCTAATATCTAGAATATACAAAGAACTGAAAAATTAGACCTTCCAAATTTAAAGACCCAATACAAAAACAAACATCTGAAATGAATAGATGCTCTTCACATGAGGAAGTACATACGACCAATAAATACATGAAAAATGCTCAAAATTGCTGGCTGTTCAAGAAATGCAAGGTAAAATGACACTGAGGTTCCATCTCATGTCATAAAGAATGGCTATCATCAAGAAATCAGCCAATAACAAACTCTGACAAGGCTGCAGGGAAAAAGAAACCCTTCTCCATTGTTGGTGGGGGTGTCAACTGGTACAAGCACTATAGAAATCAGTATAGAGATTCCTCAAAAAACTAAAACTAAAGCTTCCATTTGATCCAGCTGTTCCTCTTCTAGGTACTTTTCCAAATGAGTTAAAGTCATCATACCATAGTGATACATGCATACCAATATTCATAGCAGAGTCATTTATAATAGATAAATCTTGAAACACCACATATGTCCATCAATAAATGAATAAAGAAAATGTAGTATGTATTTACAATGGAGTCCTACTCTGCCATAAAGAAACTTAAACTTCAGACATTTTTTAGGTAAATGAATGCACTCTGAGACCATAAACTTAAGTGAAATAAGTCACACACACACGTTTAAATCTTGCATTGTTTCTCTTGGGTGAGAAACCCAAAGTATAAATAAAGTTCAAAATGGAGCATAGATATTAGGAAGTAGGAAGAACTTTTTCAAATAAAAAGGAAAACAAGAGATAGGAGAAGAGGAAAGGTAGACAAAAGGGAAGAGGGATCTAAAAGAAAAAAAGAAGGA
>NW_004624767.1:6167951-6170451 GCF_000247695.1 Heterocephalus glaber | reverse complement strand
GGCATAACAGGTGGAATGTGCATCCGAGGACATGAAAGTTTTCCTTGGGAGAAGAATTTTTCAGGGCCAGTCAGCTGTGAGTGTTGAAGTCTGTTTCATACATCCAGGGAAATGGGACCCAAGTCTCAAATGAGAACATGAGTGGAGCTCTATGGCTTTCATCATAGGGCCATGAATTAACATGAGCATCTTCATCTGGAAAATAGAGATAAGAATCCAACCCACCTTTACAGGGTGTAGTGTGCTAGCCAGTGTGTGGAATACCTTGATTGTCAACATGACTGGACCCTCCTAGGGAGGTGATCCAACATTATTCTCAACAAGCTTACCTATTTATGATTTCATAGTGCAGTGGGCTCAGAAGGCGGGGTGTAGCTGCAGGAAGTAGGGTATGAGCGCATGATCATGGTTAGTACATCTGGTCCTTGGCCTCTTCTTCTCTGGTTTATTCTAACTCACTCTGCTTCCCAGCTGAGTCAAGTTGAGCAGCTTTACTCCACCACAACCTTCTACCGTGCTGTATCTGCCTGGGAGACAGCCCACCATGGATTGAAACCCCTAAAACTGTGAGATTATAATGAACCTCGCCTCTCATAAGATGTGGGTATCAGGTATTTTTCTTAACAGTAGGAGCTGATGGAAATAGTCAATTTTCTGTCATTACAAGAGATATCTGAGGTAATTTACTTAGAAAGAGAAAAGGGTTATTTTGGCTCAGCTTTGAAGGTTTCGGTCGATGATTTGATTGGTGTCTTAGTTATATATTCCCATTTCTAGGACACAATGCCTGACACAATTTAAAGGAGGAGAGGTTTATTTAACTCACACATTGTAGAAGTTTCACTTCATTGTTGGCTGACTCCAAGGCGGGGCAGCCTGGGGAGTCAGCCTGGCAGAGGAGCACAGCAGACATGCAAGAGCTCATGGCATGGATGGCAGGCAGGAAGCAGAGAGAGAGAAAGGGAGAGATTAAGGGGGGAGGAGGGAGATAGACCCTTCCAGGCCACACCCACAGGGACCCACCTCCTCCCACCAGGCTCCACCTCCTAACATCACATCTAGTTTAAACTCATCAATGGACTAATCCACTGCTGAATGTCACACACCCATGATCCAGTCACCTCTCAAAGCCTCACCTATGAGTGCATGAGGCTGTGGGGGGGGACCTCCAGATAAAAACCATGAAAGTAGGCTCCACTGTTTGGGATTTATGGCAGTATATTGTGGATGAAATACTTCTTAAAGCAAAATCACTCACAGCCTGTAGAAAAATAAAAAAAAAGAGGTAGAGACCAAAGCCCCAGTAGCCTTCGAGGAAATTCACAAAATGACCTAAAGACTTCCCACTTCTTCCCATGTCTCAGAAGTTATCCAGCCTCCCAACACCAACTCTGGTGATTAAGCCGTTACCAACTGGACTTTTGGGGGGAATTGAGTTCCAAACTACAGCACAGAAAGAGGGAACACAACACCTCGGATCTCCAGATTATCTCTGGGCTTGGGTTAGGATACCCACAGAAGCTCACATGGTATAAGCATATTATTTCACAAAAACATAAGTTCTTAATAAAATTTAGCTACTGCCTATATTTCACCAGGTAAGATTATAGATGAATATTAGTAATTGGGAAGTTTCGTTTTCATATCTTCCAGAAAACTGAAGTAAGAAGGGTTAATGTTTTGTCTAATAACATGCAGAGGAGAATATGAACTGCCCCCCCCATATTTTTGCTTTTATTCTTTGTGTTACATTTCTTCATATCCTTCCCAAGAGAAATTTTAACTCCAGTCTAACCAGAGTGTTCTGTTTTCTTACTTGTGTTTGTGTGGTTAATTGATATTTGATTTTTTTTCCTATGAATTGGCCTTTTGCCTCTTTCCAGATCAGATTTGTATATCTCCCCATTCTCTAAGAAGAGAGCTAGACCGCCTGTTCTGACAAGTCCTTTTAAATTAAAGAGAGTGAGAGTTTAAAATAGAAAATGTAATTTTAACACATGCAGATATCCACATGCTGAGAAGATAATTCTATTGTATTTTTCAAACATAGAAAAAAAAGGAAAGTAGGGAGATAGTGAAGAAAATAAAATTGGGACATAGAATAAACACAACCAGGCTCTTGCCAGAGCTGACAGAGACGACCCTGCCAGTGTTTGGCCAGGCACAAAGGGTCTGATTTTGTCGATCGCTGTGTATTGTGGAGACTTCTGAATATATTATTTTAAAACAGAATGCATAATCCCACAATTTTTCTTTTCATAAATGAGTCAATACAATTGGACACATGCCAGTAATTTGACAATTTAAGAAGAATTTTAATTGTTTCCAGTGGCATTGGAATATTTACTTTTTATCATGTTTGGGTAAATGGTGATTTGGGGAGAGGGAGAGAGAGAGAGGGAGAGGGAGGGAGAGGGAGAGAGAGAGAGAGAGAGTGTGTGTGTGTTTGTGTGTGATTCCACAAGAAACTAGAAGAAAACACAGGCAGAGGTCTAAATGC
>NW_004624767.1:6123216-6153423 GCF_000247695.1 Heterocephalus glaber | reverse complement strand
TCTAGCAGCTGCTGGATTGATTTCTCACAATCCCTTACAATTTTAAAGCAATTTTTCTTTACCTGATCACTAATTGCAATCTTATCTTCTATATCTGTAATTCTGACCTCACATTGGTTCAGTCTGTTGCATAGACTTTCAAAGGAGTTTTTAATCTCCTGGAAATGTATTTGTTTTATGGATTCCATTTGTTTTCTATGTTGGGATTCCATCATGTTCCTCAGCTCCTCTATTTTTTTATTTGTGTCCTCTCTAGATTTATTAATCATATCTTGCACTATGGGCACAATCTCTACTGTTATCTCAGAAATTATTTCTGATTTCATTTTTTCCAGATCTTCTTTTGTTGCCAGGTCAGGGAGTCCAGGTGGTTGAGTATCAGATTGTTCCATCTCATTTCCCTTTGGGGTTGTTGTATGTGATCTGGAAGTCTGTTTTTGAGGCTTGTTTACATCTCTTCTCATTTCCATGGGGAAAGAGGGGTGCTGTTGGGGCCTGAGTGGCTCACTTCCTCTGCCCTAGGAGCAGTGGAATGGTGGCTGGGGAGCCTCCTCCTGGGCACTGGGACTGGCTCACCTCCTCTGCCCTGGGAGCAGTGGAATGGCAGCCAAGGGGCCTCCTCCTGGGTGCTGGGCTGAATATTTATTTTGAGACAATGTCTCACTAAGTTGCCCAGTTGGAGCTTAAATTTTTGATCTTCATACTTCAGCCTCCCAAAGGACTGGGATTACACACCCAAATATATTTTTTTTACTATTAGTTGATGTTTGGTACATGTATATAACACATTTCCCTTTTATCCTCTTCTCTCCATCTCTCTTTTATTTTTCCAACATCAGATTCATTTATCTTACAGGACTTTATAAAGTTAATTAACATATATACACATCAAAAGCCAGACTAATAGGCCAAAGGACATATAAAACATGTAAGAAAATTATAAGTCAAGGTAATTTCTAAAAAATGAGTTGTGTTAAAAACTCAAAAATTATTTAAGTATAATAGTTTTCTATATTGTATCCTTTTAATAGGTTTTAATATTTGTAAGGGAAATGCTCCCATGATTTCTTATTCAAACCACATAGGCTATGAGCATAGAATTTTTCTTCTGAATAATGTGACCTAATCACTAAGCAAGAATTCATATCATAAAGTCACTTGATCTTTTGTGAGTGCAATAATCTAGGGACAATATAAATTCTAAGCATTAATAACTCAGGAATGGTTGGAAAATAATAGTCTGGATTATGACAATTCATCGGGAGACACCTACATGGCATAGGCTTAGATGTAAATGGAAAACTGCCCCTGATATCTGAAATAGTTTGCTGCTTTCATCTTAAGTTATTTGTTCATCTTTTTCTTTTCATATGAACTGGACTTCCCCTCCAATGCTCCTTTCACTCTATTTGGGTCATCCTTTCCAACTGCAGGAAGCCTGGAGATGCATAAGACTTCCTTTAGCAAGCTGATATCTGCTGTCTGTGAACAAGTCAGTCTGGCCGCAGCAAGCTGTCTTTTTGGCTCCTTTGTATCTGCCAACATGAGCTTCGGTTTTATTGTTGCATTCTAGTAGGAAAGCTTTTGCCACACGCAGCATCTATGGCTGGCTGGGCAGTTGTCCATATAGCTTCAAAGGCCACCCTTTCAAAATATCAGAGAATTCATGCTCAATTTCCACATATTTGAAAACCAAAAAGTAGTGCTGTTGTCATTCTGCTTGAATTGCTTTATTTTGAAAACCTGTCCTTGATCCTGAGTTTAGTCCTCAGCACTATGCAAAAATATATGATTTAATTCACTTTTGTTAAGATTGGGGAAAATGAGTTCAAATTCAATATGTTGTCTAACAGAAGTGAGATTTTTAGCCCTAGGCTTTTTCTTTAATCAGAGGTTCTCTCAGGCAGGTTCTATTTCAAACACCTGATTATCTCTGGATTATACTTACATCAGATTTTAGTTTTTGCAATAATTTATGATCTTATGGAATAGTGTGATATTTACAGCTTTCAATCAAAAAAGAGGATCACATGAAATGATAGAATGAAATCCCCATTTCAAAGCAAATTGTTGAAAAAATCTCAAAGATTTCTGGTTATATCCATCTTCATAGAATATATTGCAATTTTATCTTCTCATCTGGAACTTGAAAAATATTAAATCTTGTTGTCCAGTATAAAATGAAATAAAAACACTGCACTATGCAGTTTATACATATACTTGAATTCCTTGTCAAATCCAGAAGAGGGCAGAAGATGCTGTACATAAGACCACATTTGCATAAAAAGTTATTTTGAGTAAAAAATCCAAAATCTTTCAGAAAAAGACATTTTTGATGTACATACTAGGCTTTCATGTTTCTGTTTTATTTTGTTTAGATTTATTGATTGATTTCAGTGCTGGGGGATTGATCTAGGTAGGATCACCTGCATCCTAGGCACAGACTTCACTCCTGAACATCCCCAGCCAATGTTATAAGAACTTACAATAAGAACACAGCTCAATCAGAGTGGGGCATTTTTCACAATGGAAAAACTGTTTTGTAACCACTTTGGCCAGTCCTTCAGACTTCTTTGTTTTCTGCACCTCAGATTTTAATGAAAACATAAAGTATCAATATTGATTCACTCATGATATATGTTACATTAGTTATGGAGTTGAAATCTACACCGGTGAGGCTCTGACTGCTCCCATTTTACAGATAGACCTACACAGCTACAGTGTTAAGATACTTGTAATTCACGGGTCTTGTTTTTAAACTTAAGTAGGTGCACTCCAAACTCTATACAGTATCTCCTGCAGTCCTCCTTCACCACAACAGTGGCCCTATAATCAATCCAATGCCACAAGGTAAAATGACTTCCTTTTTGGTGTGTCAGCCTTAAGGCTGTAGTCAAATTGATCCTCTTTTTTCTGTGTGGTGTGAATACTTTTTAAAATTATGTTAAAAGGCAAACAAAAGGCAGACTTAAAGTGAACTCTGGACATACATTCTACTGTGGGTACCTTCAGTTAGCAGTTTCACTGAGAGCACTTTTGCTTTCAATCTGACAGCTGCTATTCTTAGCTACAATACTGTACATCCTGCTCCCTCCTCGTAAACCTGATATATTAGTTCTGGGCTTTGACATCACTTATCTCTGGCATATTTGCGTGGAAATGAAAGCAATTCCTTTGCAGTAACTGCAGAATCATAGCTGGGATACCAGGTAGGAGGGACTGAAGATAGGAATTTATTGGTATGCATAGAGAATATTCTGAATATGGAAAGCCTGGTCCTGATGAAATAATGTGTCCAGATCATAACCCCTCTTCCTACAACTTTAGAAAAGAGACAGAGATCTTTGCAAGATGGTCTGAATCTGGCCCTAAAGATGAGAACCATCAATTTGCTATTGGGTTTCCATGACAAGATAAATTCTGAGCTGCTATAACTAGTTAAAAATTGAAAGTCAAAGTTGTTCATAAAACTTTAAAATTGGACTCTGTGACTGTAGTCTGTATCTTAAATCCACTCACTTATTTTCAGTCATTACCCCCGAATCCCAGAATCATAGTTGATCTTCTGCTCAGTGTGATAGGCATTATGTAATGACCTGATGAAAGACAAATAAGGCAATGAGGATATCCCTAAAGACAAAGTCAGCAATGAGAGAGAAAGACAGACAGAGAAAGAGAGAAAGAGAGAAAGAGAGAAAGAGAGAAAGAGAGAGAAAGAGAGAGAGAGAGAGAGAGAGAGAGAACACTCCTGTATTCTTGTCAACATTACTTGTACATACAGTGAAAGGCAAAGATAATTAAATGAGCTATTAAAATCTTTTCATTCCAATTATGTCTTTTAATTATTTTACCGTAACTGTTCTGTGAATATTACATATTGGTTATTGTGCACTTCTTGAAGGTGAAAAGCAAAATAAGTTGGAAAGAAAGATGAGATGAGAGAGGAGAGGAGATGAGAAAGAGGAGGAGGGGAGGAAGGGAGAAGTAAAAAATAAGGGGGAAGTCAAGTAAGAGGAAAAAGAAAGGAATAGGTAAGAGAAGAACAAAGGAAAGCCAGCCTTTTGAAATTTTAAAATAATATAACCTAGATTAGAATATGAGCTCATATGCTTTGGTTTCCTCATTTCTAAAATAGGAATTTCAATGCACCAACCCTCCAGATAACTGAAAATACTACATAAAAAATGCACACATGCACACACACACACACACACAAAGAAAAACTACACAAACATATCTAGAAAAACTTCCAGTTCACAGTAAACTGTTGATAAATGGTAGTGATTATTGTTATTATTAGCTTCTAGTTCCTATAACCCTTTATAATAGTCAAAACTCTATAGAAATTTATTTTCCCTTGCACCACAAAAGAAAAACCAAGTCAGTTTGCTGAACTGTAAATGCACCAAATTAAATGCCCTGGCACATGAATTAGCATAAGCAATATCTCTTCACAAAACTGGCACTCAATATCTCTCAGCACATAATCTTTACCATCAAAGGAATGAGCGACCTAAAATGAGCACATTAGTCAGCTAGCAGAGACAAGCAATGTTAATATCTAGAGTAAGCTACAAATTATCCAATACCTACAACACATGTTTTTGGAGGAAAATATCAGAGTAAAGAAAATCAGACCTCAGTGGGGAAGTCTCAAGCTACAATCAGCTTTCCGGGAATTCTTAGGGAAAGTCTGAACTCAGAAAGCTCTGGAAAAGGACCCAGGGAGTGGAGACAAGTATTTTCATCCTCCCATCTGTAATTATATGTAAAGTGACACATTAAAATGTAATACATTAATGCATTTAATCAATTTCAAGCCTCTTTTTGTGCAGGTCTTGCACCTATCTTCCTAAAAATCTAAACTTTGAATGCTTTTTTCAGGACCAAACAGTTGTATCTTCTCTCCTATTCACTACGACTCACCCATCTCCCTAAGCAGAGTAAGGGATTTATTTTTAAAATGTACAATTTTAGAAATGAAGCAGGAGAAAAACACTTAAGAGTTCCTACTTTCTGATGCTTTTTCTTTGAACATGAAAAAGCTGAGTTTTAGACGATAACAGCATTGGAGTTCCAACTTAGGGAGCCTGTCAATTGGAGAACTCAACTCTTGCAAATTCAAATTCTCATTTTGTTTTATCACCGGTCAGATCTCCTCGCACTGCCCATGGCTTAATATATGTTTAATTTTCTCTTGCTTCCATCCTGCAATAGGGTCCTGTCCAACTCCTGACCATCCATTGCTCCTTCTTCAGTTTCACTCTCTAGTTAAGTACTTTTTCTCCAGTACCTGCCTAGTCTTAGTCCTCTGGCAGGTGGAAATACATGAACACCTCAAAGTGCAGATGATATTGATCATCATAGCATCCAAGGTCCTATGTACAATTGATCTTGATGACTTCTTTGCCAGTCTTCTATTCCCCTTCCTGTTTTGGCTACAAGTAGCTCTCCCACAAGCCATACTTCTTGCTGTTATTGTTCTTGTCTTAATATTGTACTCTTTCTTCCAAGCACCTCCTACTCCCTTATCACTAGTTTACACCTCCAAGATCATACTTTCCTTCCCCCTTTTGACTAGCTCAGGGACAGGAATTTCCTTTACAGCAGTGATCACATCTGGATGTAAAAATCTCTTTGATTGTCCTTTTGCTTCTAGACTGTCAGTTCCTTGCAGGTAGAGACTGTCTTCCTTCTTCTGCCAGAAACTATCCCCATTATATTCCCAGTGACTAAAAGAACACCTGACACACAGTGAAAGGTCAATGATTATTTTTAATCTAGTGTCTGTTTTTTACCTCCCAGGCCTGAGATATTCTGCTATTCCCACCTATCCCCTTATCACTTAATTACTCACTATTTTCTTCCAATAGATTAATCACAGCTCATCAATTATGTGATAAGCAACTTGAGGGCAGAGATAGTGTTTTATTAATTTTTCTTATTTGTCTCCTTCTAGGTCAGCCTGTAATAGGCAGATTGCTTGTTGTTGCTAACACAGCTTAGAAATTTTTTAAATAATTTTTTTAATTCAAGAAACATGTTTTTTTGCATAGAATCTGTGAACAGTTAATCTTGTCCCCTTGACCACATGAACATAGACATAGCCCACACTTCTGGGTGTGTCAGTGGGGTGTCCAGTGATGACTGCCATGCAGGCCAGCAAATGGGGAGACTGGACAGGGAGACCCACCCTGATTATGGGTGGCACCATGCATTTGACTTTCAGCCCAGCCAGGGTGGAAAGGGAGAAGAAAGAGGAAGTTGGCCTGTATTTTTGACTCATCATCTGCCATTGTCTGTGGATATCAAAATCCAGCTTCTTCAGGTTTCAACACAGACTCATCCCATGACTCTCCGGGGGCTTCCAGACCTTCAGCGTTACAGTGGTGCTACATCCTCCATCTTTCCTGCTCCGAGGCTTCCAATTTCTTTGCTGACTCTCTGACATGCAGATAGTCATTGTCACTATGCCATCTCCTATCTATCCTGTAAGTCCATTCCTTGAATCCTATTCCAATATATATCCTATCGATGTTCCTCAAGAGAACTCTAACCAATACAGAACCTTAGGAAGAACAGAAAGAAAAAAAAATACAAAAAAAAGGTGCTTTGGTTTAGTGAGGGTCTATGAATATCCATCTTTCCCCCTACTTGCCATTAAAACACTATCTCTAAAGTTATGGTTTTCAACTGTGGGTAATGGTTTATTAGGGGAAAATAATTTTAATATATTGAGTTATTTCCTGCAATGATAAAAAATTTTTAAAAGATTAGGTTTCATTATATTTAGCAAAGGTAAATACTATTTCTGGAAATTATTATTTATTATCTGGGAGTGCAAGAACATTTACTTCTGTGAGTCACAATCTGAAAAATATTTGAAATTTACTAATTCAAAGTGCTTCTTAAGCACAAGTTAAAAAAATCAAATGTAATGCAAATGTTCCAAATTTTGGTTAACATCAGGAATATCTGAGAGTTTTAATGAAAACAGACTCCAAGACTTTATCACTATGATTTCTCATTCATTAGGTTCAGCCTAGACATCTCTATTGTTACTGAGCCTATTAAGTCATTGTGACACACATGCACTGAGATGGTAGAAAAGACACTGCAAAACTCAAGTTCTAGAGTTGGAAAAAAAGCTGAAACCATCACTGTTCTGCTGTTTGATAGGTACCCTGTTGTCAAAGACCAGTTATCAAGAGCCCTACCCTTGGGTCTTGATCTCCTATGAGACAGTACAACATAAGCAAGAGAGAGAGAACAAAAGACACAGACACAGAAACTTAGAAAGAAAGCTGGGTCTCAGGCTGATCTAAGCTGCTCTGGGCAACAAAGACAAAATGCATCAAAGACATTCAATATTTATTCATTACAAGCTTGGGAAGGAGGAGAGCAGGGTTTGCTTTGGGACACCTGGTGATAGCAGGTATCACAGGCAGGTCTGTAAAAGGGAACCATTAGCATATCTTGCTGAAAAGAACAAATGGGTAATTCAGAGGGAAAGAATTTAGTTGGAGTCAAACTGACCTTGGGTGGAAGTTAACTCAGCAGGGCCCTTCTACTTCATGGACTAGAAACTTAAGTCTTGGTAGCAGTCATTAGCAAAGGAGCAGTGCTAGTCCAGCTCTGCTCTCTGATACACCCATTTGAATCACATAAAGCTTCAGTCAGACCCCTAATATAATACAGCTGAATTATGGAGGGGTGAGAACCTTGTGCCACAGCCTGCTAAGGCTGGGCAGAGATGTCTGTTACACCCTGTTTGATCACTTCCTCCTCACAGGGCAATCCATGGCATTCTAAATCAACCCACTGATAGTTAATCTTGATTTCTAACTTGGTTGGATTAAGAGATGCATAGAAGATTTGAAAGCAAACATTCTGGGTGTGTCTGGGGGGCGTCTCCAAAGATAACTGAGGTGTAGGTCCACAAACTGAGGGGAAAAAACCTACCCTGACTGTGGATGGCACCATGCAATAAGGTTACCCCACGGATGAAAGGAAAGGGGGAAGGAGGAAGTTAGCCTGTGTTGGCAAGTGCACTTTTGCTTGAGTATATCTTTTGTTGTTGACATTGCCTGTGGACATGAGACTCCATCTTCTTATCCTTTCAGGAAGACTCACACCAAGGATCTCCATGGAGCTTTCAGGCCTTCAGCCTTGAGGTAGCAGAACTGCTTCCTTGACTTCTCTTGTTCTGGGCCTTCCAGCTTCTTAGACTTCTGGTGCATCTTAGGCACTAGACACAATGGTTCTCCAGCATGCAGAAAGCCCTGATGCAGTATCATGCCTCTGACCCTATAAGCTCATCTAACAAAACCAATTGTGCAGCCTCCACCCCTTCCTCTGATTCTTGTGAACTTAGGGGATAAATTTCATCTGCAATCCAGGTAACAGGTGTTTATTTACTGCACACCTAGCTCTAAATTCCTCATCTCTCAATGGCAGCTCAAAGAGTTTTGCAGGGGAATATGGGCAAATTTATATGCACAGACGTAAAATATAAACTCCAATGTTCCAAATAGTTTATTTATTGCTGTAATTAGTGGCTTACTACATTTTTCCCACCACTGAATGACAGCTGATAGAGATATTTGCTTCTTCCATTCCACTGCCTTCCTTTTCCTTTGAAAATTAACTACTAGATTAAGCTCCATCGACCAGGGACCCTGGCTCACTCATCACAGACCCGTGGTGCTTAGGACAGTGCTTGGCATTAAGTAAATGTGTAGACTGAATCTACAACAGAGGAACAAAATTCCTCTAAGAGTAGTCTTTGTAGATATGCTGCAAAAAGCTGCATCTCTGAAGTTTATGTGTGTATGTATGTATGTATGTATGTGGTTTCTCTCAGGCCTGTGCTCAAGCTTTTAGTCCTTTATCGCCAATCATTCTCAATTGGTGCACATAATTTGAAGGAGGTAAGTATAAGAGGGCTAGAGCTCTAAATAGGTTTTCACGGGCCCCCAACAGCCCGGTGAACTTTCATGGTGCTGCTGTGGGAATGGCCTGAAATGGCTCTTTCATTCACATTACCTGAGCAGCTCCAAAATCAACTAAGTGGCCCAGCTGAAAAGTGGGAAAAAGGCATTTTCTGCACACACTTTTCTCAATCACTGGCAAAACTCTGATGTACCCGCCTGAATTTATTGCTTGCTCTCTGCCTCCTACCGAAAGTAAAAGCTTTCTTATTACAATTTGCCTTAAACAATGAAGGGGAAGAAATTTTAATTTTGTGGCATTATACTGATTATCTATCAAAATATTTTAGGAAAGAATTTGTGGAAGAATAACTGTAAGTGTTTTTAGTTCATTTTGTGGACTGTAACAGGAAGTAAATAGAAAAGGTAAAAGGGCATGCCTTTTATTTTTCTGCTTTACAAAAGGAGGTTCTGTTTGATCATATTGGTCAAAAATCTCGATGCTGTCAGGCAATTTTTGTAGGCCACTCCAATACAAAGTATTTTTACCTACAGAGAGTGGTAATTCAAACTATACTCAAAAATATAAACACAACAATAAAAATACTTGATGTGTTGGTGACTAAGTTAATCTCTCAAAGAAAGCTAGACAACTATTTGAGTCATAAAATTTGCGATAGATATGTGGTACCATCTAAACAGAGGAAACTGGTGCACTTCTGTTCTGCAACAGCTGCTTCACCTCATTTTGCCAACTTTGCCTTCAGTTTGTTGATGAAACCATGTCTGTCTAACAGTCATCTTCAAGAGCTTTTGTTCAGTTGAACCTTGGTTTAAAGTGGCAGAGACATACTGATTGATCACTTAGGATCATACAGTGTTATATGCTTTCCTCTAGCATCCTTACAATGTAGATACTACTATGTGAACCATTTAACAGATAAAGCAAATTTGGATAAGAGAACTTAACTCTTTCAAAATTCAATTGCTGCTAAGTCATATAGTTGAGCTTCCATAAACAAACAAATCCAGTGTTTTATGTGCTTGTATGTTTACACATACATGTGTGCATTATATACTAAAGCATAAGTCATTGTTACATTCTAACCAGTCTGTTGTTGATTCTCCACCATGTTACTATAGAAATACATCTCTCAAGTGCAGGGCTAGCTAGAAAATGTAATAGGATTCAGTGAAAAGTGAAAATATAATGCAGTTCATTTAAAAGTTATTAAGAATTTCAAGATAGTAATGACAGAATGTTTGAAAAAAAAGTGTTGGGCATAAATGGTTTTATACATGAAAGACCCAAGAGGCCAGCCATCCGATTTTATATGGATTTGGTGTAAGGTACTGAAAGACGATAATACAGGATAAATATATGATTGCATATTGATCTATTCTTCTAGGCCAGCAAGCAAGACCAAAAATTACAAGGGGATTAAAACCACAGTCATTCTGTACTCCGTAGAAAATGAGGCAGCAGTAGAATGCCCAAAATTGGCTTTGAGTCTACTTTCTGTATCTTCTGGAAGCAACTTTAAAAAAAATCCCCAGCTACCCTTCATACAGTCTTCTTATGGCTATGGCAAGTTTGGAGGCCAAACCATTGGAAGTGCATTTAAAGCTTTGCCAAATTACCTCTGTTGGCAGGCAATCATCAAACAAACTCACAGGATCAAGCTCAAGGTTACTAGACTGAGAATTCCATTTCAATAGAATTAGGAAAAAGAATATTTGCTAAACCATGTTATGGTTTACCATAGTTGATATATTGCTCCATTGAGAACCCATTTGCTAAAAAATCTAAGGTAGTATTTAGAGAAGGTTTGGTTCTTCACTTGAGATTCCAGGTCTGCCACAAGTGCCAAAGACATCAGATAGGTTTGCTGGCCTATTTTAAGTATTGTAAAAAGATACAGGTTAGGAGTGAGAAAAAATAGCCTTGAAAGAAGTCCTACCAAGTAGGATACTGAACTTGCTTTCCTTCTGAAGCTGAAAAAAAAGAGAGACCTGAAGAGATTAAAAATGTCACACAAGGTAAACCTCACAAGGAAAACCATGTATTTTATTCACTGATAAATGTCCAGTAAGCCATAAGTCTATGAACCTATCCATACATGCCTACGTCAGAACCACACATCTCATGTGAGTATGAGGAGAGCCACAAAGATCCATGTATTATTGGATCGGCCCCCAGCCTGTGGTGCTATGGGGTGATGATGACCTTTTAGTAGCTGATACCTAGTGAAAGGAAGTTAAGTCACTGAAAGCCTGCCACTGGAGAAGATATTGCGGTCCCAGCTCCTTCCTTCCTGTCTGTCTATCTCTGTCTCTCTCTCTTTTTCCCTCTTGGCTGCTCTGAAGTCAACAGTTTTCTATACCACATGTCACCATGATCTTCTGCCTTCCCCAAACCTAAGCACAACAGCACCAACAAAGTGTGGGCTAAAGCTTCTGGAACCATGTGCCAAAACAAAACTTTCCATTTTATAAGTTACCTCAGGTATTTCATCACAATAATGGAAAGCTGACAAACAGAGTGGAGTTAAAAAAGAGAGTTCAAAAGAAACAGCACACTCTTCCACCACTGAGCATGATAAATTTACTGCAGCTTTGCCAGCTAAGCTTTCACTGCAGAACTCCATCTCTCCCTGCCAAAGGACATTGTTTGGATTAGGAAATTGCAAAAACAAGGAGTCTGAAAAATCCCTACCTGGAATCAAGCTAGGAAAACTGGGGAAGTAGAAGTTGAGTGCCAGTCAGATGTTTTATGCCAAGGAAGTAAGGAGCCACCATAGTTATCCAAAGAACCAACAAAAGGACTCCACGAAAAAGCCACCAGTTGGCCACTTTCTGCACAAAGTCACAGTAATATAGCTGGTCAGTGTTCGTGGGACCTCAAAGACCTCAAAGAGCAAACAATAGATACATAAATAAACAGCAGTCACTAATGAGAAAAAGAGAGGGCAAATCTGTGATCTGTGGTTGAGTCACTATATTTTTATATCAGAAGGTAAACACAGAAAGGCAGGTGAATCAATGGAAGGGTGGACAAAAATGAGATATACTTATCCCTTCTCCATGCCCAGTCCTGGACTAGAACCAAGGCCTGATCTATGCCTGTAAGAATAAGAGAGCTGCATGTAATATAAGAGGAGACAGTTCTAATACGCACAGGACTAAGTCAGTCGTGGTACTGGAGTGTGTCTGTTTTAATAACCAGAAGTACCTGCAAATTATATTAGCTGGAGATGTCCTAAAGAGGTATGCTGTGCACCAGGAAAGGAGATTTAGCAGAGCAGTGAGTGGCAGCTCCCCATTTTTTTTTCTGTATAAAATCCAATAAATTTTGGGTGTAGCAAGAGAGGAATTAAAAGAGGAGTGAAGTAGACAAACAGTTCTTTATTATATTTCCAACCCCATAGTTCCAATCATTGCTAACTCTTAGGCAGACCAGGATTAAAGTACTGATGATGAAGTATTTTTACACATTTTAAAGGATATTTAATAGTATCTCTGCAAAATGTTTCTCTTACTTTTCTATCCATTAAACTATGCTATATTGAGGTAGACATACATTGTGGGTAGAGAAATAGCTGACTTGCCAAGATGTCCCATGGACCCTCATGGGACTGTGGCATTCAGGTTAATACCATTCACCATCCATTTCTCCCTGGAAGAAAGTAGGGAACTGCAGCAGGTAACCAGCCTCTCACTCTACCCTATCACTGCACTACTCAGTCACCTCTTCTAAATATATACATTAGTTAGATGCATTAGACCAGAGAAGAATATATCAATGTGCAGTCCCAGAAGTCATTTTTCTTCTTACTAGCTGAATAGTTCTGGTGAATGACTTCTCAAGCAATATTGGGAGTAGTCTGTGAGAGTCAGCTTTGTTCTAATAGTGCAGAATAACAAATCATCCCAAACCTAAGTGGTTTATAATAACAAGCATTTCCTTTTTTTTTTTTCTCTCCTCAGAAAGACCATTCTTTGGTTGAAATGGCTTTGTTTTCATCTACAATAATCTATCATATGAAGTGCAGTGGCTTGGTCTGACCACTATTACATGACTGAAGAGAAAACCTTGAAATTTGATTCAGAAGAAGTAAATGATTTATGGAAAAGCAGCAACAAGAGATTCCACAAAAGAGCCAACAGTTAAAAACTTGCAACACAATGGCAAAGCAATATAGGTAAAAGTAATATGGGTATATGATGCTAGTTCATAAAGTTGAATACATTACATTTATACAAAATAATAAATAATGTCCACTTTACAACAGTGGTTCATGAAATATTAAACAGTATTTCATTCAATTATTGATTATGCACATATGTGCATTGATCAAAATGACCATAAGAGGTAATGCCAATATAGGACAAAGAATGAGCATTGATGATGAACATGAAATCAATAGATAATCCTTTTGTGTAACTGTTATAATCATTACATAAATATTATATGACTATATGCCTATGATGCTCAGAGAGATAGAAATGTATGAACAATGAAGTAGGGAATTAATCTTGATTTAATATTTTTCTATAAAGGTAATTTAAGAAAGATATTTAACCACATTGAAACTTATCCTCATCTACAGATACTTAAAACTGGGAAGAGGAGGGACAAAAATATTCATTTCTGCTCCGTGCAAAGAGAAAGACTGAAAGGCAGAATATAGAATTTCAGAGATAAAGATGAGCATTTTACTTTGCTAACTCAGAAGTCTGATGAGATGAGACAATTTAAATAAGGAGCTGTAACTGACTTCGCTCACAATTCACTCCTCAGTGGGACAGGATGAACATATTTAGACCTCTCCTCATCTAAGCACCACTCCCTACCATCCTCCTGGTACCAATGGTGTACAGGAGTCTGCACTCCACCTGCCATGGAGAAGTTTTGAAATAGTTCAGAGAAGCACATGACTTATCTCCAAGCCCTTACTGTCCCTCGGAATGAAAATGACCACTTATTTCCATTTCTCATCTCAAAATAAGCATAGTCAGTATGTCTAAGAAATCTAACCGGAGGGTTAGTGATGTCTTTAAGTTATAACATAAATAAACACAAGCCATAGCATTTCAGCAAAAGAAAAATTTCCCCAAATTGGATATAATCTTCTTCCCCTTACTAAATTCTTACTAGTGACTTTTGAAAAATTCATATGGTAAGATTTGAGTACATTAAATCCCATGTGTCTTATGCATCTTCTCAATTTTTATTTTGTCATGTTTCAGGTTCCTCACTCAGGATGCTTTGGACAGAGGGATGATCCTTCCAAAGTAATACTGTAACTTGGAATTTATCACTGCATGGATAAAGTCCTTTACAGCCTCTAAAACTGAAACAATTAGAGTTCAATTCTCTTAGGTACTACAGAGCTTTCAACATTTTGCTTTGGAAGAACTAAATAGCTATAAGAAAGTTGTAGGGTTATATACAGGGCTGCAAGAAATTTCTATGAGAGCTACCAGAAAAATACTAGACATCCAGTTAAATTTGAAATTCACATCAGCAACAAAAAGTGGTTTAGCATAAATATATCCCGGATTTTATTAACAAAGCACTGTTCATCCAGAAAGAATTTAAATTTAGAAAAGTAACCATTTCAACATAAATATATCTCATTTAATATCTGGGACAGATTTGTGATTTTAAAAGATTTTATATACCTTAAATTCAAATGTAACAGATTTACAAATACTAGAAACCTTCGTATATACCTCCAGTCAAATTCCCTAGATGTTAATATTTTACTACTCTTCATTTTTTTCTCTTTCTCAAAAAAGTATAAGTTGAAATGTGATATATCTTTATCTCAATAAGAGGACATTCTCTTACATGAACATATACTAATGTTCACAATTAGGAAATTAATGCTGATACCATAATATTATTTAATCTATGGGCCTTATTCAGATTTCACTTATTGCCTTCCGGATACCTTTTCCTGGGTTGGATTCAAGCTCATGCATTTTGTTGAGTCGTATTTCTTCAGTCTCCTTCAGCCTGATAATTTCCCAATTTTTCTTTGGCTTTCAGGACCTTAAGTAGTTTTAAAGATTATAGGACAGTGATTTTGTAGATTTTCCCTCAATTTTGGTTTATCTGATGTTTCCTATTATCAGATTCAGATTTTGTTTTGGGAAGGAATCTTACAAAAGCTATTTTTCTCATTTTGAGTACATGATCTTTTTAAAAAGGAGAAAGTGATAATGGGAATCACATTTGTCTCTGCTCCAGCCTGCATGGATCATATTTAGAAACGTAAGCAACTACTCACATCCTGGTAACTCACTCCAAGGAAAATGATGGTATCACAACTGAGGTGTCTACAATATCCAAACACACATTTTATCAAAGAACAACCTGAGGCAAGATAGGTAAATGAAGTAAAAGTAAACCTTGTTTACGTTCTCTCCAGGATACCAATCATTTGGCATTTGTTTCTAATGTGCGAATTTAAAAGGAACTTGCAGAAACTTCTATTCAAGCAATTAATTGTTGTTCTCCATGTGTTCTATAACATAACGGAATATACACACAACACAGCAGTAAATCTGTATATACTCTCCACTCCCTCCTTATGCATGTAAAGTCTTGGTGACATTCATAGTTGCATGATTTTCTTTGGTATTTTCTTCTAATCCAGGTTGATTGAAAGCTATTTTCCCTGTCAGTCTTACGCTTCTGGCAGGGCAGTGCTCACAAGAGGGTGGGATCTACTGACTGACGCTAACCTCACTCTGACTTGTAAGCAAACATGACAGCTCCAGTGCTACAGTGGGTACCGCTGTCTCCCAGTGCAGAACTACTGAGCTTTCTCGCAGGAAAAGCTTCCACTTCTTTCTCACATTCGATCTTGCTGAGGGATCACTCACAACAGATTTTGTGGATGCTTGTGATATTTATACTCCTGGTTGCACCATAAGAATGAACACATTTGTGCATTTTCTTTTCTGGTACCCGGACTTCCTCCACCTTTAAAATTGTCTGGCCTTGAATAACTGATGTTCCTTCGGTAGTTGCTGAAATAGTTTCAACATTTTTGTCTCCAGTAGTAGGACATAAATGTCTCCGGTGTGCTTTTTCTCTCTGGCAGTCTTCTATCACTTTCTAGGAACTTAAGGGAGATTCTTGCATTTCTTTTCTGTCCCCCTTCCTTCTCTCCCACATGTGATGATTGCTGACTCTGAAGGCCTTTGTCCTTTCTTATTGTGTTAGTCAGTTTCACGCTTCTGTGACGGAATCCAAAAGACTGGGTAATTTAAGAAGAGATTATTTGACTCCCAGTTCTGGAGTCTGGGAAGACCAAGAGTATGAGGCTGACATCCGGCGAGGGCCTTTCTGCAGCACTAGCACAGGGAGGAGGCGAGAATGTAGAGGGCATGAGAGACAGAGAGGAAGGGGGGGTCATTTGTAGCACCTACTCTTGTGTTAAGTAGCTGAGTCTCACATCCTATCATCACTTACCAGGCCCCTCCTTCCAACACAGTTGTATTGGGGAGTAAGCCCCTAGCACAGGTGTGCTCCAACCTCTGCCACACAGCTTACAGGTGGCCCTGGGCAGCTAGTAATGCAGCCCCATAAGATGTAAACTTTGAATATTATCATGTGATGTTTGGCAATATTTTTCGTGACTCAATAGCATGGCGTTGCAGGGTAGACTACATAGCCAGCAACACACATGGTGTAGGGGAGTACAATGCCAACTCTGCCTCCCATCCCTGCCGCACACGGTCAGCTGAAGGTGAATCCACATGTGTGGGACACAAGCGTGAGCCACTTGGAGAGTAAAACACTGTGACTACTGATGAATAGTGCTTCACTCTACCTACATTGTATGTGCAGTATAAAGACAAGCATTTATTGTTACGAAGCAGACATGTAGGTCCCCTTAGTCATTAAACGTGGACTTGTTGCATTTTAATGTAATGAAAACTTTAAAACTATAATTTAAAAATACAGACAGATAGACTTACAGACAAACACACCCATAGACAGATTTTATATGCAACGCAACACAATTCTTCTCAAAGCAGCCCAGGCAAACCAAATGCTGGACACCCATGCACGACATTTAAAAAGTATATTTGAGCCACGGCACCAAATTTTAAATTGCTTTCTGGCAATTTTGCATTGCTTTCATTATAAAAGTCACTGTTATATTTTAGTAGCTTGTATCTCTAGATTATGTCATGTTGCTCACTCTATTTTCAAAAGAGGAGACATTGATAATGTGAGGCCTGTCAAAAGAATTCATTCTTTAAACAGGTAATGCCCAACCTTGATTCTATTTGTAGGAAATGGGCAGGAGGTTCTTTTTCCCACAGAACAATAACCAGGCTTCAGCATGTCCCCAACTTATCCTTCCTCACTCCTCCATCAGTGTTCATCGTTTTTTATTTCGTTAGAGTTTTAATTCCATGTATTTCACAAGTGTCCTCAGGATATGATAACAATGTCAACTTTTTTGTCCGCCTGAAGAGATTGAAATCATCCTATTCTTTCACTCTCAAATCCATACATTTCCTTTTTAAACCATTCTTCAAAGATTAATTCTAGTTCCTCTTGATGTAGCTCCAGTCTTCAGCCTTGAGAGGATACTTCTAAATTGTTGGTCTGGGACACTTGGAGAGCCATTTCTGTCTGCATCTGAGATATTGTCTCTCCCTGGCTGGTTGATTTGTACTAATCATATCCATCCTGTCTTATCTAATGGCAATGTTTGCTTGTCTTTTTTTAATCCTCCTATTAAAAGCAGTTCATCCTGGGTGCATACATCCCTTTTCCTTTTCAAATGTAACCAGCCTTCCAGTATTTACTTTTCTGTGCATATATCCAGCTGTCAATCTCCAAAATCAATATTTCCCTTCTTTCAGGTTATTCACAGCACCTATTTTTTATTTTATTATTATTCAGGTACTTAAAATTTAATTCTTTTCCTCCCTATTTAAAATTTAAACTTAAAATTATGATTCTGATACATAAAATTCTTTCTTTTTCCCCCTACTAATACAGTTTCTCTTTGATTCCCTGAACAACAAAACTAATTCTCTAAAAAACTGTACCAACTATCACCCTCACCAATTTTCTCTTATTGGCTTGTCATAAACATAAATTGATTTTTTAAAAATATCAAATGTAAAGTGTCAGTTGCTTGTCTCAGACTGTGATAATTTTAAATCGTATTAAAAGTGTGCAATTAACTTCTTTGGAACCAATTGGAGACTGTTTGGTGAAAGTTTAAACCTTGAGCCATGATAAACCCTGTGAATCAAAGAGCTTAGTCCTTCTCCAGTTCTTTCCATGCACTCTAAGGGTTGCTCAAAGTAACAGAAGAGCACAGGACGCATCCGAATCTAGTTTTGCACACTGTGGCTAGCAGGAACCACACACAGATACCTTGTGGAAACCAGCTGCCTTTTAGTGTCACAAGCCAGCCTGAAGGCATGCTCCCCGAATCAATTATTGTTAGGCTGTGCATTGGAAGAGTCTGAACCAAGAGGCCTACACAATTTGTAATAATTCTGACACAGCGAAAGTCTTGCTCTTCATTCATCCTTGAGCTTTATGCATGAGGATAAAATTCGTGTCAGCTCAAGCCGATCTGTGTCCCCCACAGCAGCTTAGATGCTGTTCACTGAGGCCCAGGAAGTTTGATTTCCTGCATAAATGATCTTTTATCAATAAAAACGAAACGCAGTTAGAAGCTGGCACCTGTCAAAATTGGTGCTCTGGTGTTCTCCATGCTAATGGCCTAAGACAGAAACCACCAATTTAAGTCACACCAGCAGCTGTGAAATCTGGGCCATTTTGTTCCCCAAAATGCCAATTTTCAAAGGCAAAGACTAAGGTCTAAGTTGGTGAGTTTGAGAACAAGTAAACAATATATGTTTCTTCCTCCTTGAGTTAAGATTGATTTACATTCACAACAGGCAGGCTGACAGTTTTTCTGCTAAAGCAGAATGGAGGACCTTTCTAATTCCCCACCCCTGAATTGCTGAGTTTAACCCCTCTAAGCTTAGCACCAGAGGGGAGTCCTAGGCCTGAAAGGGCAAAGCCTACTCCAGTATGTATGGCTGTCGCCAAGATGAACACCTGGTCTGAAGGTGGGCAGACGCAAAAGAAAAAGCAGAAGTTAAATTATGCTTGTGTAAGTCTTATTATCAACTTCATAAGTCCTGACTTCTCCACTTGGGAAGCACTGGCCAGTCAGAGAACTGGTGGGCTAGAAAGTTTCTCTATTTATTTATCTCTCTCTCTCTCTCTCTCTAGATATGAGGTTCTTGGAAACATAAATTTTTGCATGAAACTGATACCTTTTAACATTGTGATAGTAAAATGGAGAGAAATCTTAACAGGAAACACTTTTTCCTCTGTTAGTAATCTTCCGAATGATAGGGCTGTTTTCAAGGTGAGGGACTTCCATTAGAAGAAAACCACAAGTCTTTTCCCTGACTGTTTTGTACCCAAAAGGACACATATTTCTGACTGCTGATTTGTTACGAAGCAGCTGCACTGAAAAGGCTCAGCTTCTTCCTTCTCTTCACTGTTCACCATTCCCACTGTACCTCTGCTCTCCTATACCAAATGGGCCCTTCCTTCCGGACAAGTTCCCCTTAGGTGGGGCACATTTGCAGGTACATTTGGCTACTTCTAACTGTGATTCTTCAACACCTGGAGCAGTCCCCAAGCTGTCATTTTCATCCCCATGTCTCAGACTCAAGTGTCTCTCAGGTGCTTCTGAGAGCCTGAGTTGGGAAGGAAGGAGTATTGTTTTCCCGGCCCCCTCAGGCTGTAACCATCCTGTATAAAAAACACAAAGGCAGTGCCTGCCAGGGGGTCCGCGATGGATAAATCTCATTTCTCTTACATTTTAAGATGAAAAATCTATGATACAGATTTAAAGGCCATTTTTCTTCCAGACCCCCTTTGCATATGATTCAAAGATTATTCAACTGGATGGAAATCAAGTTCTCTTCCACTCATTCTATTATATTTCAATTTGTCAGGCTAACATAACATGCCAATTATCTTCTTTCAGATTCTTTCTGTGTTCTTTGTCATCTCTCTGCCCATCTGTACAGTCTGGGCCCAACTGATGACACGCATCTGTCAGTTCCCATCCTCCCAAACCCACCAAGATGAAAGGGACTGTAGAATAATCGGGCAATAGGGTGGAGTTAATTTTTGTCTGCCCAAAGACAGCTAATGGAACCATGGAAGCACCAAGGGGAGTGGGGTTTTTTTTTGTTATAAAATGGGTCAAATTTGTTTTCCATTATGAGCCTGCATTGTGTAAGGTGGTGCTATTGTACTCCTGTGTTCTCTTCCGAAAAGCTCCTCTCCTTCCTGCTGGGATGAAACAGGAATGTCTGTTTTTCCTGAAAACAGATGAATCTCTCAGCCTGGAGATACAACACAATGCATTTCCGATTGCAGTTGTCCCAATTTGCAGCCTCCAACCCTCCCTGGACAATCCCCGGGCCCATTCTTTAATAACAGCCTTCACATATAAGAGAAGCCATTGTACAGCAAAGGTACCCCTGAACTGAACAAGGGGAAATAGCTCTGAATTACACCAGATCTTTGCAGTTAGATACTAGTAAGAACTCTCAAATAATAAAACTTGTTGAACATGGTGAAAACCTATGACAGTATAGGTATATTCAGGTTATCCTGAGGAATAAACTTAGAAAATGTCATTGAATAGAAAAATTGAGGCTTGAATAGAACAACTTTCTGGTCAGAGAATCACCATATCCAAGTTTCCTAATCATGACCATCATCACTAAACTGATTGGGAATGTCAATTAAACTCACACAGGCGCATAGCATTACTTTCAATATAATGGATCAGTCACACAGATATCAATTGATCAGGTAAGGTACATAAGGTGAAAACATTGCCATCCATATTCCAGGCCTCCAAAGAGGGTTCTGAAGGCCTAGAGATAGATATTAGTATTCCAAATTTCATTGGCAAATTTGCTTTTACATCTGTGAAACCCCATTATCCTTTTAGATTAATACATATCAAGAAAACTGGATGATTAATCATAAAATGTCTGAAGACAGTGAGCCCAAGAATGTCTGTACCATTCTTGCCAATATTATATAAGGTCAGAGGAAGAACAACAAAAAGAACCTGGATGATTAAGAAAGAAAAGAGATCTAAGCATGTGGGGACAAAAGATATGACATAGTGCATTAAAATATTCTTACTTACTTCCTTTAAAAATATTTAGAAGAAAGGAGGTACAACCCATTCCTAAAAAGTTTTCAGAAAAGACAGTAAGTAAAATGAGGGGTGACTTTCAACCACAACCTAAAAATCTTTACTTATTATAACAAAGTAGAAATACAACAAAACAAAAATCATAAAATATAAGAACATAATTTGGGGAGATATCCCTTTTTTGAAAAAGAATACATGGAGACATTGGAAAGGTTGTGTTTTATTAGTCACCCCTTTTATGCTTTTTCAAAGTAAAAACAAAACAGGATTCAGGGTATAATATAGTCAGGCAATAGTTGCAAGTTAGCTCACTTATCCTTAAAAAGTTCCTATGAATTTAAAACATAGCAACAGACTTCCTAGTTAAATTTAAAGATTTTCACACAGGCAACACCTGGGGCTAGGAAGCACAGGGCAAATTGGCCAGCCTTTCTGTTATGACTGTCCTCTGTCTTCAAAGCTAAAGCACCTAGGGAGAGTCTGGTACGCAGTTCCATTGTAAGTTAATGAGACACACCCAGAGATTGCTGACATTTTTGTTCTCTAAACTTTGGCGTCATGTGCTTATACATTTTCCCCTATGTTTTGGTTTCTTATATATATATATATATACACACACACACACACACACACACATACATACACACACACGCATTCCCATCCACATCTATATGGCCCTTCATTAGTTTTCAACTAATAGCATCACGTACCATAAGTCACACTGGCTTGGAGCCAGAAACTCAAGGCTGTGAGTCCTGGTTCTATCGTTTATTTGGTGCACATCTTTGGGCCAAGTTAATTAAGCTTTATGTGTCTTAGTTTGAAGTCTTTTACGACTATTCTATTCAACGATCTTATAAAGATGCTCAGTGGATTGTCTGACCTAGAATGGTGATTTAGCAAAATTATTTCCACTTCTATCTTATAAAAAATAAATGCAATGGACCCTTGACTTACAGACTCAATTCATTTGTGAAGGTTGGTTATAACTCAAGTTGGTCAGCGAAGGCGCAGGCTCCTCTAACAGCCTTCAAAGTCTCTCTCCTGTACACAGGCCGATCTCAGTGTCCTTAGAGAGACATTGGCCCAGGATTTCTCTATTAACCACACACAGGAAAGGATGTTGTAATGTTCCTTCCAGAACTCTTTAAGGGTTACATCTGTATCTGAGACCATCTGGAAGCACAAATGGCCAGCACTGGAGTTTCAACTCAAGATTTTGTAAGTTAAAATTAAAATTCTGGTGGTAAGTCAAGTTGTTCGTATGTCAGACTGGTCGTAACTCAAGGGCCCACTGTAAACCCAAATCAAAGAGATGGACTTAGGGGTCGGGGATTTAGCTCAATGGTTCTGCTGCCTGCCTCGAAATCACAAGGTCCCAAGTTTGATCCCCGGTACAAAAAAAAAAGAGATGGACTTAATTTCATTTGTAGCTAATTTTTGATAGAAACTTAAGAAGGAGCAAATCAGTGAGCTGGTACCCCAAAATTCAAAGTTTCAGTGAGAAAGAGCTGTAGGAAGTCAAGATCACCTTTCCAAAAAGGTACACTGATGTCTTCCAGGTGGAGCTTTGGTAGGGCAGAAGGAGCTTATTTGCCAGTATCTGTTTCTGGCCTAAACAGTATGAATGAGAGTAGAACTTTAAGAAGATGATGATGAGTTCAAATTTCATCTCTACCTCTTACTACATGTACAATTTTGGGCAAGTTAATTAAATGCTCTGTGGCACAGTTTTCTGACTTGTACAATGGAAGCCATTATAAACTCTACCTTTGAGGGTTGTTCTGATAATTCAATAACTTCATGAAGGAAAGTGCTTTGGGATATACAATCAATGCCATGTAAATAAGAGCTACTAATGTTGTTGCAATTACCAGATTTGCTTATCTGATGCATATAACGTTTGTTCTGGGAAAATACATTCCCTTGCACACAACAGAGCCTGTGCTTTACAACCTCCTAGCAATGGATTGCTCAGTGGATTATGATGTTCCCTGACCATCCAGGCTCAGTCTCTCATACTCGTTCTGTCTCTTTATTCAATTATAAATGGCCCATTTTGTGGTCACCTTACATACAAGAAGGAATTTCACTGTGATTAAATATTGAGTATTGAGATGGTTGGGGCTAAGTAGAAACAGCAGAGTATTGAAGTCTTTGGGAAATTTCAGTAAGGAATGGTCCCAAGGCAGCCATCCATTCTGAAAAAGTGACAATGACATTTATAAAACTGCCTGAAGACTATAAATCAAATGGAGAACCTAAAGAAATCACTACATGTTGGATATAAAAATATATATAATCACATATGGACAACAGTGATTCATATCATCGAAGGGCTCAGAAAGCTAAGTTTAAGGTATAAATAATTCTGAGTTTCTTAGATATGT
Source organism: Heterocephalus glaber (assembly GCF_000247695.1). Next base: position 6,129,849 of record NW_004624767.1, on the reverse strand, counting down.
TTTTCTCAGGATTCAGCTCACTACTCTTTGGTCAAGCAACCATAAAATAAATTACTGGAACCTGAGGAATTTAGGTATTAGGTTGTGCAAAATGATGACTTATGGACTAAGCAGCCTTGTGCTTTTCTTTACTGAAGTACTTGGCAAATTAGACCTATAAATCTCTCTAATTGCCCCTGGGAGCCAGATGGTAGAATTATCCCATTTTATGGATAAGGGCTCAATAAAATGTAGGCTTGTCAATCTGCCCAAGACTGGTAGAAAATTTGTTTCAGAGCTTCTCCTAGGGTTTAAGCAGCTGTATTCTATAGTGGTAAGAAAGGTGAACTTAGAAAGTACTGTATTTAGGTTGTGAACTTGATTAAAATCTCTTTGTTCAGTTCCTTTTCAAAAGAAAAGTGGTTTACTTGCACTATGTCTCTGGGGAAACACTTCACCACTGAAAACAGAGACATATTGCTGGATCTCTTCTTAAACTGTAACTAGTCTTGCTATAACTAGGAACTAGTTCTTCTATATGTTCTACTATATGTCTATATGCCTTTACCTGGCCTACATATCCTTCGGTTCAGGCCTAGGATATCAGAGATCTACCCATATGTATTATATCTATTAGCTCTTGCTTTCTTGACACTAATATTTCAGTGCTCACAGAGCAATATATTCACTGAACTAGAACTTCTGTACTCTGTTGTGTGGAATAGAAAAGTCATAGCAGCCAAACAAACACTGATTGATCAATGCGTTCATTCTTTCAAGCAACAATTATTTATTTATGTGCCAGGAACTTTCTGAGCACTGGGAATGCAAGAGTAAAGAAAGCAGACAAAAGTCCTTGCCCTCATGGAGCCGCATTCTAATTAGAGAGATAATATACAGTGGGCCCTCAAGTTACAACCAGCCTGACGTACGAACAACTTGGGTTAATTAGGTGCATGGAAGATTCATCTGCCTCTTGTTATCTATAGCATGTCTCCAGGTAAACATCCAGATCTCAGCTGTATTCACTTAGTTACAACCAGCCCTCAGGAACCTATCAAGTTTGTAAGTCAAGGGTCCACTGTATAAGATAAAGAAGTAAAGTGTGGAGCATTTTAAATAGTGAAAGGGATAAGGAGAAAGAGAAAAGTGAAACAAAGCAGGAAGATGAGGTGATAAGAAGACTGTTGATATTTCAGACAAGTTAGCCACAGAAAATTATAAGGGGTAGGCGTCACTTGAGTAGAAACCTAAAGAAAATCAGTAACTAATTAGTACCACCAACTTTAAACACAAAACAAGTCTGAAAAGTCAGTTTTATCTCTGTATGCCAGAGCTGAGGAAGCTGACTACAGTGAAATCTAAGGCATCCAGATTTATCAGCTCACAATTGTAACAAGACTCCGAGTTAAATTTAATTTCAGATGACTATATCCCTTGAAATATTATGGTAGATGTATTAGGAAGGCAACACTGTTTATCTGAAATTCAAATTTAACTGGGAGTTCTTTTTTTTCACCTGGCAGTTGGCTAAGAAGCATGATATGAATTCAGCCTCATTTATACAGCTGGTAACTTGCGAGGTTAATTAAAGCTGACTAAAACCTGTACTCACATGTTCCAAACTCTAACAAAACTTACAGTTCATGAAGAAAGCACAGGACTCTCATGAAACAAAAAATCTTCCACCCAGCACTTCCTCCCTGCAGAGCTTAGAAGGTGTAAGATCAGGTGTCCCATGCAGGAGTGGAGGAGGAACCCAGGCCTGGTCTGAGATTAATGTCTCAGGTGAGGCTAATTCTTTATCCACAAGCAAAATTTTGAAGTAGTTTTAGTAGGAAAAGAGATTTAGTAAAAAAGACCATTAATTTAGTTTCAAGGAGGAGTCGGAAAAATAAGTTAAATATGGTGCTTGGATCGATTTTCATGGAATTATGGGGCCCCTCATTTTTTATGAGGATTGGATGAGAAACACCTATTACTTGGGTACTTAGGTAGAGACACGTTCCCCTCTCCTTAGGGAGTAGTTTCCCTGGCAAGCACCACTGTAATCTGCTAGAATGAGAAAAGAAAAATTCTGTCCTGATTTCTACCTTAGAGAGAACTTTTCTAATTTCTGTGGCCAGTAAATGACTGAAACCTAAAATGATCAAAGAAATTCTCAGGAGTATAAATAAAGGTAACATGAAACTTTACATAGCACTTAGGGAGACATTGTTGTGCAGTAACAGATTTAGCATTCCCAATCATTCTCTAAGAGTAGGTACTATTATTGTTCCCGCATTATGAAGGTGACAACAAATCCATATAGTTAACTTGCAATTTTGAAACCAGAAACTAAATTTAAACCTGAGAAAAAAATGTTTTTGTCAGTTTGCTAAAGATCTACTATTAATTACAGAACATTGTTTTTACAAAGGACTTTCATTGTATTTTTTCCAGTGGCTGTTTTAGACATTAACTTACCTACCATCTAAAGTGATTTGTATGTTATGCTTATTGTGTAGCATTTGAACAGTTGTCATTTAGTAAGCTACAATACTCCTGAATTTCATACATCCTCTTTCTAGACTTTAAAAGCAATAAACATAAACATAAATAGTGGGTTGTTGTTTCTTTTCTTCAGTTCTGCAGTCTGGCTGAGTTCAAGTGGGCAGTTTGCTGTAGGGCCAGACTTCCCACTTGACTGCAGTCAATGACAGCTGAGATAGACATGCGACAGCATCTCCATTCACACCTGGCTTCTGAGCTCCAAGTCAAAACCAGCTGATCCTTTTCAGGCAGCTCTTTCCACTCAGCCTTCCCCTGTAGATAGCTTGAACTTTCCTAATATTTACCCTTGGGGAACACAGACTCCTTGAAGGAGTCTCCACTTCTCCCAGGGCTGGCTTTCCCTTAAGAGTAGGATCCATTTTCCTACAGCAAGAATAGACCGAAGATGGTAAAAGAATTACTTAAATGAGAGCTAGAGAAAGACGTTTAACTGCCTGAATCACTTCCCTGTTGCTGAGACACTGGCAATTTAGAGGAGAGGTCTGTTTCGGCTTATGGTTTTAGTCCATGGTTGGCTGGCTCCAAAGCAGAAATAGGATAGCGGAGGTACTGGGCAGAGGAAAACCTGCTCCACCCAAAGTAGCCAGGAAGCACAGAGAGAAAACAGGAAGCAAAGAGGGAGATGCAGCCTTCCAGGATTTGCCCCCGTGACCCAGGTCTTCCAACCAGGCTGCACCTCCTAATTGCACATTCAGCTATGAACTCATCATTGGATTCATCTATGGTCCAATCACCTTCCAAAAGTCCCAGGGCTGAAACCATGATTCTTTAGGGGGACGTTTTAGTTCTAAACCAGAACAGCCTAGCAAAATGCCTGTCATGTATTTATTATTAAAGCTGAATCCCCATACTAAAGGCTGATCAAGAATCATCCCACTAAATTTTCTTTTTTTGCTTTTTGGTATGGGGATCGAACTCTGGTCCTTGCGCTTGCACAGCAGGCGGTGAAACCACTGAGCTAAATCCCCGGCCCTATCCCACTAAATTTTCAATATTTACACTACATGCTATAATGTGCAGCATCTTTTCTTTCCTCAAAGAAATTAAAGAGAAAACACAACTAATTAAAGCAGAAAGGAACCTTGCCCACAAATTAACCTCAGTCACAAAATCAAAAAACATCCATGGCAGAAACATTATTTTGTCTTTCCATGCTTATATTTATCTCTAGAGGAAAACGAAAAGGAAAACTCAGACTTTTTCTCAAGGAATATATTAGCTAACAAAAATAGTGGTTAGATCCCTCTTATAATCTGAACTAACTTCCCTGTGCATAAAGATATCAGGGCAGAAGGAACATCCCTTGCTCCTTTGAAACAGTAGGAATTTAGATGGTATAGAGGAAATAGAAAGCATAGTTATTTTGGGCCCTGAGTATAATTCTACTTAATCTATATTTTAATTAGATATGTACAAAATATCTTGAGAAGCATAAGACAATCTATGCATTTGATTATGATCCTACCTAATAATTGAATAAAAGTGAAAACATGCAGCGTCTCTTCTTGTGTCCATCAATCCCTGGGTCCTGGGGAAGATCTTCAGGGTATAGGAGTCAGGGAACAAAGGATCAGAGTGTAGATGATAAATGTCCCAATGTGCTGGACATCTGGAGTACAGAGTGATGTAATTTGAGCAGATATTTGAAAGGCAGAATGAGCTCAAACTCTCATCTTTGAATTCTCTGATAGGGAAGGATAGATTTCACCTTGTGGGCACCTTATAATCCCTGATTCACCTACACTCAAGATAGATTGAGGAGAATCGTTGTAAAGGCTCATTCAGTGTTAATTTTTCATTTTCTTCCTATAAGAAAAGGGAAGCTACTGTCATCTTTTCTTAGAGCTGCTCTGTTTTTACAGAGTCACGATCTCCTTTTAAACACATTATTCGCTGTTGCATTTAAAACCTAACTTGCATATAATTAAGTCTTCAAATGTTTTCACAGGAATGAAGTAATGGTCCTGCATGATTCAGCACATGTTTCACTGTAGGTGTTACTCCATGTGCTCCCATCATATGGCATAAAATAAGATGAAAATCTAATTGCAAGATTTGACACAGTCTTTTATCTTTCTCAATCAAGAAGAGTAAGCAACACTGGAAATAGATTTAAACAATTGCAAAGAACATTCTTTTTTCAGGAGGGACATTTTGAAATTCATATTACATTTGTAAGACACTCACTGTAGTACTAAATTAGAGGAGCTTTAATTTCCCAGGTGTGTCATTTCTGGGAATATCTTCTTTTCTGTGAATTGTACTAGTACTTCCTTGGCACTGAATAGAGATTGATTCATGTTAAAACTTTCAGAACACTAAGTTGAGTATTCCTGGAAATAAGAATATAAAATCCCCTGTGTAGATCGACTTAAATTTTGAGTTGTTGCCTCACATAGCTGTGAAATCAAGGGGGCATGGGGTGCAGTTGAATTTAATGGGCAAACACAAGATACACATCCTTTTCGGCTGCACACGAGTCATTCTCCAGAAGAGACCACAGGCTAGCTCATAGAACATGTCTAAGTAAATGTAAAAGAAATGAAGTTACCCCTTGTATATTATCATACCATAGTGCCACAAAATTGGAGATCAATAACATAAGAAACCGCAAAACCCTCACAAACATATGGAAATTGAATAACACCCTCCTGAACAACCGATGGGTCACAGAGGAAATTAAAGAAGAAATTAGACAGTTTCTACAAGTAAATGATAATGCCAGTACAACATACAGGCATCTATGGGACACAATGAAAGCAGTGCTAGGAGGGAGATTCACAGCAGTGAATGCCCATATTAGGAAAATAAAGAGAACTCAAGTTAACAACCTAATGTAGAAGCTCAAACTCCTTGAAAAAGAAGAGCATAACAAAACCAAGCTCATACAAGAGAGGAAATTATAAAGATCAGAGCAGAAATCAGTGCAATGGAGACTAAGTGAATGATACAAAAAAAAATCAAAGAGTTGGTTTTTCAAAAGAATAAATAAAATTGATAAACCTTTAGCCAACCTTACCAAAAAAAGAAAAGAAAAGGCTCAAATCCATACAATTAAGAATAAAAAAGCTTAAGTCACAACAGACCCAGCAGAAATCCAGAGGAGCAATACCTACTTCGAGAACCTGTACTCTAATAAAAGGTAAAACACAGAACAAATGGACAGATTCCTAGATACATACAAATTGCCAAAGTGAAGAAGATATAGAAATTCTAAACACCCCAATTACAATGAGTGAAATTGAAAATGTAATAAAAAAATTTACCGACAAAGAAAAGCCCAGATCCTGATGACTTCACTGCTGAATTCTACAAGACATTTAAAGAAGAACTATCGCCAATAATCTTTAAACTCATTAATGAAATTGAAAGGGAAGCAACAATTTCAAATTCATTCCTGGAAGCAAGTGTTACTTTGATTCCAAAACCAGAGAAAGACCCAACCAAAAAACAGAACTACATGCCAAACACCCTAATGAACATAGATGCAAAAATCCTCAACAAGATACTGGTAAACAGAATACAGAGGGTCATCAAGAATATCATACACCCTGACCAAGTCGGCTTTATCCCAGGGATGCAGGGATGGTTCAACATATGTAAATCAATAAATGTAATACACTATATTAACAGAGCCAAGGACAAAAATCACATGGTCATCTCTAATGATGCAGAAAAAGCATTTGACAAAATCCAACACCTATTCATGATTAAAAAAAAAAAACTACAGAAAATTGGAATGGAAGGTCTTTATCTCAACCTGATTAAGGATATCTATGAAAAACCAACAGCCAACATCATACTAAATGGTCAAAAATTGAAAACTTCCATGCTAGAATCAGAAACAAGACAAGGATGCCCACTATCACCACTCCTGCTCGATACTGTTCTGGAAACATTTACCACAGCAATTAGAAAAGAGAAAGAAATAAAAGGAATAAAGATAGGAAAGGAAGAAGTTAAACTGTCATTACTTGCTAATGATATAATACTTTACATAGAAGATTCAAAAAACTCTGCCAAAAGACTTCTAGACTTAATTGACAGATTCAGTAGAGTAGCTGGATACAAGGTCAACACTCAAAAAACAATAGCCTTCTT
>NW_004624767.1:6093863-6121991 GCF_000247695.1 Heterocephalus glaber | reverse complement strand
CTGCTGGGGATCTTCCCCAAAGAATTAAAAGAATCATACCACAGTGATATATGTGCACCCATGTTTATAGCGGCACAGTTTGTAATAGCTAAAGTTTGGAAACAGCCCAAGTGCCCATCAACTGGAAACCAGATAAAGAGGATGTGTTTTCTTTAATAAAATGGAGTACTACTCAGCCATAAAGAACGAGAAACTATAGACATTTACAGCTAAATGGATACATATTGAGGCCATACTCTTAAGTGAAATAAATAGGACACAGATGTGTAAATACCAAATAGTTTCTCTAGTGTGAGAAATTGAAAGTGTAAATAAGAACTAAAATGATTAAAATGAATAATTGATAATTTGAAAGAGGAAGAAAAGGTCCAAAGGGTAGGGGAAGTGAGAGGGGAAGGTGAAAGGAAAGAAGGGAAAGGAAAAATTAGGAGAAAAGGAAACATTATAAGAAAATGGAAACAAAGTCTTTGTAAATAGGGAAGGGTGGGGTGAAGGGAGGGCAGGGACTGGGGAAAAAATAAGAAAAAAATCTGTTATCATGTCATTTCCTTTTTTCAACTGACCTCTGAAACCAAAATTAGAGAGGGAGAGACCCTCGAAGAGACACTGTTCATACTGTTTAAAATTTTACTCTCAGCTAGCCCATTTTGCAGTTGGAAGATTTTCCCTATCCAACCTAGAAATTTTTTTTATCATTTCTGTCCACCCCATGCCACTCTAAAAACATAAAGCATCTTTATTTCCTGGGGATGCTTCATGCTGTTTGTAGTATGACAACTTATTTAAAAGAAATAGAACTCATGTCTTGTATAGGAGTATTTTGTTTTTACCATTATAAGACTTGTACTCAGGCTGTCAGAGAAAGGAAACCCAATCTCATTTTCATTTAACATATACAGCAGACACATTACTCCAATATGAAGCAGACCTTGAAAGGAGAGAAGAAATCTTTGTTGCTAATCAGACACAAATATCACACAGAGACAATAGTTTATTTCTTTTTCTGTGCAAACAATGTGCTTGCCCATTAAATTCAGGCACATTATTGATAAAATCCATAAGAAGTTCCTCTTGCTTCAGATGTTTAAGAAATGCTGACTTGCTTTACAAAGGAAAACAGTTACTATCTACTTTTCTTTGAACCTAAAAATGTGAAAAAAGTGGCTATTTACAAAACACAATGACAAATACCTGGATGTATTATAAATGTACAGCAGATAGAATTTCCACCAAAATAGGATGGAGAGTTTGAAGGAGAAATGGTAAAATGAAGATTTTTTGGTCTTGGGCCCTAGAAGGACAGAACTATGTAACTGAATTGGAGAAGCCTGGGTGAAGTAGAATTTAGAAGGAAGAGCAATCATTGGACACATGGTGTCTTATTAGGCATCAAGTTGGTGATGTTGAATAGGTACATAGGTTCTTCTACTCATCAGCCAGTACCTCGGGATCAAGGTCTGTTTTGGACATGTAGATCTGGTAAACTTGTAAACAGTATGGAGATGGGAAAGATCACCCAGGCAGTAAGTACAGATGGGAAAAACAACCGAACTAAAAACTGATCTCTAAAACACCACAGCTGAAACAAGACAAAGAAAAGAGGATGTAGTAAAGACGGGTTGAGGTATCATGTGAGATAAAAAGAAAGCCAAGAAAATTAATTATCAAAGGCAAATGACTGAAGTGTGTCAAGGAAGAGGGAGTGATCAGTAACAGGAGGGGAATTAATAATGTCTTTGTGAGCAAGAAGTGTGTGTGTGTGTGACGTGTATGATGCATTTGTGGGTAGATTCATTGAGAATTGGATATCGAGAAATACATTCTCAAAAGATTACAACTCTATTTCTGAAGAGATGAGGACTTACGTGAGGGCAAAACTTGCTTCTAACAAGACTAAAACCTAACAGTTTGGGGCCTTCTAGCCAAATATAGCTGATAATAACAAAGCTCCTCCCCACACCTGCCCTACCTTCTACCTTCCACAAAATCTTGTAGGATGCTTGTAATGCAGATAGCCATGGTTTATTCTGGGAAATCCTTTTCTTTTTCCTTTTTGCCTAGTGTGTGTGTGGGGGGGGTGTACACGCACATGGGTGTGTGTGCGTGGGGGGGTGTACACGCACATGGGTGTGTGTGCGTGTGTGTGTATCACCTCCCAGCATGGTCAGTATTTCTTTCCTTTCTGCTAGAACTCTACTACTTACCAATCACTCATCAATTCTAGATATTAAATATTAAAATTTCTAATTTCATATTATTATATATTGGAGGCTATAATCACTCCCTTTATATGTCCATTATTAATACGTAGGTTACCTTTAGCCTGCTGTCAAGCAGCTGTGGCCAGAATACAAAAGGTTTTCTTTCACTTTTCCATTCACTGTTCAATTGAAATTCCACTCTCCTTCATAATCTTTTTAGATCTTCAAACATTTTCCACACTTCAGTTATCACTAGGCTACCATTTTAATCTCTTCAATAACTTGAATTTGCCACATAGCAATCTCAGTAGGTACACTTGAGCTACCTGACTTCTCTTAATTTAGACAATAAGCCCCCTTTCTGGAAGTTTGTGAGGATGCATGAGATAAGCGTCATGGTTTAGAATTTTAGCCTTTAAAAGACTGTACCCAATAGTTGGTACTTAAAAAACAGTGTCTGTGTTGTAGAGAAAGTAGTTGAAGTGTCAAGATGTGGACATGAAGCCCACTTCTTTGAGTTCAAAACAGACAGCAGGATGTAAGCAACTCTGTAGAAACTATAGCATGTCATATGAAATTGAACATTTCTTTTAGAGTGAGAATCTGTGGTACATAATCAGCCCACTTACCTCCTACAGTTTCTACCCATCTGCCATTCCTGATGCTATTCTTGTCTTTGCTGCATTGTGTCTGCTGCTACTTCCTGTGCAAGTGCCCAGGTAAGGAGTCTGCTGCTGTGTCCAGGAAGCTTTTCAAAGAAACTCTTGGCACATGGCAGAAAACAGGTTGGCATGTGTCTGTACATGTCTGAAAATCATGAAAAAGAATAAAATTCCAAACGTGGCGTGAAAGAAGGTCCCAAATACCAGAACATAAGGCTGAGTTTGGGGTGCAGGTGAGTGTCGAAGAATAACAATTGGATTCAAAGTGTAGGGTTGGCTCTACACAGCAGGTCTGATGAAATGAATAAGTTGATGAAACAGACTATGAAATAATTTCCAGAAGCAATTGAATACATGATAACAAATAACTTCAATGAAAGGTAAGGGAACTCTTGTTATTCAGCTAGGAAGTCGAAACCCACAACAATGTAAGTCTAGTTATACAAAGATTGTTTATCTATCCAAGTGTGTGCCAGAGAGTGCCCATCCTAAAGAAACACTAGATGTTTTTGATGGTTGGTAAGGGATAAAAAGACTGACTTCTTAGCCATAGGAGACAAACAAAACAATCTCTTGCCATCATTTGCCATAACGTGAAAACTGACTTAAAGAGTTTTTCTTTTAAACATTGCTGCTCGTGTGATATAAATACGTATGCGTTTCATGGCATAGTGAAAATGTGGAATGGCCATGCAGAGAATGTTCATTTTCTGGAATGCATTCCGTGGAGAGCTTTCACTCATGGGGCTGCATAAATCCTTTTTCTGCTGTCCTTTCACAATACTACAGACTGGGTGAATTATAAATAGGGCAGGTTTATTTTGGCTCCTGTTCCAGAAGATCCCAGCTTCAGCAGCTGCATCTGGTGATGAACTTCTTGCCCAAAGAGTCCTGAGACTGGCTGAGCATCACTTGGCAGAAGACAGGAAACCCATGATATGGCTGTGTCTCTTCTAGTGTCCCTCGCTCTTCAGAGAAAGCCACTGGGTTTTTCAACCATAGGGCTGCCCCCATGATGACTTCATCTAATCCTCAGCACTTCTCAACGACCCACCTCTAGAGACCATAGTCAGATTAAATTTGCAAACTTATAGCACCTCACAAGGGAGTAAATATCAGCATGTACAACTTTGGGGGACATGCTCGAACTCCTATCCACCCCCAATCTTAGTCAAAATGGAATTGCTTCATAAGCAGGGCTCACGGCAGGGGTTTTGTGCCACTCGTCTCCTTGTGCCATTTGTTCTGTACCCAAGCAAAACCCAAAGGAAGTGACAGGCTCTGATGAATCTAATGGGGTTGATTTACTGTATTTTCTTGTGGAGTCCGGATTATTAGATACAATAACAATGATGTGTGTACTCATTTCCTCAGCTTAGGAATGGTATAGGGTAGCCATGGTTACAAGCAACTTCATCTGTTTGATGTTTTTTCTTCAGTGTACCTGACAAATATTGTCATATTTTATGTGTCATGTCATGGGAAAAGTTGTGATTACAAAACCAGTCCCTGAGAAGGAATCTGGGATGTATGTCCATTTAGGAAAGATGAATTTCATCATCTGTTACAGGTTGCATAGTATCGTAGAAGGAATATAGAACCAATAGTCACTGAAATCTGGTTTCCATCTAGATTCTATCAGCTAAGGACACTGTGAATTGCCTGAGCTGCGTATTTTCATCTGCAGAATGGAGACAGCAACTTTCTCGGAAACCTCTAACACTGTTTAAAGCTAATTGCTCCCCTCAGCATCGGGTCCAGAGTAAATGCTTCCTTTCCCAATTTCTCATAGACCAAGGCTATATCATAAACACTATTTCCTCACTTAGAAACTGAAAGACCCCTCACAAGAGAAAAATAAATCCTGAACCTGTTGTAGTAATAAAAATGGTTTCAGTGAATATTCTGTCATTGATTCGAATGCAAAGTATTGTTTCTTTCTATTTAAATATGCCTTACTTTCTAGATTTCAAATCAGCTCTTCCTCTGAGGTATATTCCTCACTTCTACTCTCAACCTACTGTCAATTTTCCCTTTCTCTGTAGCCCACTGCATTTTTTATGCACACTTTCTTTCTGAATTCCATCCTGCTCTTTACTAGTTAAGTACATGCCTTCTCACAGAGGGATTCCACAAGCCCTAAGTGCCCCTTTCTGATTTGTTCCACTTACAACTTCGTCTATGCCTAACAAGCGCTGTGTGCACTTAATAGTGAAAGTCATTGTATTCTAGGAAGTGCTCTAAATGCTTTACCTAAAATATCTATTTTACTCCTCATAATGAGTACTACCATGGAAACTTCCAAATTTACAAGTGAAGAAAATGAAGGTATAAGTCAATTGTCCAAGGATAAATGATTGTGGAATCAGCCTGAGAGTTCAGGCAGTCTTGCTTCCAGAGAGCAGCTCTGAACCACTATGCTAGAAAGGGCCCCTTCTTCCCCTCTGTCAGACTGCCACTGACCGAACCAGCACAGCAGAGGGTCAGCACAGGACAGGATCCTGCTGCAGAGCGTGTGCCTCCCTGAACTTCGTGCAGTGCATCAGCAGAGGTATTTATGCTGTCAGGGTCCCTCCAATGTGCAGCTCCAGGATCTGAGTGGCCCTGAGGAACAGCAGCAGGGGGCTGCTGGTGAACTGCCTCATGCAGCATTAATGTGGATGGAGATTTCCAGCACAAATCGACATCGCATCACAAATCAAGGTGAATACTCTTTGTGCTGGGACATGAGTGATGTCAAACAACAGCTGAAAAAGAACCCACAGGTTGGACCCAGGCTGAGTTTCCCAATAAGACCAGGCACAGACACCCCAATTATATTATCTTGGGAGTGGAGCCTTATGAGTTTTCTCTGAGACTTATCTGGATTCTTGATAGCAAGGAAGTTCTTCTTCAAGATAGCAATCAAGATATGATCTAGGCAAAGTGAGTGAGATGCATAAAGAAGGGAGAGACAAAAAGGCCTAGGCTAGAAAGTAGCCTTTGTTGGGTTCCTGGGACTGTATACTGTGCCACATGATTAACACACACACACACACACACACACACACTCACAGGAACACACATATAGCCTTGCAATGAGGTCATGTCCTGATAAACCCATTATAAGTAGTTGAAAATATTGAGTCAAAAATATGTTTCATGTACCTCACCTGTGGCCATCAGAGCCTAGCATTCCAGGACAATATATGGACCCATTGTTTATTCTCCCAATCGTGGGCCTGACTGGGAGCTGCAGCTTATTGCTGCTATCCATCACCGTAAGGGCATCCTACCACCTATTGCTAGCCTGAGAAAAGATAAAAATTCAAACCTCCATAAAGGGTGGAAAGAAAGACATGAATTAAGAGACGTCAATACTCTAGGTAATGTATTGTGGTAAAATGGACCAAGATTTAACTGTTGAGGTGAGAACAGGTGCTTAAAGCCAGCATGTGTTTAAAATTTAAATATGTGAATATAATGGACAGATTGCATATGGAGTTTAAAAGAAAAAATATGAGTCAAGTTGACTTAAATATTTTCATTTGGCAAGTATAAGAAAGGATTCTCCAACCATAATTGGGGAAAATGGAAGTGATAATAGTTTTGTGGGAGAGAAGCAAGAGCTTAAATATGTCTTAGATGGCTGTTAGGCGTTTCTACCATCTTGAGCTTAGCTGTCTCTAGAGTTTAGGCTCAAGATACAAAAAAAAATAGACAAATTTAATCACATGCCTGTTTCAGCTGTCTCTAACCTTCTGTCATGGTTCAGTTCTGCAATGTCTCACCAAAAGCATCATGTGTTTGGAAGATAAATGGATTACGAAGGTAAAATAGCTGACTTGCTGGGCCGGGGATTTAGCTCAGTGGTTCTGCTGCCTGACTCACAAGCACAAGGTCCCAAGTTCGATCCCTGGTGCAAAAATAACAAAAAAATAGCTGACTTGCAGTTAGGAGGTAAGGTATGGTCACATCACCAAGCTCCTTCCTTCTCTTTCTGCTTCTTGGGTACCATGATGGGAGCTGCTTTCTTTCATTCTGGGCCCTTCCACTATGCACTTTCAGCATTTGAGCTAACCATGGACTGAAACCACTGAAACTGTTAACCAAAACAAAATTTCTCCTCCTGTAAGTTACAGGTCTTGGGTATTGTATTTCAGCAATGAGGAAAATGGCCATGATAATTTTTTTCATATCAACTCATCAACCCAGTTGTCGGGACAACTGACATTTAGTTACCTAATTAAATTAGTTTCATTTTGGGTACTGTTAAATAAACATGGTTGTTATTTTATAAGAATGTTCTTTGCTCAAAAATCAAGGAAAGTAAACAGCAATTTCTAATCCTATAAAAAGATATAAAAATATCAAACTTGCTAGATTAGGTGGAGTGATTAGTGTGATATTGTGCTAATTAAAAGATATACAGGGAAATCCATGAATTGTCAAGCGTGGAATTTTATTAAACAAGAGAAATGTTCCTGAGGAAGATGGCTAGCATCTCACATTGAATGCTCTATCAAAATTTATTCACCATGAAAAATGCTCAGTTTGACACACTGTGCAATCCTCTGATGATACTGTGCTTCTGGAAAGAGAGCAGAAAATTTCTTCAATGATGTTAAATAGCAGAAAAAAGAATGATAACCAAATTTGATACCTCTCCAAAAGAAGAAAGTGGCCCTGCCAAACTCTGAACAACCGATAGAACTTCAGGAACATTTTGGTTAAGATTTCTTCTTTGTGTTCAAACGTGTTTAAGGAATTAGAGCTAAGATTCAGAGGGGCCACATTGGGAAAAGGAGAGACAACAACAAGAAAGGAGAAGAAAGAGAGAGAGGGGGGATCACAAGTGGTTGAAAATTTGTGTTGCAGGTAGCACAAATTAGGAAGGAATGAAACACAAGAGGAAACTTTGCTAGAAATTATTTAGCCCAATGAATAAGACATAGAGCATGTTTAAGAGATAGACTTCCATATATATATGAAAGCTGAAACTTTTGTGTAGTATCACAGGGCAAAAGTCATAATATGGCTAGGATTGCACTCAGAACACCCGGTATCTTCACTTTGTCAGCTGTGTCATCCAAAGCGAGTTACTATACCTCCCTGCTTCTTTGACATATATTCCATAAAATGAGAATAATAATGGCATCTACATCAAATATAATGTTGAAAATAAATGAGTATGAAGATGAAGGGAACTATCTCTAGTTTGAGGCCTAGTTGTAGTATAAAAAAGGGTAGGATACTAATTTCCAATGGTTCTTTGATCTGTCTGGTACAGAAGTGAGGATATTTGACTGATTCTTCCATTCAGAACAAAATACAAGTCAATAACTAAGAAACATGTGGGAAGGTAGATTGGGGAAATATTTAATTGCCTCGAGAAACTTTATAGATATAAGTTCAGAAAGCTGCCAGAACTTCATTTTGCTAAGCAGGTTGGGGTTGGTTAACTCAAGTCAGCTGCAGACTCTAGCAGAAAACTGGCCACATACTTAGACCAATAGCCACGACTTGCCCTAGGGATCTATAGATATATAGTCAAGGCTGTTTGTGATTGTGGCAGAACTGAAAGACAGAGAGAGCTCTTGAGTACATCTACCTCATTATTGGGGATTTATTTTCCAAGAGTAAGAATGAAGAGAATAAATTGTCAGGGAGGTAGTACGTAGCTGTTCCTGGAAGACTCAAACAGAGTTACTCAGTTATTGGTTGCATCCTGTGAACATACATGTGTCATAAAGCGAGCTAGAAAACTGGTCCCCAACTCCTTGGCACCAGGAAATGGTAGATGGTTTTGGGGTGATTCAAATGCATTACATTTTTTGTGTACTTTATTTCTATTATTATTACATTGTAATGTATAATGAAATAATTATAAACCTCACCATAATGGAGAATCAGTGGTAGCTCTGAGCTTATATTCCAGCAACTAGGTGGTCCCAAAGTGTGTTGCTTATGCCCAGTCTACTCCATAATCTGATTTTGGTTGCTGTCACTGCAGATAAAAGATAGGATTGCTTCATAAAGATAGGATTCTGAATATGGAAACAGGCTTTTTCAGTGCTTTTATAGCAATCTCAAAATATTCTACCTCAACTTTAACTCAGGAAATATGGAGATTTGAAGTTGGCTCAAACATACTTTTAAGGTCGCCATCATTTGGAACCTAAAGCAGTTCATCCTCTTTCCACCAAGGACAAAGTTCATATACCTGGTTTATTGAGAAATGGGTCATGGATTCATTCCTCCCCGGTTTAGGGGTCTTTTGTGGTTGGGAAATAATGCTCAAAATTTTCATAAGCTGCAATAAGTGACCATGCACCGTCTGAGAGAAAGAAGGCTCACTCTTTTTCAAAATCTCTGCTAATGTTTAGAACATGTGAAAGATCTTAATGTTCACAGTCACCCCCATAGTCACTATTTCACTTAGAGTGCTCCCTCTTTATGGCCCAACTGGAATACAGTTGTTCACAAGTGACAGATTGTTTTCATTGAGCAGGTTGAATATATCACACAAGTAAGCAAGTTTTGCAACTCATTCTGTGTCACTGAAATGTGCTGTTTTTTTCAAATGAAGTTTCTAGAGGGGATCGCATAACTAAAAAACTCTGGAAGCCATCTCACAGAGCTGCCCAGACAGATGTGAATTAAGGGCATGTGTTTAAATGTGGTTAACAGTTATAATCATATCCTACAAAGTGGTGTTCAATTTAGGAGACATTTTCTAGCTGGCCAGGCTTTCTCTGTGAATAACAGTGTAGAGACACATTTAGAAGTGACCTCCTTAACCCAAGTAGTGAAACCAGAAAAGTGCCCACTCATGTCAGCTGCTCCATTCATCCAGCCATATACTGACACAAAGTGACCAATTCAGTTTTCCTAACGTGTAATCATTCAAAGACTAGAATAGTTCTAGTTCTGCAGCTGTAGAGTTGGTGGGTAACAGAATTGCATATAACATATCCCCCTGCACATCCTCCTAAAAAATATACCACACACGCACACACAAAAAAAGCATTGTTGCCTTTTGATCAACCTTGGTAGATCCACCAACCTGGACTTGGTAGGAGAGTGACTTATTAATCCTCCCTAACCACTATATGTCAAAATCTTCTGCTATTTCATCAATTTATCTAGTTATCATGCTGGCCAATCGGGGAACACATGCCACCTTTTGAACTGTAACTTCTCTTAAAGTTCATGACAGATTCCTTATTAGCAGGCAGGATCAGCTCATCACTAGTAATAAAGGGCTTCTTAGATTTAGCGAAGTAGTTAGCCAGTAGTTAGCCAGTAAGAATGATAGTCTCCATGCAGACACACTTGATGAAGTGGTGGACTTCGATAGTTGCTTCTGTTCTTCATGTTCACATTTTCTTTTCTTTTGAAAAACTCCAAAGGATTTTTTTAATGCAAAGTACTTGGGCTCCGTGTAGGAAAGCCATTTTAAAGGTTTCATGGTTTCATTGAACAGCTGGCTTCGACATGTCCTACAAAGCAGATTTGGACAATGTGAATCAATAAAACATCATTTGAGTAGGACTCTTGGCATTTTCTTTTATATGCAACTTTTTTGTCTTTCTTTTCTCTTTTCTTTTTCTTTTTAAAATTTTCTTTCTTTCCTTTTTTGGGGGGGGTTGACAATCTTAGAATCTTCTGCTGCCTCATCATTGGGTCTTGCTCCTTTTCAGAGAAGATTTTCTTTGACATTCTTTTTTTACTCATTTTGGCTACGATTACCTTATGGTCTCACCAAAAATGTGACTGGATTAGTGCAGATTTTGGGCAAGAGACACAGATAGAAGAGGTAAAGAAAATAATGAGCAGACCACATGCAGGCTAAGGTAAGTGTTGGGTTTGACATAAAGCCTTCTACCAGATATAGCTTGATTATTACCAGCAACTCACTGCTGGCATTTTGATGTGTCTGCCAGCAATTGTTTTATGGTAGTCTACGTGCAGGCAGACCTCTTTTGTAACATCAATCTGTATTTGCAGCTCCACTCCAGCATTAACATCACTGCCTCAGCTCCACCTCAGGTCATCAGGCAGTAGAATCTCATAAGGATCGTGCAGCCTAGAGCCTTAGCATGCATTGTTCATAGTAGGGTCCACAATCTAATGCTGCTGCTGACCTGACAGGAGACAGCTCAGGCAGTGATGCAGGACCAGGGAGCTGCTGCAATTACAGATGAAGCTTTGTTCTGCCCCCATGCCTGCCAGTCACCATCTCAGTACAGACCAGTTCCTAACAGCCCGTACACATGTATATATCTGTGGCCTGGGGCCAGGGGGTCCTTGATTCAGAACTATTACAACAATATTCTTTCTAACTCTGTGTAGTGAATTATATGTCAGCCTTCATCAATATCAGATTTAGCCAGGAATGGGAATTGTGCCTATGATCCTAACACCCTGGGAGGCTGATGTGTGACATTTGCCAATTTGAGTCCGGGGTAAGCATCTTAGAAACTTAGTGAGACTCTGTAACAAAAATAAATAAATAAATTAATTAATTAATTAATTTAAAAAGAGCTGGGGATGTAGCTCAGGATGAAAACCCTACATTTATTCACCAGTACTGAAAAAAAAAGATAGCAGATTTTGTTTCATAGAATGTAGACTGTTACCACTTGTAATTTTTGCAAATGTAAATAAATGAAAGATCATATGATAAGATTATCCTCAGCTCTCCATGGTGGTCAGAAATATTATCACATTAAGACAAAGTTAGAGGGAGATGAGAGAGAGACAGAGAAAGAGAGAGAGACAGACAGAGAGAGAGAGAGAGAGAGAGAGACAGAGAGAGAGAGAGAGAGAGAATGTGAAGCTGAAGCAGACAGCTCCCGCCACAAGTCAGAGAATCAGAGAAAGCCAGCAGCCACCAGAGCCCAAAGAGAGAAGGAACAGATTCTGTTTAGATTGGCTAAAGAAACACAGGCCTGCTTGCACCTTGATTTTGTATTCCTTGCGCCAGAGCAGTGAGAGAATAAATTTGTTTGAAATTACCTAATGTTTGGCAAATTGGTTACAGAAACCTCATAAAATGAAAACACTATGATCTCCAAATGTCAACAAACAGATATCCATATGGATTATCTAACTAAAGATGGAATATCAGCAATCAAGCTCCATTTACTCTTTACAGTTTTTGTATTTCTTTATAAATATTACCTTAATTAAAAATTTCCCTTGGCCCAATTACTGGTAGATGCTACAGAGGGAATAAATTTAACAGAATTAAAAACCCAAGGAATTGGTGAGTATATAATAAGAGAGATTGCAGGACATGTTTAAAACCACATTGTTTTCTCCATTTCCTCTCAGAATATGCACTGCCTAAGGAGAGGATATTCTCCTTAGGCAGCTGTTGATCAGACACCTACAAGTCTTTAAGTAAGGCAATGCTCTAAAAGATGTAGAGTTATAAATTAAATAAATGCAAGAACCTTAAATGATAGAGCAGGTACTTAACAATATGTTAATTTATTCATTCTTGCAATGAATATTATTGAGCCCCCTTCTGTGCAATAACTATATTTTGAAGAGAAAATACAAGTATAAAAATCATAGAAAGTTTCTGCCTTCCTGAAGAATTATAGTTCCTTGTGGGGAAAAAGTAAAATAAGTATATAAATTTATAACTAAATAAGATAATCCTAGAGTAATAGGTGATATAGCAAATAAAATCATCCAGTGTAAGTAGAGAAGGTAGATGGGAATGTATATGAGGGACTTGAGCTGAGACCTAAATAATGAGAGAAAACCCAACCATATGTTGATCAAATGATGAAATGTTCTAGGCAATTGGAGCAACAAGTACAGAACCTGAAAACCAGCAGGAGCTTTTGAATGGTTTTTCCCAAGATAATTCATGGTCAAATTTGTATATTTAAGAGATAGCTCCAGCTACAGAAGAAAACAGGGAAGAGATGAAGAATGACCAGGAAGCCAGGGAAATATCATGATGATTTCAATTCTACAGCTGGTGTAAAAGAGAACTTCCTTCTTCAATTCTCTCAACATCAATGACCTCAGTTATTCCCAGGCCATCTTTAGGAAGGGACAGATGACTTTTAAATGTAAACCTTTCACAAAGTCTATTATCACTTTATCCAGAAGAGAAGACTCTGGATACAATGATTCAAGTAGCAGGGGGAATCTATTAAAGTCCCACTTTGATGGCTGCCTTAGAATTTTAAACTTTGTGTCTCATTCTCTGCTACATAACACTCGTGATCTTGTAAATATTGTGTAGATGTTCTCAGATAGACTTGAATTTTCTACTACAATTGTTTTTATTTCTTGGAAATGAGCAAAAAATGAATATGTGGTGCATGTGTTGTCCTATTTGGGACCAGATAAGAACATCTATTTACTAAAGCTTTTTAAAATCCATAAAGTTGCTATCAAAAATTATTGAGCTTTTATAGCTTGTATTCAGAGTTAATGGAAAGGCAGTTGGAAAGAGGAATTTCTGTTGAAAATGGAAAAGAACAGCACAGAAATCTAAAGGTCTGGACTTAGTTTTGGCCCTAATTATGTGGGCTTGAAAATGCAATTGAATCTCTCTGATTCTCCATTTCTTCTATTATTTATTCTACACAAACTCTGAGACTACTCTTTCTTATCGTGCACGTTCTGTGTCTTCTATTTTCATTACAAGGGACTATTACTTTTTGAATGACTTCATTGAAATGAGTAAATAAAATCAATTCAAATCACAACCTTCGCATCTTTAAAATTGTCTTCTTTACAGTAAATTGAATGTACAGTTTTTATGCACTGGATGCATTTTCCTCCTCCTGCTCAGAAAACTTTTTCTGTTCTGTGCTCCCTCAAGCATTTGAAAAAAACATTCATTCAAACTGGAACTGCACTGGCTTGTCTCATATTTCCAAGGATGTAGTAATTTTAGAAGACTTTGATTTAATTTGCTCAGATTTCCAGATCTACTCAGCAAAACTCAATAATGTATTTTCCTTGGAGAATGGTATGTAGATGTAAAGATCAATGTCTTTCATAAAGATTCATATCTTTTAGATTATTTCCCCCTTGGGGATAATAGAGCTATCCTCAAGGGTACATATTCCATTGTAATATAATATTACCACTCACTTACTAAACATAGCCAATTAATTGTTATACATATTAAAGAATGATAGTGGCATTCTGAATTCAGAGGCAAACAAAATAGTCTTACATTATTTTCTTCCTCATTTCTTAATTTGGGTAGATTTTTCACATTTGAATGAATTGACTTAAAAGGTTTATCTTTCACAGAGTGAGAATAAAAATGTACCAAGACAGTACTAACAATTGAATTCTTTCCACAGTGCAGATATGGTATCAAGCCAATTATATATACCATTTCATTTAATCTTCATCACACTACTGTGAAGGTATCTTTTTCCCAAAATAAAGAAGCTCAAGTTTAGAGAAAAAAGGTAAAGCCATGATTACATAATTTGTAACACACAGAGCAGGGAGGTTGGACTGTAAGGCCATAACTTAACATCTCTGTTACAAACAAATATCAATTTCTACCTTCACAAAGTAGGAGCAGCAAGCTAATGTACAATTAATGGCTTGAAAATGATTAAACTGCAAATAGATATGAAGGATGAAAATGATGAAGATATGGATGATGAAAGTGATGATGCTGTTGAGGTGTCAACTTCAGAATTAAGCCTAAAGGGGTAAAATGGTAAGTTTTCAGAATTGAGGAATGTCTTCAGAGCAATGTCTGCTGCCCTTATGTGGTGCTGTTCTGTGTGACCATGCCCTCCCCATCATCCATGAAATCTTCCTGCCTGAAGAACTATGTTCAGTATCTGCTTTCCTAGAAGACATGTAGATATTGAGGGATTATTGGGCTAAGGTGGGAATTAATGCTCACTATGAGTTAATGTGTTTATCTGGGCATGTTAGGTCATACTCAAGCCAAATGGAAAACTTACTGAAAAAAATATAATAGAAACTTTCCAAAAGTCATGGAACCTTAGGAAAATCTAGAACATCTCAGTAACATGAACTGTTTCTCTTTTTACTTCACACACCAACACCACAATTTAAAAACTCAATTCTTAATCAGGTCGATACCAGAGTACATGGAGAGAATATCTAACTCGTGAAACAAAGATGGCTCAACTTCTCGAGAGTGCAAATGGAGAAAGAACCTATATAGCAGAAGAAGCCTGCAGGATACCTGTGGCTATTGTAACAGTAGTAACATGGGCATCTTGATTTCCTAAAAAGTAAATAAGGACGAAATTTCCTCAAAACACGTTCAACGTATTTTAGCATGGGTAATTGGATGTGAGACAAACACAACCTACAATAGATGTTAAATACCTTTTTGAGATGTTGGACAGCAGTAGTGAGCTGCAGCTCTGAGTCAGACACATGATCGTAAAGGAAAATAACCAGCACTCTACAGTGTACTGTGTCACTAAACTATGATGGAAGTCAAGTGTATCAACTCTGAGTACAACTTACAATGAACTTAAGAGGATGAAACCTCATTGGAAGTCAAGGAACATTTGAAATCACTTGGTTTTCATGTTTAAATAGCAGTAAGAACATAATGCTGTGCTATAATGATACATGAACTAACAGTATAAAAAATTTCTAGTATTTCACTTATATCAATTCTATAGGATGTAAAAATTCAGGGAGAGGTTTGATATCATATGATTTCTTATAATGTACAGCAAATTTGTGAATTTAATTGAATACAATAAAATTTGATCATATATTTCTTGCTGGACTCTTGGAATAAGTACAGTTTTTATATAAAAATCAAAGAGGCATAGACTTGAAGGCTCAAAAGGACTTAAAGACTATACAATCCAATGCCCTTATTTTACAGCAGATGAAAGTCAAGAATGGCAGTTTTTATCCATACCAGATCACCCTCCTAATGACTTCCATCTTAGGAAGAGGAATTTAGGTCTCAGGAATCTTTTTTATGGAGTATTTTTTAAACTAATTTAATTAGTTTCTGAATGGTCACAGACTTGCATATTATAATATCCTAAACTACGGCTTTTTTTTTGTTTTCTTTTTTTTTTACTTTTTGGTCTAACAGCAAGTGTGTACATGATTATGCCACCTATGTTTGGCAGTATTAATTTTATTGCAGGTTATTTTCATTGCACATACTTTGCTAGGATTCACTATGACAATATTTATAGAAAATATAAATAAAATATGGGTGATTATAAATATACATATACGCAAACAAGTATCGCATTCAGTTATGTGGAGCAGGTGAGGCATATATTTAGTCAAGTTAATATTTAGTTAATTATGAACTCTCTTATTAAAACTTACACCTGGCAAAATAAATATAACTGCAGATCTGCTAAGGGGGTTACAGGGCAGTGAAAAACAACAGAAATATTAGAGTTCAAATATGTTTCCAGAAATTAAAATACTTTTCCACCAACCAAAAACAAATCAAAGCAATGGTTAGGATAGTGGTGGATTTCTAAATTTTCCAAAGATTTAATTCATAATGTGTATGCATTGAATGACCCACAGGAGTTTGAGATCTGGAGTGAAGTTGGTATATTGGACCGCTGAGAGCTTGCCCGCAGTAAGAGATGTTTTACTTCCTGTGGAGGCTTTGTATTATTGTGAGTGCCATGGGTTCAAGTAAAGGTTTTTATGGAAAGAATAAAAGGTATAAGGAAATGCTTCTCAATCACTGGTTAAGTGGATACCTGAGATTTAGAGACAAAGAAGAAATAAAAGAAAGATATCCAGAAACAAGACAACTAATGAGAGGATCCTAAAGGGATGGAAGAAATGAGGAAATCTTTGTCAGGAAATTGAGAAGTAGAGAGTGTCTCAGTGGAATGTGAAGACAGTGAAAGAAGAGAAGGACGTCTACCTTGTTAGATTTATACGTCAGATCTAAATCACGTTCTTTGGGGCCACAAAGTTCCATACTGGGAGCCATTACTACAAGTAATTATTTAATTGGCTAAAATGCCTGTTTCCACGGCTTGCTTAAAATTAGATAGTCTAAAAGTCCAGTGAGAACTCATTTCATTAATATGATTATTTTATTTTGGAAAGAGCACTTAATGTAAGATCCACCCTCTTAATACATTTTAAGTATATTATATATTATTCTTGCCTATGGATATAATGCTTTATAGAAGATCTCTGAAACATATTCATCTTGCTGTTCTAAAACTTTATACTGAGTGATGTAACTGCTCATTTCTTCCACACTGTTCACAGCTCCTATGAACCACCATTTATTTCACTTTTAATTCTATAAATTTCGCTATTCTGGATAACTCGTATCAGTGAGCTAAATAGTATTACTTTTTTTTCCCCAGCACTAATGATCGAACTCAGGACCTTGTGCTTGCCAGGTAGGTCTGGAGCCACTGAGCTACATCCCTGGCCATAGATATTGTTACTTTTTATGTGACTATATTGTTCAGTTAGCGTAGTGTCTACAAGTTTCATTCATTCATATTGTTGTGTATTGCAGAATTTTCTTATTTTTAAAGGCTGAATAATATTTCATTGTACATAAAGAGCATTTTTAAAAATTTTACATTTTTTTCATATCCTAGATATTTTAAACATAAGACTGCCAATATCCCTTGGAGATCCTGATTTCAATTATTTTGGGTAAAATATTGAGAAGTAGGTTTGATAAATCTTATGGTAGCTCTATTTTTATTTATTTACCTTTTATGAGCATCTATACAGTTTTCCACTGTGGCTGTACCATTTTGCCTTACTACCAACAGTATGACAATGCTCTCCTCCGTGTCTTTGTTCTGTTTAGTTTTTAAATGACACCCATTCTGGCAGATATGAGATGCTACTTCATTGTAGTGTAGGCAGATTTCATCATTAAAGCCATCAAGTCCTGGGTTTCTGTGAGTTGTTGTTTGTAAAAAACAGATTAAGTATCAATACTGGTTAGAGAATTATTCGTTCATAATTTATTTTTCATAGTTTTTACATTTCTAGGTATTTAGCCATTTTTTGTAGGTTTTTAACTTGGTGAACTATTATTTCTTAGAGTACTTTTAAAAATCTTTTTGTTAGATTTTGGGGACATTCTATAATGTCTCATCTCTCTTTTCTGATTTTATTTCAGATATATTTTTCCCTCTTAGTTTAGCTAAGGATTGGCCAATTTTGTTTACCCTTTCAAAATAAAAGAAAATACCTCTTAGTTTTATTGTTTTTTCAACTGTTTTATATTTTCTATTCATTCCTTTCTTCTCTAATCTTTATTTCCTTCTTTTTGCAAAATTTAGTTTCTTTTCTTTTTCTAGTACTTTACAGTGGAAAATTAACTTATCTATTTGAGGAGGGATTTTACTTTGTTTTTTGCAGTAATTGGGATTGAACTTAGGGCCTTTGTACCACACTGCATCCTCAGCCCTTTTTTTTTTTTTTTTTTTTTTGAGACAGAGTCTCACTAAATTGCCCAGGCTGGGCTTGCACTTGGAATTCTCCTGACTCAGTCTCCCAGAAAGGTGGGATTGTAGGTGTATCCCACCAACCTAGCTTTCTCTTTTAATGTAGGCATTTATCACCCTGAATCCTGCTCTTACTATTGCTTTAGCTATTACTCATAAGTGTTGGTTATTCTTATTTTTAATTGTCCTAAAGTACTTTCAATTTGGTTTTCAAATTTCCTCTTTGACTCAGTACTTATTCTAGAGTGTACAGTGGTGCCTCAGTTCACAAACTTAATTCCTCCTATGATTCTGGTTGCACACTGAATTGGACGAGAACCAAATCAAATTCAATGGTTAGGTTTAACATCAATAATAATATATTTAGGATTTACAAGGTGGGCTTCCACTGACCACCTGCAGAGGAGACAGATGAGGAAGATGTAAAAGTGTCATCTGTGCTATGAGGAGCAGGAGGACTCAGTCAAAAGTGCAAGGCCTGGAACAAGGCCTGGGACAGACATCCAAAGATAATGGCAAAGACTGGAGGGCCCCTGAAGAAACAGAAGCCAGACCTCCTTTTTCTTTTCATTTTTATTCCACCCAGGCTACAAGCCTATTGGTTGCTGGCATTCATACCCAAGGTGGGGCTTCCTTATGTAGTAAGTCCATCATCCACACCTAGAGCTGCCCTACACAAGTTTCTTACACCAATTGACACCACTGTTAACTGTCACATGGGTATATCCATCCCTATCCCTTTGGGTTGCTGTTTACAAGGGACATCTTTTACTATCCCTTTACAATCAACCTATTTATGTCCCTAAATCTAAAGTGAGACATTTTGCAAACAATGTATAGTTAGGACTTTGTTTTATTCCTTTGGCACTATTAATCATTTGATTCAAGAATTTAATCTGTTCATAGTTAATGCAATGTTGATAAAACTAGAATTATTATTTCCATTTGTTGTTTGCTTCTGCTAATTTCATTTCCTCTCTTGTCTACCTTTGTGTTTTGTTGATGTTTTGTATTCATACTTATGCTTTCATACATTTTATTTATATATAATTTCTATTTTTTTTGCATAGGACTACCTTGATATTATATAAAATACCTTATAGTAATTGATTTTAAATTGATATAATTAAAAGT
Organism: Heterocephalus glaber; assembly: GCF_000247695.1. Next base: position 6,102,542 of record NW_004624767.1, on the reverse strand, counting down.
TCACTTATAAAAAAACTTTACATTCAACTTCTCTTTCCACACATATTTCATGTTGTGTTATCAAAATTTACAAATACTGTATTGTGAATATTTTAACAAGTTTTATACTTAATTTTAATATTTTTGTCTTTAAACTTTTATGCTAAAATTCAGTCATTTCTCTACCACTATTACTGTATTTTATAATTGAAATACAGTATTTTGTATTTCTCTACATATTTACTTTTACCACTAAAAAGTATATTTTCTTATGGTATCATGCTGATAATTCACCTTCTTTTATTTCAGCTTAAGCTCTTTATCTTTTCTTGTGAGGCAGATCTAGTGATGATGAAGTTCCTCAGGTTTTGTTTATCTGGGAAGACTTTATCTCCCTTTTTTTTTTTTTTTTGGTGCCCAGGATCGAAGTTGGGTCCTTGTGCTTGTGAGGCAGGTGGCAGAACCACTGAGCTAAATCCCCAGCCCTTCCCTTTGGTTTTTGAAAGATAGTTTTATAGAAACAGTATTCTTAGTTGATAATTTCTTTTTTCTTTTCTTTTTTTTTGGTTTTTTTTTTTTTTGGTTTTTTGAGGCAGAGTCACCCTTTGTAGCCCAGGTTGGCCTAGAACTTACAGTGATCTTTCCTCAGCCGAGAGAGCAAGGATTACAGGTGTGTTCCACCATGCCTGGCTAACCGTTCCTTTTCTTTCCTTTCCTCTTTCTCCTCTCCCTCTCTCTCTCTCTCTCTCTCTCTCTCTGACTTTTTCAGTTTCCAGCCCACAAGAAAAGATTTTCCTGAAAAATCCAATATGGGGGATATTCTCCCTAGTATGTGATCAATGACTTTCACTTGGTACTTTCAAAATTCTCTCTTTCAGTTTCAGCCATTTGACAATAATGAATTTTCATGTAGATGTCTTTGGTTTTATCTATTTTGTGTTCTTTGAATTTTTTTACTCTAGATAACCATTCTCTTTCCCAGATTTGGAATGTAATCAGCCATTATTTTTTGGATATGAGTTCTTCCTCCTTCTTCTGAGTTTCAAGTAATTTATGTAACTGTCTGCTTGATGGTTTTTTATAATTCTCTTAATCATCCTTCACTTTTCTATTCTTTTTGTTTTCTTTATGATCATTTGGATGAATTATTTCCAGTGGTAAGTCTTTGAGCTCATTAAGCCTTATTTTTGCAGAAAAATGAAATAATAGTTTAATGAATTAATTGCCTTTCCTATGAATTAATTGCCTTTCCTATGTTTTATCTAGTCTCTTGTTGAAGCAGTTGGTAAATTTTTCAGTTGCATTATGTTTTTCAGTTCCATGATTTTGTTTGATATCCTCAGAAATATTACAGGGTCAGTTCCAATCACCACACTAAAGGAAATATTGCATAAAATAAGTTACACAAAATTTGGTTTCCTGGTTAATATAAAAGTTATGGTTAAAAAAAAGTTATGGCTAAACTATAAATGAGTGTGCACCATAGTATTATGTATAAAAGTGAAATGCATAATCTTAAAAGCTTTATTGCTAAAATTGCGTGTAACATCTGAGCCTTTGGTGAGTTTTCATCTTTTTTTTTGCCTTGATAGTGATGGCTGTTGACAGACAAGTATGATGGCCGCTCAAAGTGGGGTTGCTGTGAGAACTCCTTAAAATAAGATAACATCACTGTCTCCTGCATCAGTCCAAGCTCTCCTTCATGCAGTTCTCTGTACCATGTAATGGTGAGTGATCCCATTTTGCCACTTCATAGAACCTCTTTCAGGATTAGGCTATCCTCTCCGACCCTGATGCTGTTTTATTGAATGATAACTGTTTGATATTCTAAGCCTTTTGTTTTCTTTTCAACAACAATGCTCACATCAAAGTGGATTTCACCACAGGAAGTCACTTTCTTTGCTCACCCATAACTTGCCATCTACTAAACTTCTTTATGAGGATGCAAAAAGTCAGACACATCTTCTGGCTCAATGTCTAATTGTAGCTCAGTTCTTTGCACTGCATCTGCAGTTACTTCCTCCACTGAAGTTTGGAATTACAGTCGTTGATGAGACTTGGAACCCACTATTTCCAAACTCCTTTTAATGATGACATGTTGTCCTTTTCCCAGAAATCATAAATTTTTCAATGACACACAAAATGGTGAATCTTTTCCAGAAAGTTTTCAATTTCCTTTCCTGACTCCCATCAAAGAGAGAGGGGAACTACAGAGATTTAAAATTTATTTCTTAAATAATCATAGTTGAAATTCAAAATGAGTCCTTGATCCATGGGGTGCAGAATGGATATTGTGATAGCAGACACGGAATCATTTTAAATCTCATTATATATCTTCATCAGGGTTCTTGGATGACAGGTATATTTTTAATAAACAATAATATGTGTGTGTGTATATTTTTTTGAGGGGTACAAGGGGTCAAACTCTGGACCTTGCACTTGCGAGGCAGGTGGCAGAACCACTGAGCTAAATCCCTGGCCAGAACAATCATATTTTAAAAGAAATATCTTTTTTTTTTTGAGCACTAGTTCTCAATAGGAGGCTTAAACTTTTCAATAAACCACTTTGTGAAGAGATGCACCATCATCCATGTTTTTCTTTTCATTTACACCACAGGCAAAATGAATTTAGTATGACTCTGAAACACTCTAGGATGTTCAGAGTGATAAATGATCATTGGGTTCAACTCCAATTCACAAGCTGCATTAGCTTCTAAGGAGAATCAACCTACGCTTAGAAGCTTGAAACCAGGTATGGGCTTCTATTCTGTAGCTATAAAAGTCATTGATGACATCTTCTTCTAATAAAAGACTTCTACATTGAAAATCTGTTGCTTAAGACAGCCTTCTTTATTCATTAATTTAGCGGGAATTGCTGCAGCTTCTTTATCAACACTTGTTGCTTCACTTTGCACTTTTAAATTAGGAAGGCAGTTTCTTTATTCAAACCTCAAGAATCAACCTCTGCTATCTTCAGTCTTTTCTTCTGAATCTTCACTTCTCTCAGCATTTGTGGTATCAAAGGGAGTTAAACCATTGCTCTGGATTAGGCTAAAGAAATGCTGTGGCTGGCTTGATTTTCTACCCAAACCACTAAAACTTTCTCCATAACAACAGTAAGGCTGTGTTGCTTTCTTATTATTTGTGTACAGCACTTTTTAATTCCCATCAAGAGCTTTCTCCATTGCAATCACAATTTAGATAGCTGTTGAGTGCAAGAGGTGTAGCTTTTGCCAAATCTCAGCTTTTGACAAACCTATCTTGCTAAATTAATCATTTCTAACTTTTTATTTCAAGTGAGAGATGTGAGAATATTCCTTTCACTTGAAAACTTGGAGTCTATTGTAGCATCTAATTTGTCTAATTTCAGTACAGCTGTGTCTGAGGGAATAGGGAAACCTGAACAGAGGGAGAAAGACAGGAGAAGACAAAGTATGTAGAAAACTCAGGACATATACTCTATCAGTTAATTCTGTTTTATATGGGTCCAGTTTGTGGCACATCTGTAAGACAAATCACAATAGTGACATCAAAGGGCACTGTGTACAGATGACCCCAAAAGATGTAATAACATCAACAAAGTTTACAATTTTGTGAGAATTACCAAAATGTAACACAGATAAAGATAATACATGTGGTTGGAAAAATGACCTGGATACAGCTGCTCAATGCAGGTTTGCCAAAAACCTTCAATTTGTAAAACATACAGTATCAGTGAAATACTATAAAAAAGATTGCAGTAAAATGAGATAGACCTTCACTTTTAAATATTTTCCTTTTTTTGGTACTGGGGATTGAACTTGGGACTGTGCGCTTGTGACGCAGGCGGTGGAACCACTGAGCTACATCCCCAGTCCCACTTTTAAATATTTTCTCTCTCTATTGCAATTATTATTTTGTTAATGCATTGTTCTCTTCACTTTGTTGAGTATATGTATGAGAATTGTTTTGACGTTACTGTTAGCTAAATCATATAATTTATTTCATTAGGGTCAATTTCCTGATATTTACCTTCTTTCTTTATTTGAAGCTTCTTAATTTTCTTTGACATCTTTGTTGGAATTTGCTCATTTGACAAAGGTGGTGCCATTCCCAGTTTTCACAGACTAGCCTGCTACAAAAGAAAACCACCATTTTCAGGTTGGGCAGAGATTTGGGGATCCTCTATCAAATATTTCCCTCCCAGAGAGAGGAAAGAAGTGGCTAATTTCTATCCAACCTCACTATGCTGAACTGCGGGTGGAGAAGAAGGACATCACCTGCTCCTGTCACCATCTCCAGTCCCCTTTGGGGAGCTACATTGTGCCCGACCTGTCAGAGCTTTAAGATGGACAGCACAGATGCTGGTTATTTCAGAAAACCTAGAGACTCCACAGTGCTGGACACAGACTCAACATTTTTCTCTTCTGGGTGAAAACTTAGGGCTGAGATTCCTCATCCCCATGCTCTGTATTGTTACTCTTCTAGGTAAGCCGGTAGCGATGGGTGCTCCTCCTGACTATATAACACTGAACTTGGAGCAGGGTTGCTGTTAAGAGCACATCAGAAATCCTCCTGTTGGCTTTAGTGAGATATTTTTTTTTTTTTTTTTTTTGCATCCCACCTGGATTCAGGAGCCTGAATAGTTTCTGATTTCTCACAAAGGGAATTTGTCTATGAACTATTGTTGAGTCAATTTATTTGTCGAGGAGGGGTAAGGTTACAGGACTTTCTATTCCACCATCTTACTGGTAGGAGTGACTTTACTGTATGATTCCTTTGAACAATAAAATTTTATAACTTATAGCATAGTAAATGTCCAGCAAAGGAAGATCTCATATGACTATCCAAGAGTTTTGTTCTTGACCCACTCAGTTTAAAATATTCTGAAGTAAATTAAAAACTACATTCAGAATAATAAAAAACGCTTAAAATGACATTACCCTTTGATGAAGAATGCTGAATCAAGATTTAAAATTAATAAAACAACCCACCCAAGACAACAAATTCAGTATGAATACATGTAAACAACCATATTTGCATTTTTAAAAGTTTTGAAAACTTCAAAAATGAGGAAGAGCTGATTGTCTGAGATAATTGTTATCTATACAAGAACTCTCTTTTTGATAGTGATGTTCTGGGAGCCAAGATGTATGTGATGAAGATAATAGATGATAGAACTTGAATAGATAATAGAACTTGAATAAATTTATTAAACTCATTAATTTGCTTCATTCCAAGCTTGTCAAAATGTGGAATATTTTGTCCCGGGCGTAACATTCATATTTAAGCCATAAAAATTCCTTTGATATGAAGTGTTATACAACCATCCCAAAGTTTTATTACTCATCTAAATCTGTAACAGAGTATTTGTGTGAGTGTGTGTGTTTGTGTGTGTGTCTGTGTTTTCATGGAGTGCAGATATCTTGTAATTAAGTTGGAAACTAGGATTTACTTCTACTTTTAAAAGATTTACTTTCAGATTTTTCTAAATCTCTTCTGTAGCTGCATTATTTTAATTTCAAAATCTGCCTCTATGACTTATGGAATTTGGCAGTGCTTATGGCTTAGATTTTTGCTTACAACCTGTACCAGTAGACTATTTGAACAAAAACGTATAGATATAAACTCAGAAAAAATGGAGCAAAATTTTAAGATGAAAAGAGAACTTGTATCATAACTGATCATAAGATATGAAATGAATCAGAGATGGTGACTTGAAGGGAGATGGTCGGAGGCTGTAACATTTCCTTAACCTGAATAAACACAAAGAAACCTAACCATAGCTCATTTGGCTACATACTTCTGCTTCTGTGGAAAATCCAAAAATAAGCTATCTAACTGCGGTATATTTGTTCCTTTTCTAAACTAGGCAGGTGTTATAAAATAAAAATACTTAAAACTTTGATTGTATTAACTTTAAAACCTGGAACACCAGGCAAGACGGGGATATTCACACAGAAAACAGATATTTAAATACTGTTCAAGGAACTGGAGCATCAACATGCTACCTGCCAACTGACCTCAGATCCCAGTGTAATGCCACCAAAAGTAACAGTTCCAAGATATAAAAGTAAAAGATTTCATCCCATAAAAAGATTGAAGGTTAGGTACACAGCAAGAAATCGTATCCTGCCATATGGCCTGAGCCTGTGGTCCCAGCTACTATGGAGACTACTGTAGGACTCCTGCTTTAGCCCAGAAATTTGAGACCAGCCTGACCAAGATAGCAAGACATTATCTTTTAAATATTATATCTTGAAGTCAATTTCCTAGCATCAACATCCCATTCAAGTAGGATTTTAGGAAGAGTCTGTGACAGATTACTTGACATCAGACAAAAGTATCTAACTTTAAAGCAGAGACAAAGCAAGACTGATAAAATAAAATTGAAAAAATGATGGAATTAGAAGTAAAAACAAATTTATTGTTTGTACAGATCAGAAAGATGAGATGAGATTACTCCAATGTGAAAATAATAGGTTACTACAAAAAAGACTATTTAGAAAATGCATATTCTATGTTAAATTTAAAATTATAAAGCTTTTCTTTTTAAAAAAATATGTTCAGGAAGTGTTGAAAGTAAGTACATCTCCCAGTCAGTAAGCAAAGAACAAGTGGATAAGAATAAGATGCTTAAGAGTCAAATAATAAGATAATTCTTCTAGTTCTACACCTAAATAATATGATTTTCAGAAAGAATCAACAGGATTTAGCCTTCTTTTCTATGACAGCTATACTTTTCATAATAAAAGAAGTTGTATTGAATATATCTTTTCTACATGCTTTCTTTATGTTTACTTGCTCTTGACACTAACAAACAAGATCAATTATGTACCCTAATTGTGGAATTAGAGAATATTGCTATGAAAAGATTCTAAAACCTCTGGAAATAAAACAATTGTGGAAAGCAAAAGAAACAGACTCCTCATCCTGTAAGATTTCAGGACAGCAACATGGAAATCCATGAGACAACGAAATAATTACAGTGCTGAAGAAAAAAATTATTTCAAACTGAAATGTTATTCAATAAAACCTCAATAAAGGATGATAAAATAAAAATACACAGCCTTTAAAAATAGCCTCTCTTAAAAAAAAATAAAAATAAAAATAGCCTCTCTTGCTTTGTGTCACAGGCAACTACTTGAATGTTGAGAGTGAATGGAGAGAAAAGGAATTGATCCAAAACTGGCCATCTACTCTAATAGACATCCCCAGGTGGTGGGGATGGCTCCTCCAAGATGACATTGAAATACTTCAAAGGAGAAGACTGGAGAGCAGCTCAGTGTGGTCTGTCCTCAAGGTAAACTTGAAACCATACACTACCGACGTCAAGTGGTGTTCTGAAGCCAGTTGCTATGGGCTGAAGGTTATCCTCCCTCAGTTTAAATGCTGAAACACTAACAACCCCCAATGTGACTTTTGTTAGAGATGAAGTCTGTAAGGAGATAACTTAGGATAAATGAGGTCACCAAGATGGGGCTTGACCTGACCGAGTAGGGAATGGAATGTTTGTTACCTTTTTCTTCACAAACTCAAAAGAAAAGCCCTGTGGGGAGAAAGATGGTGACTTATAAGCCAGAAATACAACAGAAGAGGCCCCATCCACACTTTACCATGGGATTTCTCACCTCCAGAATTGCAAGAAATAAATTGCTATGTTAAAGCATCACAGTCCATGGTATTTTTTTATGGATCCCCGGATAGTCTCATACTTCCCTTTACTACCAAAGAGCTCATTACAATCATATGGCAATATTGTGATCATATTTACTTTTCTGCCTGAGAATTTGAGGATAAGTTAATGATACATAAACAAAAACTTAAAAAAAGGAAGCTTTGAACTTCCCAACAATTATTATACAAGAAAAGATATGTAGTCTTAATACAGTATTTATCCTGCTATAAATGTGTTTACCTTGTTGTAAACAATAAAGTAATGAAAGACTGATTTAACAAAAAATGATTTCTATGAAATGAGCTGAGCTTAAATGTGTTTATGTGAGAGTGTTTTAGAAGGATCTATGTGAGAAACCCCAGTATGATAGTTCGAGCTTTCATCTTAGGGCCAGGATGTCAACAACAAGGGTGGTTATCACCATAGTAACATGGAAAAATCATGTAATCTACAAAATCATCACTGGTCTTGATCCTGTTAGTGAGCTGTGGCTGCAACACAAATAATTAATTTAAAATTTAATACAGCAGACAACAGAGTGGCATTCATGCTACAAGAAAAATTACCCCATCAGAGCCCTACTGTTGTGATTACATTTAATATCAGTTCCCTAATTATGAGCCCCAAATCTAAATGCAACCACGCTTAGGATAAGAACTTCAATATATAGATTTTGAGAAGACATTATTCCATCTCTAGGGGCTAGAACCAGAATACCCCAGGCATCAGCAATACATATTTTAATTTATGTTTTTCCTCAGAGGGATGCTATTTTGAGAATTGTCATTCAAAACTGAGGAACAAGTATGGTTCCTGGCTTTTTGTATCAAAATTGTGTGAGGAAGAAAGACTATTATATTTTTAATTCCAATTTTAGATGGAGAAGAGATAGAAAATTAAGGAGGTGAACTAGTATAAGAAATAACTCTCAAGAATTTTCTTTAACAAGTGAGCATCATGGAATCCAAAATTCGAGAAACTCAAGAGAATCCCAGGAAAGATAATTACCTCTCTCTCTCTCTCTCTCTCTCTCTCTCTCTCTC
>NW_004624767.1:5988584-6093763 GCF_000247695.1 Heterocephalus glaber | reverse complement strand
CACACACACACACACACACACACACACACACACACAATCTTAACCACTTCACATTCAAACTGGTTGGAGTGAAAGGGTAATAGAAAAATCCTGAAAGAAGCCACAGGAACAAATCACATTACGCAGAGAAGAACAAAGATAAAAGTTCTAGTAAATTTCTTATGAGAAACTTTGTATGGAAGAAGACAATAGAATAGTATAGAGTGCTGAAAGAGTAATTAAACACTCAGAATTTATACTCAGTGAAAATATATTTCAAAAATGGAAGTATAACTTTATTTAAACCAGAAAACATTGAAAGAATTCATTACCAGCACACTTTTCATTCAAAATATAAATAAAGTTCTTTGAGCACACATCAGGCAAAAATATAACTCTACACGAAGAAAGAAAATATATGAAAATGGATAAAATTTGAACAAACACATGTATTTATCAGGTTGAATTTTTTCTCTATCTGTAACACAAATATTAACAATATATGTTGGGTTAACAGAAAAAAGTCATACGTATGAAAATTGTATAACACAAGAAAGGAAGAAGGACTTGGGAATATATTTAGTTAATATATATAGTTTTAAGGTCTTCATAGAACACCAAAAAAGGGGACAGTTATTTAAAGGTACATATGTTTACAAATATGATTTTCAGGAACTCCAACAAATGTAAATATTTACATTATATATCTAACAAACCATGTATGCAATTTGGATGAACACCACAGAACACAAATAATACAAAGACTAAATAAGTGCAGAGCAGCACTAAGAGATTAGATGGAAATCCCTACACAACAGATTTCCATTCTCCACAAATCAATCTATAGATTCATTGGGACTCTAAACAAAGTATTCACAGAAAAGTTTTCAGTGAAATGGAGACATTGATTTTTTTTTTCTTTTTTGGTACTGGGGATCGAACTGGGAACCTTGTGCTTGCGAGGCAGGCACTGGAACCACTGAGCTAAATCCCTGGCCCATGGAGACATTGATTTTTAAATTTGTATGGAAAATAGCCACAACAGTCTAGAAAAAGAAGAGCAAAACTTGACAATTAACTGTTACCTGATTTTCAGATGTACTGTGAAACTATGATAAACAAGAAATATAGTGCTAATGAAAGAATAACGGATAGATCAACACAGTGGAAAAAATGTCCTGAAATTATATATCTACATCACATACACATACATATTGAAGGAAGAGAGTCTTTTCAGTAAATAGTTCTAGAAGAACTGGATATGTACATACACAAAAATAAACTTCAACCATATCTCACGCCATATACAAAAGTTAACTCAAATATATCACAAACCTAAGAAGAATACCTAAGAACATTGATTTACAACCTACTACTAAATTTATAAAATTAAAAACTCAAGTTTCAACGCAAAGGAAAAGATGTTTAATATGACACCAAAGCCATCACCTGTAATTAGAAAAAAATAAATTATATCTTTGTCAAAATTTAAAACTTCCTTTCAAAAGACACTAGAAAGAAAATTAAAAAGCAGGTGAGAGATTTGCACAAAAATTTCACCAGAAATGATATATAGAAGTTATATAAGCTCAGTGTTATTAGCTACTAATGAAACTTATTTTGAAAGTCCAGTGGAGACCACTGATAACCCATGAGAAGGGAGGAAGAGAAACCTAACTGTCTTAGTCAGTGCTTACTAGAGTCAGATGTAGAAGAGTGCGAAGCATCTGTCCATGTGCTGGATACCTGAGGAATCCAGAGAGGTCCTGGATCCCATGGCAATATCATCCAGGAGTCCACCAAGAGGACTAGAGCTCATGGCGATATCTCATGCAAGTCTGTAACAAAGATCTGCACCAGGAAGACCCAAAGGCAGTGGTGGAAGCTTCCTGTTTGCCTTTTATGCCGCTGGCAACAATTCTCAGGTGAGTTTTTCACGCCCAGAATCACACTGGCTTAGTGCAGATGGGCCTTTCCACTAAGTTGACCATTAGTTAATCTGCCACATTAGTAATACTAAGTGCTGAGGAGGATCAGAAGCTTGGAGGGGGGTGAGGGACAAGGCCTGTGCTAGTCATCTTTCCAGGAGATCCCTCATGTGACTCTGGTGTTTCATTTCTGTGTTCCCTGACTCCTTTGTAGGAAGACTTCTTTGAATTCCTAACAGTATGACTTGCTCATCGATCTGTCCTTTTTGTTCTCTACCACATGTAGAGCTCGTCTTGCTTTTGGTGCCCTTGAAGCCTACTTTTCCTTGCCCTCTCTCTTTCCTTTTGGGCTGACATCTTACTCCAAAAGTTTTCTACTGGATTCTTCCATGGTGAAAAAGATATACTTTCTGCGCCTGCCAAAATCATCCTTTGTCAAATTCTATTCACTTTCCTTTTCCTCAGATGGATGGTAACATTCAAGAAATACACTTTTAATATGCTATTATAGAACCCATACCTGTGTATGCTAAAGCATGACTCATCTTGCTGTGTCTTTCATTAGCACCTTAGTTCTTTAAATTTCTTTAGCACTTTCTTAAGGGTACAATCAAGCCAATTTCATGATCTTAATCTTTTAAATATAATATATAATATAATACCTGAATGCTCAGAATAATTTGTTAAGCATTTTCTGCTTATCTTAGTAATCATCTTTTCTACAAAACCGCAAAGATTTCTGAATCATTTTTAACATGCTATCGGAATCCTGGAGAGTCATTTTTCTCAATGATTCTTACTATAAAATCTCTTAAATGAAACTTTAAAAAGAAACGTTGCAATTGTCTCTTGGATTTTAGCTGTCTCTGGGAGAATTATATAGGCTTCAACTAAGTGTCACTCTCTGTTATATGGTCCATTTCAGATCTATTATTTTCTCTTTTTAAATAAAGAATTAAAACTGGATGCTCCTTTATTGAGTCAATCCAGGACCTTAAGATGCGTACCCCATATGCTGTATTTTCTGTTCACTGATTTTTTCATCTATCTCATAAATATTTTTCTTTCTAGTTTAGTCATCTTGCCTTCATTTTATATTCAGTCTTTCCTACTTTTCCAATTCAGACAAGAATATAAATGATTGAAATCATTTCTTAAGCATGATGGACTTTTTTGCTTGATATCATGGATATATATCTGGAACATTTTTTTGTACTTAGTCATTAAGTAAATAGTAATTTAATAGTTCCTGTTTCTTCTAGCTCAACTGAAGAGAATGTCATATATATACATGTACATGTATATATGAAATGTCATATATATCTGGCTTTAATGGATGAAACTAAAATTTAATTGTGATAATTTTAAATCATTATTAGGGCATGTATGCCCAAATTGAGGCTATAATGACCCTTGAGCCTGTGAGCAACCACATGAATTCAAAGTTAGTCTTTCCAAAGTTTTCTTCCAAATGTTAATTTGGTGACAGTTAAAAAAAGCAATAACTACAAACAGAATTTGGGGCAGACTACTCATGTCCAAAACAATTATTTCATGCAAAATTGACTGATGACACTTTAGGAACCTACAGAGGTTTGTAATTTAAAAGAATCTCATGTGGATCCTCACTTTAGCCACTGCTGTTTAGAAAAAGCTGAACTACAGCAGTATCTTCCAGGGCCACCTGGGCCTGATAAATGCCCTCCTGCCCTGTGCATTTACTGATTCTCTGAGGCTGACTCGTGCTTCTTAGACCCCTTTTGACTTTGGTCGAGACACAAGACCTTTTCACCTTGGCCAAGGCCACCAACGTAGGCATCAGCAACTTCACACAGGGCCCACCTTTTGTGGAAGTACCCATCTCTACAAAAACAGATAATCATTTTTGGACAAAGCCACCACACGCGACAACAATCAAAAAGGCTTGTGAATTTAAGCTTCAAAACCTCTATCAAGCCCAAAATAAAAAGCTAACCCTTGTGTACCTTTACCCATCAGCAAAGTCACAACACTTTGTCCATGCAGGGAGGTCAGTGGACAGTATCCAGTCAAAGTAAAGGGGAGTCAGTACTGTTTGATGATAGATTAGATGTAGAATGTAGTATAAAGGAAAGATTTGAGAATATCTTTAAGTTTCAGACCAGAGCAGTGTGGTGAGTGCTATTCATTGAAATGAGAAGACTGACAGAAGATGATGTTTTATCAGGGAAGAATAAAATCTTCAGTTTTGTGTATATTAAGTTTAACTGTCTTCTAAGCAGGGAGTTCAGAAACTAAACTGAGAATGAAGATGTAAGTCTATGAGTCATCAGCTTTAGCCATGAAATAGTGTTGATATGGAAAAGCATGAGAATAGATGAGTTCAGGTAGATTGGATATTGAATGCAGTTTCAGATAAGTCCTACCTACTAAGCTGTAGACCAGTGCCCCCCATTTTAATTTTTTTATATTTAATTAATTTATATTTAATTAATTTGGAATAATTATACTTATGGAGTGCAGTGTGACATTCAAATACATGTATTCAATATGTGATGATTAGATCAGGGTAACTGGCTCATCTATCACTTCAGGTACTTGTCATTTCTTTGTGTCAGAAACATGGGAACATGTAGAATCCTCTCTACTAGCTATTTTTAAATACCCAATTAATACCCTTATGGTTTATATCTAGATGTACCTCCAACCCTCATGCAATCATAGTGGGGCTTTAGGGAGTGACTGGAATATGGGGGAGTACAGATGACTTGCTGTTAAGAAGTGGGGTCTGGTCAGAAGAGGAAGGTCACTGTGGGTACGAACTAGAAGGGTGTATCTCCTCTTCCAGGTTTTCCCCCTATTTTCTCTGCTTCTCCACCACCAAGACTTGAGTAGCTTCTCCCTAACCATGTCCCTCTGCCCTACCTATGAACTGAATCAGCTGACTAGGGACTGAAACACGAGCCAAAACAGACTTCTCTTCACTTAAGCTGAAGATGGTGGGTATTGTATCTCAGTGGCTAGAAAGTAACTAAGACAGATTGTGAGATCTGTATCACTTAGGATCACCAGAAGAACAACTTTATTATACAAATGAATGAACATAAATGAATCACCCAATAGCATATGAATGAATATATATCATATATAAAGTATTTACTAAGTAGGCTCATGATGGCTGCCTGTGAAATGGGGTTGGAAGTATGCAAAATGGCCACCTGGGTGCTGGGAAGTGGGAGGATTCAGTGAAAGGTCAAAGGCCTGGATCTCACTGGTTCGAGTTTGTGTTGGAAAGCTAAAGGGTCTGCATATGTAGAAAGGCTAAAACATCTGTGCTGGAAGCCTGAAAGAACTGGAGACAAATGTCCAAGTAATTGGCAAAGACCGCAGCTTCTCTGAAGAAGCAAAAGGGGAAAGATTTTTTCTTCTTTCCCTTTTTATTCCATCCAGAAAATTTTTTTTAAGAAAAACCCTCCTATAAAAGGAACATTTATTATAAGGACATCATATACAAGGTACAATCCTCTTATAATCTAAAATACATGCACACACATACTGTACATAAATTTATATTATCAATATAAAAATACATCCTTAACATTTCTAAGGACAACAAATACAAAACCAATAAATATTGCAATTCTGAAACACCTACTTACATTAAGTTCTGGTGAATAAGATGACAGACATTAAAATAAGGAGGCCAAAGCAGATTAGACAACCAACTCTTGGCTTCCGGTTACAGACTTGACTGGGTTAGGGGAGGTATCCCAGTATTCTCCATGTACTTCTCAAGTATAGGCATCAGGCTTATTGGTTGATGCCATTCACATCTAGGGTGGGTCTCCCCTCCTTACTGTGTGCTATACATGTCAGTCATCCACAGACACAACCAGAACTCTGCTCCACTATCTGATAGACATTTCTAAATCCGTGCAAGTTGACAGCACAATTAACTACTCAGCCATCAATCAAAATTATCTTACTGTCTGGGGAAAGTGCTTCTCAACCACTGATACATATGGGATTACAGTAAATTTTTAGAAAATGTGTGTTATAGGAGTGTGCAATGCCCACGTTTATTTTTTAGGAATATTTCTATTGATAAATTATTAATTGTAATTTTGAGTTTTATTATTAAACAATGTGTGCTTAGCTGGAAAATAAAATGTCAATAAAATAAAATATTAAATTTTTAATATGTAATGAGTGTGTAGAATAAACATTAGCGTTTTCAACAGCAACTGTTTACCTGCTTACAAGATCTTAAAAATAACAGAAAAATAAATTCCTATGTGAACTACAATGAAAACACAAATGAAACTCTACCACAAAAATAATCTTTGCTTCATTTATCACAACTAAGGCAGTCTTCACACATGAAAACAGTATGTTCCATACACAAGTCTTGCTCACACTGACAGCACGTATGTTTAGCTTTCTTTTCCTATTCGGCAGCCCATAAATGTTATCTCTCCTGTCTCCCTCTTTTGTCAGTAGCTTCCTATTATATTATATAATTTGCACTTACCAGGAAAAAAATATTGAATATTTAATGAGTGTTCAGAATAAACATCAACATTTTCTACATCAACTGTTTGTTTGCTTACTAAATCTAAAAAATAACAGAAATAAATTCCTATGTGAACTACAATGAGAATACAAATAATACTCTACCACAAAAATGTTTACTTCAATTATCACATCTAAGGCAGTTTTCTCACGTAAGAACAGCATGTCTCATACACAAGTATGGCTTACACTAATAGCACATGTGTTTTGTCATCTTGTCTCCTTTGGTAGGACATACTTGACGTCTTGCTGGTCTCCCTGTTTCCTTAGGAGGTTCTTGTAATGTTTCACCTGTCTATTCACTTATCTGTTCCAGAATTCTTTCACAGAGTTCTTTGGGAAGATACATATTGTTCTTCCTCTGTTGTAATTGGTCATTTATCAATTTCAGTCCCAATCCTCAAAGAAAATTTCCCCTTAATATATTGTCCTTGCTATTTTCTTTGTAAACTATGAAACTATTCATGCCTGGCACGTTTAGGATTGAGTAAAGCACAACCATTGGCCAATGTTTTGCATTTCAATTGAAATCATAGTTGCTGTATAACTCGTCAACAACATCTATTCCACCTTTCATTTTGTTGTAAAATGTGAACATTTCTGGCTTCATTTGTGTTGAGTATTCACTCTCAATCTTTTTTTGTTTGTTTGCATGGTTTTTTGAGACAAAGTCTCTCTACATATTCCAGTCTAGCCTGGAACTCACTGTGTAGCCCAGGCTGATCTTAAACTCAGAGGATCCTCCTGCCTAAGCCTCCACAGTGCTGATATTACATGCATGCACCACTATGCCCAGCCTCACTATCAATCTTGTCATCACGGTCTAATGTCGGCAGTACCAATACTACTTTGTTTTTCATTACCATATAGGAGACCAATGTTATGTCTTTTTGAAATTCAAAGACTGTACTATACATATCTCTATTGTGAACTTGCAGCATTTTTTCAGGAATCTCCATTTTGTTCCTGCAGATAGTTTCTGTGCTGATCAACCAGTATTCTTTTGGTCAATGTACCGTCAATGGGCAACTCATAAATCAATTGTTGAATGTGATACCTGAGTTACATTTTGAAATTGATCTGCTCACAACATCATATGTTTTATTACTGCATGAATAAAGACCTCATGGCTAAGTTTCAGGATAAATTTTTTAATTCAAGGTGTAAAATGTTTTTGCATCTACCAGGTCATATATTTTTATAACATATTTGGAAGGTTTACTTGGCACAGATTGCAGAAAGCTTTAACAACTATGAAATGATGCAAGTTGTTCATGTATTGTCATGTACTCACACAGTGTATAAATTGCTTGACAGTTCAAAACAAAGCTTTCAAAAAATGAGCGAATAACAGCCAAATTATTGGATTTTTTTCCTTTTTCTTCCTTGGCAGGTCTCTTTGTTGTCAGAATGTAGGCAATTTTGAAAGAAACCAAATCTCTTGAATGTCATTATTGTTCTAAAAATCTCAAGGCCACATCTGTTACTTCTCCATAAATCCTTTGGATTCTGACAATTGAAATGATAAAGTCCTGCTACGAAGCCTTTTAGTTCAGATAGTAAGGTGTCATGATAAATATATTTTTGAGTTTTATTGTTGATGCTTATGGAATGTTTTACAAGTATTTCATTATTACTGTATTTTAAAACATCTTGTAGCATATTGTCTGTTACAAACAATTTCCAACATTGAATCACAGTGTTAACATTCCATCCAATAGCTATCATCCCTGACAAGAACCTAATAACATTTTCTGACCTAGTTCTCACACTGGATTGTTCAGGCATACATCACCACTTTGTAGCATTTTGACTAGTCAAATATTTATTTACATTACTGTTTTCTTCCTCATCTGAATCATGGGTTCATCCTGTACTTCTCTATCTGTCATATCTTATTAACTTCGTTGACATACATAATTCAAATCATCATGAGTAGCTGACTCACCTGATGACTTACTTTCAACCTTTTCCCAAAGTGGTAGAAGCAGATTTTCATGACATCATACTGAATTGGGCTAATTCTAAAAGAAAAAAATCAAAAGAAAACATGATAAAAATTACAAATACACAAAAATGTAATGTGGAGCATAACAGGGGTAAAATTCACCCATTTACACTTTGACATATATGCATACACCTTGCCATTCATCATACCCAGTGAGTGAACACAAAGATTGCTTCCTATTTTACCCCAGTGTGGGCACTGAGACACACATCTGGCTACTGTTATGCTTAAGTACCTATTTTCACTAGAAAAATATAGTTGTGGTATATTTTAACCACCCTATTGCCCCTTGCAGTGGGGACCATATTAAAATGGAGATTCTGATTCTTTAGAGTCCAAGAGTTTGCATTTCTGACAAGTTTCCTGGTGATGCTGGTCCATGGGCCAGACATTGAATTCAATTCTCTTGAACATTTGAATATTCAGAAAAGCAGTCAAAGATTAAAAAAAAGCAGCCAGTGAAACAAGTTGAGGAAGGAAGGTAATGGGAGAAAAACCTTAATGGTTACTATAATGAAATATTTTGATAGATTTAAATAATGAACCATTCCTGAGATCCTGGAATAAACCTTGCTTCAACATAGCATACATGATTCTTTTGAGAAGTTGTATATTGAGAAGTTGGGCGTCCCATTTCCTAAATATTTATGAATTCTTTAAGATTTGAATTCACAACAGGGAATAATGATATTTTCCCTTTGTTTCTTTCATCTTTATCAGATTGGGTGTTAATTTTTTATTAAATTCATAAACTATTGAAATTTCTATTTCTCAGGTAGAGCTTAAACTGTTTTAAAGTCTTTAAAAATTACAGAGAATTCAGTGGAGCCATCTGTTTCCCACAACTTTTTAAAAGTAGAATCTTTTAAAGTAAATTTTGATAATTTATGCATCTTTGAGGAAAACACAAATTCCTTGATGATTTTCAAGTATGTTGACATAGAGTTTCATAGAGTTTTCTCTTATAATTCTGTAAACCCATTTATGTGCTTGAGATTTATAGCCTTTGACATTGCTAAATTTATTTATTTATTGCTCTCTATAATGCTTAGAATTGGCTTGGTGGAGAAGGACGAGTTTCTATAAACAAAAAAATGTAATTAATCTTCATTTTTATTTGTATATTTTCTTTTTAGATTTTCTGATTTATATTTTTACCTGTTTTCATGTATTGTGATTCATAGTAATTTTCTTTTTGTGTTGTTGTTCAAGTATTGAAAATTTTCATCATTTGTAAGCTTACATACTTTCTTTTGGTACTGGGGATTGAACTCAGGACTTTGAGCTTGTGAGGCAGCTGCAGTGCCACTGAACCAAATCCCTGGCCCTGCTTACATACTTTTTAAATTAAGGACAAGTTTTACTACTATCTACAAGATTTGCTGTGAACAGTTTGTGTTTCATTCTCCATTTTTCTAAATATTTTGTAATTTCAATTTTTTTAATATTCTTTAAGTCAAGGGATTTGGGAACATTTTTTTCAACTACATGATGTATAGTTCTTTAAAGTCTGTACATTATGTGTATCTATTTTTATTGAATTGTATTTAGAAAATGTGGTCTCTGAGGTCTCTGATGTTTCAACTTTCTAAGATTTATTCTGTGTACTATAATGTAACTAAATTTTCTGAACGCTGTATCGAGATAAATGTTAAATATCTGAGCAACACTTCATCATGTATTTGGATTGTTATTTGATTTTTGTTCATGTGTATTTGCCTGACTCTGAAAATAGAATAGCAAAGACTGCCATTTATTATTATTTTCAATCTAGTTCTCCTTGCATGTGTAATATTTTTTGCATCATATATTTAGCTGCAATATGGTATCACCGCAAATCATTCACTGTAATGCAGAGTTGTATGACAACACCCTTCTCTAACAAAAATAGCCATATCTACACTGTCTCATATAGTTTCCTAATTACATGTGACTTTGCATACTTCAAACGCGGTTAACATTACTTTAAATTTTATTGTGCCAAAATGCATTGAAATTTAAGTGTATTCATATATAATCCATGAAAACCTTACAAAACACCTGTTAGATTATTTTCTCCATAAACATTATTATTAAATGTTATTTGTCTTGGTCTTGTTTAGGCTTTGTACTTTGTAGTGCCGTGACAAAGTACTGCCAAATGGATGGTGAATGGCTGAAACAAAGGAAATTTATTCTCTCACAGTCTAAAAGCTAGAAGTCTGAAATCAAGGCATTGGCAGTGCTCTCTCTGGAGCTGTGGAGAATCATTCCAAGCCTCTTCCAGCATCTGGTGTTTGCCAGCAATGCTCGATTTCCCACACTTGTAACTGCACTCCTCTCATTTCGATCTCTCCTCACATGGTTCTTACTTAAATATGTTACCGCATTATGCCACATTGCATCTCCTCCAAAAAAGTTGCCCCAACTTACTCTCTTTCCAGCTTTATACCACATCTTTTTAACATTAGCTGAACGTCATCTCAAAATGTTGTTTCAAGTTAGAGTTTGGGGTATGCACTGTTTCCTCCTAAATTCCATCTGTTGACATTCTAAGGTGATGGTATTAGCTGGTGTGAGGCTTAGGAGGTGATTAGTTCAGGAGAGTGGAGCTCTCATGAATGGGAATCAGTGTCCTTGTAAAAAATAGAGACCTCAGAAAATGCTCCACCCCTTCCACCTTGTGAGCACACCATGAAGAGATAACTACCCATGAACACACAGTGAAGAGGCAGCTCTCTATGAACAAGCTCTCACCAGACTCCAAATCTCTTGTCACCTTGATCTTGGACCTCCCGCTTTCCATAACAATGAGAAATAAATGTTTGATCCTTAAACTATCCAGCCTATATTGTTATAGCAGCCTGGATGGACTAAGATAGACAATTTCATACACTTGTTTTTCTTTTCTTTTCTTTTCTTTCTTCTCTTCTTTCTCTTCTCTTCTTCTCGTCTCTTCCCTCCCCCTCCTGCTCCTCCTCCTTCTTCCTCTCCTTCATTGTCTTCTCCCTCCTCCTCCTCCTCCCCCTCCGTCCCCCCTCCTCCCCCTCCTCCTCCAGATTGAGCCAGCCCTGGACTCAATGAGCTGTATCTCCAGCCACTGGTAGTATTTTTTAGAGATAGAGCCTCGCTAAGACACTAAGTTGCCCAGGCTGGGCTCAAACTTTCCATGCTTCTCCCTCAGCCTCCCAGAGTGTTGGGATTCCAGGTGTGCACTGTCACACCTGGCTCATCTAAAAGTTTTTAATGGGTGAAAACTACTGGCTCTGAAAGCAGGCTTGAAATACTCCTTTCCAAAATCAGAACTCTTTTTTCTTAAATGAAAGTAGGGGTGGAGAATTGAGATACAAATGTGTAGTCAGTGAAAAGTCCTTGGTAACCTTGAGGCAGATTTATTTAGCTGAGGCATCATATTAATTTATTAGGGAGGCCATAACATATTACTATAATATAGGTAAATTAAAATGAGAAAACTGTAGTCCATCAAAGTACTGGAGCCCAGATGTCCAAAATCTACTCATCTCAATAACATGCTCCTTCTGTAGGTTCAAGGGAAGAAAAATTCTTTGTGTTTTCCTGGCTTTTGATGGTTGCAAATAATTCTTGACACTCCTTGACTAGTAATTTTATCAATCAGTTTCTGCCTCAGTCATAACATGCTCTGCTGTTCTCTGCCTCTTCTCTTTTGCAAGTCTCTCTCTCCTCGTGAGGACACCATTCATTAGACTTAGGATCCATGCTAGCTCAGTATGATCTCATTTTAATTAGACTGTAACTGAAAAGATCTTACTTCAAAGTAAGGTTAAAGTTACAGATGCCAGGTCCTAGAACTCCAATATATCATTTTCAGGGCCTTCATTTATCCCATGTTAGGCACCAACAAAGTTCTGTGGCAAAGATGAGTGGTTAGGATTGGAATTGTTCTAAAGAGAAGTCTGAAGGACCCTCTCTGATCCACTTCATCTCCTTCATTTTCACACAATTTAACCTCTTTGTGACAGCTGATCCCTCTCCAAATGACATCCTGAATAGGAATCATTTTCTGTGAAATGGAGGCACCTGCCACTTTCACACTCTGCATCGTGAAGATAAACACAGACTTTTTAAAAAATCCACATTGTTACAGAAACTAATTGTATTTGTGGATGTGACAGGATTCTGCAGTGTGCTCCTTGCAATCACAGGGCTATTTCAGTTGTGTTAAGAGGCTCTGTAGAGAGAGAAGAGTGGCATGTGCTCATTAAGATAAGTGCCACATTTAATTATAGACTCAGAAACACAGGTTTCAGTACATTCTGTACTGGAGCAAATCATATTTTCTTCACCTTTCAATACAAATATAGATTCAAAATCAGAGTAAAGGCTGGGGATTTAGCTCAGTGGTTCCAGTGCCTGCCTCGCAAGCGCAAGGTCCTGAG
The DNA here is from genome assembly GCF_000247695.1 of Heterocephalus glaber. Next base: position 6,080,900 of record NW_004624767.1, on the reverse strand, counting down.
TTTGATCCCCGGTAACAAAAAAAAAAAAGTAAACAAAATCAGAGTAAAGAAAATACCACTAGAATTACAGGTCCTCACATTTTTCATCTCACTTCATCTATATCTGTCTTTTCTACATGGAGCTTTCCATTGCTCACAGTTGAGAAAAAGAATTCAGAGACTTCTAGCATGTTCATTTATCAACATTTATTGAGCAACAAGTATGTGCCAAATCTCATTCTGGGTGCTTGAGATACATCAACAGAAAAACAACAACAACAACAACAACAACAATGAAAAGTACATGAAAAAGTGCTGGAGAAGGGTAGGTCCTTCATGATCCTTACATTTTACTTATTTTTTCTCTCAGTTCTTGTATTTTTCTGCTTCTGCTGCTAAGTTTGGATGTTGCTGATTTGTCATTAATTGAATCTTTAGCTGGAATCAGAATGCATAAATACAAAACTATTGTTAAGGTGGAAAAGACCTAATATCTCTATGTGTACCTCAAAAACTGTATAAAACCATAACCGAAATTAAGCAAATAGATATGTGAAATATATGCTTTATCTCATTCTGGTATTTTTTATGAAGAGCCACAGAATTTTCTCTTCAAATGTGTAACTTTAAAAACATTTCTATACATATTCCAGTGATTCCCTTTTTAAAGCATTAACAGGAGAGGAGAACATTCATATATTTTGACTATAATTTCTATATATTCTTTGACTTTTCAAGTCAGAAATAAAGAAAATATAACAGACAAATGTCTATATATAGAACTGTGATATTTAATTTGATTTTTCTCTTGCACTTTACTCTATTTTAATGTTATTTGTAAGCCTCATTTTTTATGCCACTGACTGTAAATTCCATGAGGTCAAGAAAATGTGTCTTGTGCTATTCCTGGATACCCCACACTAAGCTCAGCCTGAAACACAGAGTAAATATCTAACAAATACATTTGGCAATTCTTTGGGTTCTGCAGGTGTGGTATTTTGTCAGGTACATTTATTAATTTTGTGCAGTAAACTGAAACTAACAATGTAAAATGTTTACTATTGTGCTTTGAATCTTTGTAACATCTCCAAAACTCACGTTGGAACTTAAAGCTCAATGTGCCAATATCAAGAGTTCAGAACCTTAGAAGAACACTAAATCAAGGGAAAGGATCCCTTGTGAGTGGGGTTAGCTACCCTATAAAAGGGAAGTCCTTCTTGCCTTTCCACCTTCTAACTGCCACCATAGAAAGACACAGTGTTGCCACTGGCAGGTACCCAACAATGTATCACCCAGCAAGCAGAGAGCTCTCTCTAGAAAGCAGATCTCAGAAGCCTTGATATTGAACTTTCCAACTCTCAAAACTGTAAGAACTAACTTTCTACCTTACAACTTTCCCAGTCTCAGAAACTTTGCCGTATATGCCCAAGTGGACTAAGACACTCACGGAACATTTTCTTCTCTTCCCGTGTTAAACACCGTGTTTTTTACTTTATATAATTGTCATAAACTTTGGGCCTTGAAAGTAATCTGGAGAAACCAAATCACAGCCTCACTCTGTTAAAAACTTGGATCTCTTTCTACAAATTTTGATTTAAATTTTCCTTGGTTTTATAGTGATGTCACAAGTTACTCTAATTGATGAAAAAAAATATGTCTTTTAAGCCAAGTTGAAAGCTGCTTTCCTATCATTGTAAATAGAAAGTTTTGTTAAGAATGCTAAATATTTTCACCTCATATGTTAGACAGATTTTAAGGCAGCTCCCATGATTGTTGCTTCCTAGTATTTATTCCCTTACATAACTCTCCTTACATACAATGGGGCCTGTGACTTGCTTCTCATAACCAATGAAATACAGCAAAAATCAGAATATACAAGGCCACGTACATAGTATTATATTACAAAAGATCGTTATACCCAACTTGCAAGGACAATCTCTTCCTCACTGCTCCTGAGTAAAGAGGCTGCATGCTGAGATCGCCCTTTGGCAGAGAACTGAGGATTGTTTCAGAGGGTCAGTAAAGAGGAGAGAACTTCCGTCCAGCAATCCACAAGGAACAGAGCGCTGCTACCAACCATAGGGAGCAAACCTTTCTCTAAAGGAGCCTCTGATGAGAATTCAGCCCCAGCCCACATCTGTATTGAAGCCTTGTAAGATCCTGAAGATCTAGCTACTTTGTGTTCAGGCTCCCGACCCACAAAAGCTGGGTGATAACACATGTTATTTTAGGTCACTGAGTCTGAGATGTGCCAATATAACGCATACACCACATATGATAACTCCGAATGTAAACTTAAAATTTCTAGATTAATAAGGTTCTGATTCTGTAGTCACATTCAGACTCAGCAAGCATAAATTCCACACGATGTTAGTGATGTTTGCAGGGAGTTTGGTGTAGGAACAAGTATCATACTTGTCACTTTTAATCTATCTTCCTATAATGTAAATGTTTTAAGACCAAGAAGAGCAAGTGAAACACTCCTACATGTCAGTCCTTGCACTCTAGATCAACACTATTGGAAAAGATTGTGAAATGGCTGAGGAAGAAGGGTTCATGGGTGAAACAGGATACGTGTAAGTGCTTATGGATATATTATATGAAACATTGTGACTTAGACCAATTCCCTTGGTCTGAAGGCCTGAGTTCCTGGACTAAAATGCTCAGCTGCACCCATGCTAACAAAATTTGTATTTGTGTAAGATACAGGCCCAGTACTACCAGATCTAGCAATTTTTCTCTAGAAGTTGAATATTTCAATTTTATGTGAAATTTTCTATTTTTCTAAACATAGGGTCATTTTTATGTACAAACATTATATTGATTTTCTCACTGATTTAATCATCCAACTCTGGACCCTCAAGCTTCTACTGATGTGCTTTTCCCTACAGAGTTCACAGTCTGACTTATGTATTATTAAATGTAGCCAATGGCAATTCACTTCTATCCATATGAAAGACAGAATATAATTATCCATCAGTTTAAATTTTCTCAAGGCCCATGTAATTAGGGAGTAGAATTAATATCCAATGATATAGTACATGAAATATATAATATTAAGTTAATGACATTGAAAGCAACTCTCTACCCTCAGTCTTGTGCACATAATTACAAAATCAGTGGGAGTTGTCTGTGAATGCATGCAGTTGGTCCACAGAGTTCTTAAAGCAAAAAGCATGATATGCATATGATAGTATATAATCCACATCAGAATATTCTTCTCCTTCAGTGATCACCAGGTTAGTCTAATGTAGTAAGTTGATCATGATCTGGATAACTCTAAGTAACTGCATCTCAGGATTCTCTATAATATTGATGGAGCATATATTCTAACAAACACTGAAGATCATTAAGGAAATAAAGTATGTTCTTGCCCCCAGAAAGCTTATAAAGTCATGGAAAAAATAAACATAAGACAAATATTTATGAATATGATGCTGGTTTACCACATAGGATGCCCTTAAAACAACTTTATCAGAAAATGACTTCATTTGTCTCTCATTGCCCCTTAAATTCATGTTGTGAAGTAACTTTTTTCTGTAGAGACTATGATTTTCAGCTATTTAGCTAATAAATAAATTGCCATTTCCTTTGGCATATACGCTGAAAATGTCCAAATACTTACCAATGATATTCTAGTTTTAGTCCATTTCTTTTTCAAGTTCTTAATGATTTATTCCACTACTTCATTGTGGAATAGCTGTTGTTTCATTGACTTTTGAAAGGACTATAGGTAAAGATGCAATGGAAGTAGTATGAAACTATAAAAAGTTTTGAGGTGAAAAACTACCTTAAGCTAATGGAGAAAGTTAATCTGAGTTTGGTGGATAAAGAAATTATATCCCAATGACCATGTATGAGTATATGTTGCTTTTGTAGTCCTCACAAAAATTTTGTATAAATTGAAAGTAATTCAGTATGATTGTCTTTCCATGTCCCTATATATAAGAGCAATTGTCTGATCTTGGGAAAATGAAGGTCCTCTCCAGAGCTCATTTATAAAACCGAGGCAATGATAATAATAACACCTAAGTGATTAATATATGTCAGACACTATTCCATATATTTTACATGAATTATGTCTTTCAAAACTTATCATAAACTTGCAAAATAAATACTACCCATTTTGATAATGAGAAAAATTTGTCAATGAGGAAACATAAGCTTAAGATGAATAAGTAAGAAGCACCCAAAGGCTACAAATATTTGAATAGGAAAATTTGCTTCTAAAGCCCAAGACTTAAAAAAAATTACCACATTCATCATAAAACATGACTTTATCACATTCTTGTATTATTTCATACATAATCTATGCAATAACCTTATAAGGTAGCATAATATTATTTTCCTACAGTGCACACTATAGTTGTGACTAAGTGTAGTAATGCTTAGAAAGTAATGAGATGAGATTTTCAACTAATAGCTGGATTTGTAGAGTAATATTAGTATTCAAACACAAGGAAATATACAGAAACTGTAGGGTTATTTCACATGAAAATTGACTACTGACTTATTTTCCATTTTTTTAGTCCAAGTCGTTTTACATGCCAGTGTACAGTTTACTTCTTATCCACAGACTTCTACTTTGCAGACCATATCTTTAAGGACTCTCTACAAGTTGGAGTTGAATGTTAATAGACAAAGGAAAGAGATGTTCTTCTTGTACTGACTGCGGCTCCCTTTGGAATTGGAGAATAGCCCCTGGGATCAGCAGAGCCAGTGCCACGTGCTCCTTCCTAACAGCAGTGTTATTTACACTTGGTTTCTTTTGCTTTTAATGAGAGGAAACTCCTTCCCAATTTGAACAGCAATTCTCCATGGATTCTGCCTGCAGTGTGGTGACAGCTAGACCTCACTCCAATTACAAAGAAACAGGCACTCGCCAGGGAAATTTCAGAGAGAGAGAGAGTATAAGGTTACACTGACACTAAAATTTAGGTTGGTCCTTGGGCTTCCTTCCAGGGGAAAACCACACAGAGTCATTTAGGGAATGCAGAAGTTTGGGTGAGAGGCTTTCTTTTGTGCACTATTTCTTATCTGCCATAGAGAAACCATTAAACCACAGCAGATTCTTGCATCTGTTCTTGATGAATGATAACATAATGATTCTCTAAACCCATAACCGGTATATTTTAATACAAACTCCATAACTTGATTAGAAAAATAATGAAGAAGCAAAAATGTGTGCACATTATTGTGTAATATGTCCCTTAAATAAAATGAAATATTTCTTACACATACACCAAACACAAAATGAGGTAAGAGAATTAATTTAATGTTGGAAAATTCTATAAGACATTTAAGCATTGTAAAAGAACTTGGGATTATGACTGCACAATGAGGCCTAGGGACATTACCAATAAAAATTCAAAACTTAAAATACTTTTAAGGTTGTAAAAAATGTGATAAGGATGATTTGGATACCACTTATCTCAAAAATTAGAACAATAGGGAAAGATAAAAAATGTAGTATTTTTAATAAGTGCATTAATTTATTACTAAAATGTATATGAATGTATTATGAATGAATATATGGATGACCTCGGTTTAAGAAACAAATTTACCCCTTACAATTAGCACTTAGAAAAATCACATAATTAAATGGGCCCTGTTTTACATGAAATGGAGTTTGTAATTTTACCTTGTTGTCCTGTGGAGTATATGAAATAAGAGATATAAAGGTGCCTGCTGTAGAGCTGGCTTGAAATGGTTGTTTCCACTTCTCTTAGAAAATGTGTTCTATGGAGTCCTCAAAGGGAGAACAGTTCAGAGACACTATAAAGCAAAATTTTTATTTAGTTTCTTAAAGAAAACCTGAAAAAATAATTATTCTTAAAATGATTAGTCAGGCCTGATTCTGATACAGTCCTCATTACCTTACAGGGCTCTATGCCTTTTTAATCTATACCATAAACTTATAGGGTAATATATTATTATTTCCTGTGGTAGATAAAACTGAGTCATGAAGAGGTAAAAATACTCTTCCAGGTACCTACCTAAAATCAGCCCTTAGATTTTTCTTTAGAACCTCAGCCTCTGTTTGTATGAATTATGTATAATAATAGCCAGAAATGTTAGATGTACATGACATATGAAGCTGCACTTATATTGTGTGGCATAAAACATGAATTGAATTAATATGTGTATTTACCTTTAATTTCAATTGCTAAGATTAGAAAAGTAACCAAAGGATAGATTAGAGACTCTATTGGCTAATAAATTTTCCTTCTAGAAGCCAATACCTGTAATAATGATAGGGAAAAGTTTTAGATAACTTAGTAGATTGAATATTAAGGTAGTTGTAGAAGCAAACTAAGTAATGTGTTCCTTTAAGATTTGCTTTTCCTGTAACTCTTGTTGTTGATGGTTATCTGACTCTTTAACCAGTAACTTCATTAACCTAACAAAGTTGCAATGCCTGGGTGAATTTACAATGTATATGTGCTTATCTTGTGTCTGTGACTTGTAAATAGGATCTGGAATTGTATTTACACATCAAAGACCACTAGGGATGAGATAATGGCTAAAAAGGATATAAAAAGGAAACACTGAACAAAGCTGGGCAAGGATACTGACCAGACTGGTTTCTGGTGGTCCCGCCTGCTTGCAAGTAGAACTTTTGTTATTTTACCCAAATTCTGTGTGCCTGTGAACTTCTTTCTGAGATTTCCTGAACAATAATAAGAGGTTTTATAAATATTTTTTTATACATAATTAGGAAACTAGTAACAGGCCAACCTGGAGCTCATACAAAGTAGGAGACCTAGTATTCTGCTATGTACCTTTAAAGGTCTGATTATCTTCTATATTATCAGCTTTCCCACTGCTGAGACACAATACCCAACATCCACAGCTTAAAGGAAAGGTTTGTCTGGCTTATGGTTTCAGCAAATTCAGTCCTTGGTTAGCTGACTCCAGGACAGAAACATCATGACAGAAAGGTATAGTAGAATAAATTTGCTTAGTTCATGAAGAACAAAAAGAAATGCAGAGAAACAATGTCTGAGAGGGAGGGATAAGGGACTTGATGTGAACCCTAAACTTAGGACTCCGTGACCCACTCAGACACACAGAAAAGTGTGCCTCACTAATCTCTTAGGTGGTTCCCAGGCGATTCAAGTTGACAATTAAGTTGAATCATCATATTATCTTATGGTCAGAGATGCATGCTAGGATTCCAGCCATCAAGTTCTGATTCCAGGATGGGGGAAGAAAGGAGCAAAAATCTAAAGGATATGACAGTTTAGCTACTCTGCTTTTATCATATCCCCAAAGTCTCACTGAATAACTGCATTTCATTATCCAAAATTTTATTGCACATACCAACTCTCTGTCAGGAATATAATCATAATATACTGCAAACATGTACCAATTAAAAGAAAATTAAAATGTTTTTGCATGACTATTATGGATAGTGTCACAAATAAGAGAGAATGGCTATCGAATAGTCGAGAAGCAGTTCCTGCCACTCACAGTTAAAGGAATCAATTTCACAGCAAATTGCTAGTCTCACAATTTAGTGGTGTCAGTGTTAATTAAAATGTACACGCTACCTAAAATTGCAAAGCCAAATTTGGTAGCAATGACTCTAATATGCATCTTCACAGAATGAAAATGTTTTAATTTAAAGAGTATCAATCACAATGAAGTTGCTATGCATTTTTAATTGTCATAAATTAGAGATATTCTTCTGTACTAACAACTTCTTTAGGCACAGTCTCATTGGTGAATAGGCAATTATCCCTAGTGTGGAGACAAATGTTTATGTAAAGACTACTTCAATATAACATGGAAAACATTAAAAGTGTATATTATTTAGTGTCCTGTTGTTGAGTTTAGAAAGAATTTATGACTAAAAATTATACCAGGTTTCTAGGCATATTGTAATAAAAACTACAAATTCTGTGGATTAAAACAACAGAATGAATTCTGTGGTATATATGGGCAGTAGAACTCAATTAAGGTGTACAAAGAAAATAAAGGTTCTGAAGAGCTAAGTCCTTCACGTGTTTTTCTAAAAGTAGCCACAAATGAATGTTTCACAATAATTTTAAATTCCAAAGTGTTAACGGAAATAATTTAAATTTTTACTGTCATTAACCAGATTAGGCATTTATGGTCCAAGCAAAACTTGTGTCAGCTAAAAGCAATTAATGATCTTTTGGGTGGGGATTGTCGCTCAGCAGTAGAATGACTGCCTAGCATAAGTGAGGCCCTGGGTTCAATCCCCAGCACCACACACAACACAGGTTTCATCTTTGCATTCCCACTTATAAGTATACACAGACATATTTTTCTGGAGAAACATGACACCTTTACATTAGAAACACAGGCACACAGATGCCAAGGAGACAATGATACCTCTGTCTTTAAGGAATCCTGCAGCCTCTGTGACTGTGAATTCAGCATAACAAGGCCATCTCTTGACTGTAAAATATTTTTATTGTCTATTTTTGCATGTTGACATTTTCATGTCTCTTTGTTAGATGTCTGCTTAGGAGTTTTCTTTTGTACCTGTGGTTTGATATTAAAATGTGTTGCACAAATCAGCCTGCTTGTTATTAAAGTCATTTTGAGGGGCTTTGAAAGATTTTCTTTACATTTTTCTGGATAAAACATCACTACTCTCAAAGCCTCTGGGACTGAATATAAGTCCAAAGACTTAAACAACACTTGCCTTCATACTCAACCACGTTTCACGATCCATACAGAGAATATTTTTTTTAATTTGAAGATTAGTCAGCCTGAATTTTAGTGTTAAAAATTGTCTCCATAATCTTAGAATCAAATTCCCTAGCTTCCTTGACAAAATCATTGTAACTGCTTTTGTTTCCCTGATCAAACAAAGGAAGAGAAGCACTTGAAATATTAGATATTATGGTACACTCTTGTACTTGTTTCAGGTATTAAAAATACATTTAACTCTGCACTCCACCTATAAACATTGCTTTCAGTGAATAATCAACCTGTGCTTATCTTTGTACTAAAGTCTAAAACATCATTCAGGTTTCCAAATGTGCAACCTTAAAGCTTTCAGAAAGGATTTGAAAATTTCCTTAGTTCATAATATACACTTCAGGGGTTATATCTACCGTTTTTCACTTTTACCCTACACATCAACAATGCTGATCACACTGGTACTAATATTCTCACACAGAATGCTTGTACTTGTAAATCTTAAGGTTTCCACCCAAAGACCTAATGAACAATGATAAGCTCCAGTAACAATCCTAGCCTGAAGGTGTACATGTCAACTCAAACTACTCAGAAGTTTCCTAATTCAAATAAATATCAGGATAGTATCTTTAAAAAAAAAGCAAATATATATATTCCATTTTAACACTTTTTAAAGGAACTTCAGTGTCTTTAGGATTACCTGTATTTCAAAAGGTATGTGGGGATTGGTATACTAGAAGTTATTATGTTAAAAGCACAGAAATTGCAGATTCTAGCCTCAGACCATCCTCCTTGTCTGCCTTTCAATGTTCTCGATGTTTCTTTCAATGCCTTTCAATGTTCTCATAAAACACATGAAATTCCACCCAGTGAGTGTCAACTCACAAGTTGCTTTGATCCCCAGAAAGAAACAAAGTCTCTGATGAGTCAGTTTATATTAAATAAATAAGCCTATAACAAATAAATAATCCAAATTGGGATCCAGACACATATTACAACACAGCTTCACAGATGAAGAGCCACAAACAGAAATCCACTGCTATGTTCTGACCATTTTGTAGTCCAGCGATCCTATCCTTTCATAAACGTAACCTAGTCAGAGATCAGGAACCTCTCCACTCAAAATAATGTTTCCTTCTCTAGGAGAGAAATGAAGATGGGAGCATATAAAGATAGTCTTGAAAACACACCCCTTGTTATATATAAACACCACTTCATACATTCTCAAAGCTTTGAGACAAATGCACAATATACACATATACATATGCATATAAATGTATATATATATGTATGCCTAGATACAAATATAGTTGATACATCAATGCCCTCATAGTCCGTATTTTAGGAATCAGAGGTCATGTTAAGTGGACTTTTTAAATAACAAGGAATCATGAAATGTTCAGTTTAATGTGATTATATATTTATAGCCTGACTTTTTTTCCCCCAAATATCAAATGTGTAAATCTGGAAATCATGTTTTTTATTAAAATGCATGTACATATTTAAGAAGATGTGTTCCTCAGGTAGATGAACATAATTGCAGCACTGTGTTACCCTGCAGGAATGAGACTATGTTTAAATATCAGCAACACGACAAAGGAGGAATTAATTCTGTGGAAGGCTTAGAGGACCCAATCCCAGAAGGTTTCACCAAGATGGGTACATACTTTGAGAGATCAGATGAGTTCAGAAGGTAGAAGGAGGGAAGGGCATTCTTGTTAGAGAGAAAAAAAAAATCTTCAAAGACTTAGAAAGGTAAGACAGCATGGCAATGGGTTGAGAGGGAATGGTTAATATTTGCATGGTCTTATGTCTTCACTACTTTTGGGAAGGAGGAGAGAGATTTGTACAACTCTATAAGAGGGTAAGCCCAAGTCTGTAGTTAGCACTTTTTTTATTATAGTATCTCTTCTGTGTTTTGATTTTATCCTAATAGTTAAAAATTACAGGAGATCATTTATTTGCAAATGAGAATCTAAGATTTCTGTCTTGATTGTAACCTGTATGATCTATGAAGAATATTCTTAAATGAAACCAGTAATGTCTGATCACCAGCAGGAGGGCGGCCTTTTGGGCACCCAATACCTCCAGCTTGCTGTACTGAACAGGAAGCATATTGGGAAGTTAATTACTGGTAGGTAAGTAGTGTCCAAGAAGCCCTGAGGCATGAAATAGAACCATGTTTACTTTCTTTAGGACAGTGGGAATCTCTTATCATTCATGCAGTTTATCCCACCAGAATTTGCCCAGCACAGCTTGGAAGTACAAACATTGAACACTGGGGGAACCAAACAAGCAAGATAGATTAAGACGGCTATGTTCATTACAATTCAGAACAAGTGTAAAGTCATCCCTGAACATTTTACACTATGTACTTCTCTGTGCACAAGATTAAAACCAATGCCTTGCTTAGCCTCCATATTAAATGAGACAGAAGAATTTGGGCATTGGTTTTATTACTGCATAGTGACAATCATATTTTGACAGAACCTCTCCATACATATCCAATGTCCTAGAACCTTACAGTTGTTCTTGCTATTGTAGTGAGTGAGACATAATCTTTCTTGTTGTTATTTTTAAATTAAATTTTAAAATTTTATTTAATTTACTTTTTGTGCTGCTACAGATCAAACATAGGGCCTTGTTCATGCTAGGCAAGTGTATTACCACTGATCTATAACAGCAGTCCTAAATTTAATTGATATTTGAATGCTTTCAAAATCAACAATCAAACTGGACTGTAAAATTAAAATTCTCATCTTTATAGATATTTTCCTTTTACATGCTCATCATGGGTACTTCTAGACATATTTTACACAAATATGAGCAGCTACAACTGCAAAGTTCATATTTGCAAAGTTTAATATGTGAAAACACTTTAAAAATCAAATGTTTGTTTCTCCAAGTAATAGTGAAATGCCTGTTTATGTGTAATTTCGAACTTGCTAAAATAAATCTTCAGAATAAATTTAAGAAGGCTAACGTACCTGTACAACTATAAATTAAATTATAAATATTGCCAGATTATCTCCATTTTTTCTTTTTGTCATTTTTTCTTTTACAAATTTACACTCCCACTAGTAGTGGTTATCATCTTTCTAGCACTATATTTTCAAAATCAAATATAATAAAATGGTGATATTTTAATTCTTTTTCTGAACATTTTCTCAGCCAGAACATAAAAGACCATTTTCCCATATTCCCAGTAAAAATAAAAGCATGCAAGTTCAATGACAAAATAAGGTCTCTCTGTATATGAGAAAAATTATGTAATACAAAGAAATGAATTAAGTGGAATCTAGCAGAATTCAACTCCAATGCTAATTCTAGCAGAAAAAATTTTTTTAAGTGTTTAGTGAGATTTTAATTGATGATTAACATTATTTAAGGTGAATCTGAAGATAACAAAATTAGGTTAAGGTAGTCAGAAATCCCATGAGTGCGTGTGTGTGTGTGTGTGTGTGTGTATGACTTTTAATTGGTTTCATCCATTTATTCAGTATGTCAAAATATCCACACAATAAACTAAATGTCTCATATCTTCTTACATCTGGTAATGGTTAAAAAAAAGCTCTTCTTAGATTTGAAAGCCCATTTATTAAGATCCAAATAACAAGAAGAGAGGGGGAAAAAAAGTCACAGTGAAACAATTAAGAGTAATTATCACATTATTGAGTCTTGAGAAACACTTCATTTTCAGGTAATTGATTTCAAGCCAGCTGTGAATCAAATAGATCTACCTGTGACCTGCTGAACGCTTCCAATGCTTCCAACAAGCTAGTTCCTGTACCAAAGTATTGCCTCAGGATTTTCCAAAAAGAATACAGGAAAACTTTGGGAATGCTTTTCTTTGAATCACATAAGGATTTTACTAAACAGAGAATTGAAATTCACTAATGCTGGGAGGAGATCTAAATTCTACCTTTTTAACCAGCTGCTGTGTGATATCAGTTCCACCAGTGGATGACCCTCATTTATAATAGCAAAGGTGTAGAGAGGAGAAATATGACCCAAATTTGTAAAAATCGTCAATCTTGATATCAGAGTGTGGATTTACAGTGGCGTTATAACCTATGCTACATGCATATTGCTAGCAAATTTAACTATAAAGCATACTATGTTGATAAAGAAAATAATTACAGTGCTGGACCCAGAATTTAGCTCAGTGGTTTCTCCACCTGCCTCAAAAATCACAAGGTCCTGAGTTCAATCCCTGGTACAAAAAAAAAGGGGAAATGGGAGGGGTAGGGGAAAGGAAAGAAGGGAAAAGAAAAAATATGAGAAAAGGAAAAAAATGGAAACAAATTATTTGTAAATAGGGAAGGGTGGAGGGGGTAAATGGAGGGCCAGGGAATGGGGAAAAAATAAGAACCAAGATACATCATGTAAAAGTACAAGATCCCAATGATGAATGTAACTGTATTGTATACCTAAAATGTACCAATAAATAAACTTAAAAAATAAAAAGTAAAAGAAAATAAAGTTAAAGTGCTGTGTTCTCTCTCCTCCTTTCTGGGAAAACATCAAAGAGAAAATTCACATCATCTTCCTAGAAAAAGAATATTAGTTAGCTAGGGTTATCATCACAAAGTGCCACAGACTAGATGGCTTAAGTAGTAGAAATGTATTGACTTACAGTTATGGAGGCCAAAAGTCCAAAATCTAAGGGGTGGCAAGATTGATCCCTTCTGAAAGCTGTAAGGAAATAATCTTCCAGGCCCCTCTCCATGGCGTAAATCTGGCCATCTCCTCCTTGAGTCTTTTCATGTTATCTTTCTTTTATGTATGTTTCCATGTCCAAATTTTTTCCTCTTTATTCCATACCAGCCATATTGGATCAGGGTCCATCTTACCCGGTACTGTCCTCACAATAATTTAATTACCTCTTTATAGGCCTTGTGTCCAGATAAGGTCACATTCCACACTGCTAGGTCTCAGCAGTTCAACATAGGAAATTTGGTGTGGACACAGTTGAACCCAGGAGAGTAATTTTCCACTAATATTCTACGCAGTCTGCCTTCCACCTGCAACACAGGGAGATTATACTACTGAAACAATGAACTAATCCCATTTAGTTGACCAAAGAAGCAGATTCCACTTCACCAGCTGATAATTACAGTTGTAAGCACGAATTACTTAGAGTAAATGTGAAAATAATGCTTTATTTAGGGTCTGAAATGATAATCAGGGAAAATTAAGTGCATAAAAGTATAAATATGAGACATAGTTTGCCTCTATTTCTTACTAGGTTTGTGACTTCTCACACATCACAGTATTTGAATTCTGTGAGACAGATTCTGATCTGTAAAGTGGGATAAAGGGGGGAGGGAGGGAAAAGGGAACAAAAGAGAATGGAAGAAAAAAAGTGAAACACAGCTTCTGTAAATGGGGAGGAGAAGAATTGAAGGAAGGGGAGGGGAATGAAGAAAACAACATAATTGTGATATGTCATGTACAGGTACAAAGTCCACCTGGTAAATATGTCAATATGGATGATAAATATGTACTAATACAAAGGATTTAGTAAAAATAGTTTTTCATAGTGTAGTTTGAAGATTAAATTATTTTGTGCAATGGATTACATGCTTCTTCCCCGTGTATTAGGGCATAGCGACAGCAGAGAAACCTCCCAGGAATTTAAACCTGAAAATGTTAATATATTTAACAGTAAAGTAATAACTGGGAAGACAGAAGAATAAAAGCGGATTCTAAAGGGCATATAAATAGGACATATAGATTGTGACTAGGAACGCTAATGTTGAATATGACAAACTAGGAGGAGACCAACTTCTCAGAAGTTTCTCCTCTCAAAGCTGAGACTTAAAAGCTTTGGAAATGATGTGGCTATGACTGCACCTCAGAAACATCCTGATGCTGCTGAAGAAACCCGCCAGGGTTTTCACTCCAAGCTGGTGTAGAGAAAAAATGAACAGGGGCCTCTGGTGTAGCTCCTGCGGGATCTCTAACTCCAGGATCCTCTGACTGCTGATCCCTAACCAAGCAGTTCACAGGAGCCAGGAAGGGGATACTAGAAAGACTACAGGCCATGCAGCTGGCTGAATTTCAGAAAAACAATGAGTGCAGTTTTAGTGTAAGAGAATACTCAGGGCAGACTTACACACACACACATACACACACACACACACACACACACACACACGTATCATTCAGTATTTAACTGAGATCCAAACTTAAAACATCCCATATCCTTTATTTTGCTAAATCTTAGGAAGGAAAACCCTTTGATCCCAGAATGGCTGGGCCATGTCCCTTCAGCACCCTCTGTTGACAAAGTTTAACGTAGGGCTGAATGGCTACAGACAAATGTTGACTTAGTCAGATTCCACAGTCACAAAACAAGGCCAGAAAAATGCATATTAGAAGTTCAGTGAAGACATTGATAGCTCTCACATCAATTACCTCCCCAACCCTTCTGATCGTTAGAGGCAACAACACAGTTTTCTGTTCAGATGTGATTTCCCTCATGTTCCCTACCACAGACCACTGCACCTTTTACCCCACTGATTTTGGTTTGGCCAAATGGCCAGCAGCAACCAGATGTAATGCATGCATCAGTTCAACAGAAGATTCAAGAAGTCTTGTGAATCCCCACAACTCACTGTTGTTTAGCACTCCCAGGAGAGGAGTATGTGCCAAATAGTTACCATTTCTTTAACTTTGATTCCAAAATGAGAAAATTCCTGGGGCAGAGTTTCAGCTGTTTATTAAACTCCTGGCAAGTAATGCAAAAGAAAAGAAACATTTGTTCTTATAAACTACTGAGATTTTGGTGTCTCTTAAACTGCAACAAGGCTAATATACTTAAAATATACAAAGCACTAGTTATATTTCTTAGCATACTGTTTAGTTTTGGATGAGATAGTCACGACATACAGAAAATAGCATTCTTGAATATTTGAGTTCAAAATAAAGTTTTATTATATGTTATGCTCTTCTAATATAGCGTCATAAAGACATCAGATGATTATGAAGGATGCCAGACAGGATAAAGACATAGACTAAGTTGTGGAATTACTCCCATACTGTGTTGAGCAGGGTTTTTTAGAGTGGTCAGAAAAACATGTTAGGTTTTGCAGGATTTGTGGTCCCTGTTGCAATGACTAAATATCCTCACAGTGCTGCAAAGGACCTAGAGACAATATGGAACAAGTCTGTGTGGCTATGTTCCAATAAAATTTTATTTTCAAAAGCAGAAAATTGCCTGGATTTAGATCACCGTTCACATTTTGCAGATTATTGCTCAAATGGACCTTTTCCATTCTTACCACTAGACATGAAATTCTCCACAAGAATCACTAAGTAGCCTATTTAGAACACAAAACAGATCACATTGTTACCTTAATTAATAACCTGCCCTATTTTTCATACATATTGAGAATAAAATCGGCACATTTGCATGGGACACAGGCGTTCTGACTCTTATGTATCTTTCCTAAATCATCTTGAATATCATCACACTCTCCTCAGTAAATGACGTACATCGTCCCTGAGGCCTTTGATCTTTGTTCTCACCATCAGTGTGGACATCAGCTTTTGGTGGACCCTAGCTGGACCCACATAGGGGTTACTTGAAAGCACAGGAAAGAATGCTCTCCTGGCTTCTCTCTTGGTGCTGTTGCATGAGAGGACAGGACTGCCATTCAAGGCCCAAGAGTGTGCACATCAGAAATAGAAGGGAAAATACCCTGGGTTCAAACACTTCATCAATTACCAAGGGTAAATTGCTGGGTAAGTTTTCTTCCTTCTTCCTCTTACCATGGGATTTGTAGAACTTTTCATACGGTCCAGAAGATCAAGCAAACTTTCTCTACTACTGATTAGCTTGATTGCACACTGTGGTATTCATTTCCCTTATGCCATTCATGCACCCTGAGTTTTTATTTTTTAATAACTGCTCATAGTCATACCTAAGATCTGTAATTGGGAACCCTGATCTCATCCATGCTCTCTCATTCATGCTTTCGTACTGTACCGCAGTTTCCCTTTGTTGGTAATTGGAACTTGCACATTTTTACCTCTGCTAGGCCATTTGCACTTGCTACTTTGTCTGGGCTGAGATCTGTAGTTGAATGACTCTTTTGTGTCATTCAGATTTCAGCTCAAAATTGTCACCTCACAAAAGCCATCTTAGATGTTTAAATCTAAACAAACATCTTGAGAATTTGTACTCTATTGCCGGGTTGAAATGTTTTCATAGCGCTTAAATTTCTTTGAAAAATTCTAATCACTACCTTTTTATTGCTTAGCTTATTATCTCTTTCTCCAGTGTTTCTGGTCAACTCCCCATTGACTATTCATAAGAAACAAATGCTTTCTATTGTGTTCATTGGTGCACCTTGCACCTATGACAGGATCTGTTATCTGAAAGGCCAGAGTACATAGTAGTTATTAAATAAGTATGAATCCCAACCAGATGAGAGGACTGACTGTGATTTGAAATTCTAGTTCACTAGAAATTATGAGTACCTTGCTAGAATAAAGAATGTTTAGGAAAATGGATACAACTTCAGATCATACTGTTAGGTGAAGTAAATCAGACTCACAAGCTTAAATATCACATGGTTTCTCTTGTATAAAAAGCTTAACGTATAAATAAAGTACAAAATAAAAGACAGAAAATAGGAAAAAATACAGAATAAATTATTGTAATTCAGCATGGACAATGTATCTAAAAGTATACCTTTCTTTTGTGTAACTTGTCTTATGTGTTTTTGGCTTATTAGTCTGATTGTTAAATTGTATGTCTGACAATTAAACTTAAAGTCTTATAAGATAAATAGATGAGTCTGATGCTAGACAAAAAAGGGGAATGGATGGGAAGGAGAAAGAAGAATTGAGATATGTTATGTACATGTACCACAATTAATGTAATAATTCTGTACTGTAAACATATACTAATAAAGCAAAAATAAAAAGTAAAAAATATAAAAAAGTTGTAAACTGAAGTTGATCTTTTAAAAACAATACCATTTTCTCTGAGAGGGGCACGAACCCACCTACATCTACACTGGGATTCTAAAAGGGCCAGAAAATATTTGGAATCCAAAAAGATATTTCAAATTTTAATTTCTTTAGAGGAATTTGAGCCATCAGTTCTACTATACAATTGGTAATCTCGATGCAAAACTAGACAGCTATGTTAACTTGTTTGTGAGTAAGAGAACACAGGAGGCAGGAGAAGTTTAATATGTAAAGAATTGAACCTTTCTGAATCAATTCAATTCAATGCATTCTGATTAATAGCTGGGCATATTATATGTATGTTTCTAAAGCAAATTCAAGCTTTTGACTACTTTTAGAGAAGCACTATAAGAATGTAATGCCTTGCACAATGTGTATTCCTTTCTCTTTGATGAAAGCAGAGCTATGATCATGTATCTGTCATGGCTTTGTGAAAGGAAGTGCTAGAAAAAAGTGAATAATTGTAAATGAAAATGGCATAAAAGGGCTTTTTTCTAGATCTACTATAGGGCTCCATACTTTAACAAACTCTTAGGTAATGGAGGGTGAGATATATTATGTGTTGCCTACAACTTTCTAAATTTAACAGAATAGAAAGACAAAAAAAATCGTAACTTTAACATTTTGCCTTATTTTGGAATAGCTTATATTCTGATCCTTGAGTATCGTTAGGATTTGTCCTATTTTAAATAAGGCATTGCCTTTATTTGCTGTTCTTCCATATTTCCATTTAAACTCTTACTTTCCATGTAATATGCTTTTGGTCTCATATTATGTTTGGTCTACAGAAGTCATTTAATACCAGGTTCTAAAATCAAAATGTCCCTGTTCAGCTTTGGATTTGATCTGTCACTGTTGCTATTGGAGGCTGTGCCTGCAGCTAAAACAAAACAAAAAAATAACAAAACCTTAGATTGAGTAATTTATAAGCCACAGAAATTTATTTCTTACAGACCTGGAAGCTGAAAGTCCAAGAACCAGGCACTGGAAGGTGTAGTCTCTGGTAAAAGCCTTTTCCTCATATATAGCTCCGTTTGCTTCATTGTCATATAGCAAAAGGAGTAGAGGCACACACAGGACCCCTCAGACTCCTTTATAAGGGCATTAATCCTAGACATGCTCATGAGGACACAGTCCCCATGACCTTTGGCCACAGTCCCTACCTCATCATTTTCGCAGTTAGGTTTTGACACATGAATTGTTAAGGGAAACAATCCTTCAAATGATAGCAGCTACCATAGGCCAGTTTGAAGTCCGTTATGTTAATCTCCTCCTAGTACATCGTCTTCGAGTATTAGGCTATTTCAGCTCCTTTTGAAAATGCACAAGTACATCCTATGGAAAGGAATAAGAATACAATCGTTTGTGCACTAAAACATAAGTATCTTTACTGCAGCTGTTACTATGCTTTTAAATACATGGGATACTGAGAAGCCCTATTTCCAATGCCCTGTGTAGCTCAAGTTCATCTGTCCTCAAAGACAACAGAAACTGCCTTAAATTGAAACTCAGTCTTATTAACTGAGCTGTGTACAGAACATGAATTCATTGGAGTAGTACGGGAGTCCATCTTTACTTACAACAGTCATTTTTTCTTTCCTTCCCTCTCCATTTTTTGACATCTCTTGAAAAAAAGGCCTTTACAATATCCCGGTAGCATCTACAGGCTGTAATGAAAAGACTGTTTAGGTTCCAAAAAGAAAGGAGGAATGATTTCTCAGGTACGAGCTTTCACTTCTGGTAGCAGAGGGCAAGAAACAGCTCAGAATGAGAATTGAAGAAAAGCCTATCCTTCTCTCATATTTGGTCCAAATGTGAGTATAAAATTCAAAGGACATAGGAAGGCAGGGAAATGAATCATTCACCACCAACTCTGAGTAGGGAAAAATAGGCATCTGAACCTACAGTTTTTTCAATAAAACTGGGTTGAGCTGCAATGACCCGACATGGAATGTGCTAAAAGCAAGACCCAAGGATAACCTTGCACCAGGAAGTTGAAGCAAAGGCTTCTGAAAAATGTAGGGGTTGATTTTGGGGTGTCAGGCTCTCTCCTAAGAAACTAATATTCAACCCTGAAGCAAAGCCTTCCCTTTAATTCTGTCCTGAGCATCCTGACCCCAGCTAGATACATAGTGCAACCAATTTGTAATTATTAATTATTGTTATTAAATTCTGTATCACTGTAGAGTTTTGATGGGTTATCATAATCATTGAGATCAGTAGAGAAGTTAAATCAATCCCTAAAAATAAATCAACTTTTTGTGCCCTTTATATTCTCAGTGTAACACATCGCAATTCAAGGCCATTACACTACATTTATCTTTAATGAATAATAAATGGTACATTGGTATTGACTGAACAAGTGATTAAATATTCCATCAGTAGCAGAACACAGGAATATTTTTAATTATTAATAAGCCACAAGCTTTGCTTGTCGAGTACAATCATCTTTTGGTGGGAACAACTTATTTTCCTTGTTATTATCATAGACAAGTGCAATCAAATGTCATTTCAAACCACTTCTTGTCATTCTCCTTTGTTTGGCAACTTCTAGCTTCAATTCTTACCAGCAATAAAAGTCGGTGGGCTTGGCCAAGAACAATAAATACAAAAGATGTATAGTTTATGTAAAAGTCCAAGAAGGGAGATTGGAAAGAAAATTATGACCTTAGATTTCTGTATACTGATCTCAAAGAATAAGTGTAATAAAATACCTATGGTATGTTAAGAGACATATACATAAAATTCTGAGACTTAGCTCAGATATATATGCATAAAAGACTTTGCCTTTAGAGTGAAGGCAGGAGAGGTATGTATGGAATATTGTGACTAACATTTCAATGAATGTAAGATTGGAAAAATATTTTTTAAAATTGGAAAAATAGAATAAAAATAACCCAACTGCTATGGTTTGAATAATGAAGCCCTCCAAAATTAAACTTAGTCCCCACTCTGAGGGCCCTGGGGGATGTGATGAAGTCCCTCAGGAATGAATTAGTGCTTTTTAAGGTGGCTGTATAAAGTAGTGTGGACTTCTTCTGTCCTAAAGATACAGCATTCTCTCCCCTCCAGCTCTCTGCAGCAAGGTGTTTTCTTGGAAGTGCAGAGTGTTTCCCTCCACAGACATGAAACCAGACCATTGATCTGTACTTCTCAGCCTTCTGCCTGGAGAGAACTTTCTCTCCTCCCCTCCCCTCTGTTCCCCTCCCCTCTGTTCTTCCTTCCTTCCTTTTTTTTTTTTTTTTGCCTAAACACAATTGTGCAAAGCTGGGGGGTACAATGTTAGCTTCCATGCAGATAATCAAAACAGTGTCGTTTGCATATCCATCTCCACAAATATTTCATGTGCTTTGTGGTGAAATATTCAAAATCTTTTCTTCTAGCTATTTTGAAGCATACCACTTAGTGCACATGGCCAACCTGTCCTCATTCCTTCTCTCCCTTCCCTCTGCTGCAGCTCTTCCTCCACCCCTGGAGGTCAGAGCCTGTGCTGGACCAGAGCTGCACAAGCCTCCCTCCTCAGACTACTGCAGAGGAATGAGTTACCCTTCTATTCTCTACTTCTTTTTCCCCATTAAGTTGATTGGTACATTTTAGGTATGCAGTACAGTTACATTCACCTTGGGAACTTGTACCTTTACAGGATGTATCTTGGTTCTTATTTTTTCCCCATTCCCCTGCCCTCCCTTTATATAAGAAATGGAAACAAAGTCTTTCTACTCTACTTCTGTGAGGTGGACATTTTATTTCATATATATTTTAGACAAAATTTTTTATTTTAAAACAGAAAAACTAACATTAAAAGAGAAGCAGCCATTTGATAACTAGGAATGTTAGCTATATGGCTACTGTTCCTCTACAACGTGATAGATACTTCCAGAGAACTAATCACTACACATTTTCCTACCTCCTTCTCCAATCAACTATATTTGGTATGATGAAAATTAGCAAGAAGACCCTACTAATCATTCAAATTATTATCCATTCCATTACAAGGTGCTCTCAACATATCATATTCTGTTGAATTTCAGAAATGCTAGTGAAGATATTTTGAATGTTCATTTATTGTTGTGAATGCTTATTTAGTGGTTCATTGTTGTCTCATCTCCACTACAGATGCTGATTCTAGGCCAGCTCGAAGGTTTCCAAGGCATTGACGGTTTGAAGTTACTTTCCAACTCATTTCAAATTCTTTTATCTCTACTAAGCCCCGATCTAGATAGTGTGGCTCTCTTGGAGAACTGGATGCTGGTGGTGGGGGCGAGCCCTGCTGTTCCCCAGAGGAACAGGCAAACAGCTAAGAATGAGGCAGAAACCGAGTAGGAGCCAGGGTGCCAAACCACTGCCCCTCCCTCCCAAACCCCTCCAGTTGCCACCATGTGGAGGAAAGTGGACATTCCCAAAGCACCTAGAATGGACTCAAAGGTGCTGTGTAATGCGGGGACCTGAGGACCTCACTGCCACATTGACCCACCAAACTGTCAATATCAACGTTCTTAGGTGACACAAGTGAAATGTTATGGTGTTTGTTATCTTCTGTCTGGCTTATTTCTCTTAGCAAAATGTCTCACAGGCTCATCTACATTGCTGCAAATGACAAAACTTCCCTCTTTTTCTAAAGCTGGTTAACATTCCACTTGTATATATTTCACGTTTTCTTTATGCATTCATTTCCTGATGGATGCTTAGGTTAATGCCTTACTTTGGCTTTTGTGCGTGGTGCTGCATTAAGCCTAGGAGAGCAGTGGTTTCTTCCACATACTGACTTCATTTCCTTTGGGCATCTATGTACCTAGTAATGGTACTTCTGGGTCCTATTGTTGTTTTGCTTTTAATTTTTTTGCTTGTTTTAAGAAGCTGTTTTCTATAATAACTATACTGATTTCCATTCTCATTAGCAGTCTGTTTCCTTTAACTGTGAGAAATACATTTCTATTATTAATACATTTCCCTGTCTGTTGTATTTGTTAGAGCAACACAAATGGGCTATCATACCAAGCAAATAGAACATGAGGACAATAATTCCTAAGATAATCACCATACAGTTCCAACATAATAATGAGTTGGCCAGTTACAAGACATTTAATTGACAGGTATTTATTAAATTCTGCCAGACTCTGAAGTCCCTAGAGATAGAAGACCCTACGATGTGAACTTTATGACCAACTAGGATGAAGCAGACATAGGCCCTGCCTTTAGGGTTTTACATTGTTCAGGAAAACAAAATAATTACATAAATATTGTCTAAATTATGAAATACATCATTGAGAGAGATTAGTGTGTTGCATTCACATTTATGTCTCTGGCTTCTAACATAATGCCTTATATAGTAGGAAAATATAAGTCCTTCAAGGACAATTTATTGAGTATCTATTATATGTCTCATTAAAATACCAGACACACAAAGATAAGTAAAACATTGTCCTTAATTAACTCACTGTCTAATGGAAGAGGAAGATAGTAAACACTTGTTGAGTTAAATTGAAAAATTTATGTTTATTGCTCATCAAGCCATTGCAATTTGAAGAATTCTAAAATGGGTAATATCACAAGAGTTATGGGAGGTTGTAGAGAAATGGTATAATGACTACAAGCATACATCGTCCATTAATCATCATGTAGTTTGTCTCTAAGTAACAGAAAATGTGACTAAGAAAACCTCAAAAATCTGAGTTTCTTGTTCTCACTTAACACAAGCTCTGAAGGTTGACATTGCTGGGGAAGGTCTGTTTACTTAACAAGGTCAAAACTCCCAGTGGCATTTCTACACTTCGCTTGCATTTCTTCTCATGACTTCAAAATGATTGCACTAGCTCTGAACACATAATGCTCGCACTGCTTCAAGGCAGACAGCCAAGGCTGAAAGAAGTTAGAAAGCCACCTTCTTTCCCAAGGATGCCCCTGTCCATCAGACTATTATTATAATTCATTGCTCAGAACTTGGCAACAGCCTAACACTTCTCCAAAAAATATCAGGTTAATGTTTTTAGCAAAGAAAAGAAGGAAAAGATATCTCAGGGATATGAAGTAAGGAGTGCCTGTCCCAGATCTTTGGCACAAGGAAAATGAACTGTGTACAGAAATAAATGAGGTTGCACACATCTGATAAATATCAACTTGAAAATGGCAGATATAAATGACAGAGGCAGCATATCCTGTGAAGGGTAAATGGTCCACACCTGAAGTCATCTGCAGTACACTAGGGTCAGTGTTTGAAGGGCACTTGCAACTTTATCTATACAAAAGGAAAAATAATATGACAGGAAATCACTCCCGCAGATGTTGTACTTTAATTCAACTGGTATTTATTGAGCATCTATTTACTTATAACACTTTGGGCTAGACATAGGGGACAATTCAAATATTTTTTCCTCCTCTAGTGTTTTGGCTCTTTGGCTGCACTTGATTTCCTAAAACTCACATAATATATGTAAGAAAAGATGTTTTGAGAATGAATATTATTTAAAGGTGGTTTAAATAGTCCTTGATTTTTTTAATGGAAAGTTAGATTTTTGAAATGGCATATCATATGTCTAACACACTGGTTCAATGTGTGTCTAGTGGATAAATATATTGTTTCTCCCATCTCATAGGGCAGCAATACAGGGCCCAAGTGAAGTTATCTCTGGGAGCCTCTTCTATTTACTCCAATGACCCTTGTGCATATTATTACTTCCAGTGCCCTGTGATGGGACAGAATCGGGTAACCCTACCTTTTGTGACAATATGATATTGGTCTCTATAAAACTTCTATATGGTTTATTAATTTCATTGTTCACAGGAAACTGGAACATACAGCAATGGGCATTATGGGTACAACAGAATACAGGTTTTCCTTTTAACATTTAAATAAATGAATACCGAATATAGATTTCCTAATCATGTCATGAATGTCAAAATGGGATAATGCTCTCAGAATCTTATCACATGAACAGAAAGAAAACAAACTTGGGAAGTGGTACTCATTGTTTCAATGAAATTAGCATTTTCTGAATGAAATTTTCTTCTACGTAGGTAGAAGGACAATTGAAGTTGGACTAATACTGCCTCAAAAGGAGATCCTGACCAAAACCTTTTGTACATTGGAGTACTAAGAACTGATGAGTTCTGACTAAATTAGAGAAAAGCCTGTTGTCTAGAGAGGGTTTGGGATTTACATTATTCTTTACATAACTTTCAGGAATAGTGTGAGGGAGTAGCAACTATGCTGGTTTTCAGGCACTTATAGGTGCAGAGCCACCTACTAAACAACAGCTGGTCCCCTGTTCTGCAGGCAGGCCTTCAGCCGGCATTTTGCTGACCCATGAGTTGATTTGTCAGAGATGAGTCTGCCAAATCGAGATGAAAGAAATGAGCTTTGCGTGTCTCTTTGGCTCCACATGCAAGCTGGTTTATCAAATACAGAAAGGGGGCAAAATAGGAACGGAACAACACATTGTCAGATACTGAGAACACAAAAAAAGCAGAAAAGAGTACAGCAGCTTGATTTACAATGTCTTTTCCTTTTACCAAAAACGGAACTGGATCCATACCATTAACCTACATTTTTTCATATGTCTAAGGCAAAACGCTACTTTTTATAAGAGAAGGAGCCTGTCTAACTGATAGCAAGTGGGGAGAAGAGCACCACAAGGCTCAGAGAGGAAGTGTAGAGGAGAAAGAACACAACTCCTTCTGAAAACAGGGTAAAATTACAGTCTTTGTGGTAGTTTATACTCCAACACAAAAACACTTTTTAAAGTTAGAACTAGTTCTGACTGTAATTAGTCAAAAATATAAAATCTTTGGGAGCAAGGAAAGTAGAAGGGGATAGCAGAAGCCAGTGAAGCATACGTCTCAGAGAATCTCACCATGTTCTTCAATGTTCGTAAAAGATGTCAGCAGGTGCCAGTGATGGCATCCAGGACAGGTGATGTCTGCTATTCCTGGATTGCACAGTGCTTACTACAGCACTGTCCTTTTGTACCTTGGGGTGGCGCCACTGTTCTGGAAAATAGCAACTAAGAGCAGTGGCCCTGACTAGCTGTGGGACTGTGCGTGTGTTTCTTGATGGACTTGTGCATCGTTTTCTGCCAAATAGGGAAAGCACCCTCGTGAACTGAATAAGAATTTTAAAGTGTAAAAGAGCATTTGCAAATTTTTACAATGGTCAACAACGCAACAATTGTGCTACTATATTTATATTGTAATTACGTTAAAATATCTAGGTATTTCCTTGTAAGAAAAGCTTTACTAAAATGTGGGTCCCTTTGTTCATACACCACAAACACCATGGTAATAAGACCACTCCCTTGTCTGGAGAGACACGAAGAGAGTCAATGCCCTGAAGTTCTCTCCCACTGGTTATATGTTCATGAAACTGCATTCTCCTGAAGGATTGCCTGACGGTCTCATGAAATCTGGGCCACATAGTCCTGTTTGTCCCCAAAATACACCCAGCAGAAATATATTTATAAAAGCCTCTACTTGTCTTTTACATTTTTCTCTTTAAATTGACATTTCTTCCAAATAAGCAGAACAGTCTTGAGGGCAGAGAGCATTTATCGTTGTACCTCCACTGTCTGAAGTCTAAGCAGGGCTCCATTAATATTAGTTTGGGGGTTTGCTAAAATGAATGATAGTAGCAAAGCACGAAAAGACTGGGGAAAGCAAAGCTACGGGGTATTATGGCTTTGGACTCAGTAAAAATGAGCAGCGTCACAATGTCACAGCTTTCTTGCTAGGTGATTTTAGACAAGTTACTTAATATGTAATTGCCTGAATTTGCTGTTTATCAGATTGGGATTATGATAGAATCAGTTTAAGATAGTACTTGGGATTACATATGAAAATCCATTTAGAGTGTCTGAAATAAAGTTAATGCTTAATAAATGTCAGTTATTGTTCTTGTTATCATTACTATATGAGTAAATGGATAGCAGAGCCTATTAAAGTGTATCAAATGCTTTAATATATATAATACTACAGAGAAAACTTTCAGTTCTATTAAAACTATAAGTTCTTCAAAAGAACAATGTCATAATGCACTGAAAAAATATATTAAACACCTCGTATTATAATTAACAACCCCAGCTCATTGACCTTTACAGTAGTTAGAATTCATTCAAGAAAATACAAAAACTATACTAAGTATTTCAATTGATATAATTTAATGTAGGTAATTTCTTGTGTTTATTGAAGAGCTGAAACACAATGGAACAACTAAGTTAACCAGAGCTAAATAAAGCAAGCAGTCAAGTCCTTAAGTCAGATCCTTCTTTACCCCCAGGGGTAAAGAAGAGTGGCTGGAGTTAGAAAAACACACAGAGGAGACAAAAGTTTTAAAATCGGGAAAGAGAAGCTGCAGCTGAGGTGGACAGTGTTTCAATGATGTTGAAATGATCTTGGCAAGGACATCCTACTAGAGCTCCTCATTGGCAGAAACTTACTCAACTAAGGCAGCTGAGCTGCCCAAAGCAAAAGAGCCCAAACATCACAGAGATTAGTATCTGTCTCAACCTTATTTTGGCTCTAACTTTTTTACAGCAGGGACCAACCTAGCTTAAACCTTTATTTTGTTCTCCTTTGCTAATTTCAACAGTAAATTTTCTCCTTTCAATTAAAAAGATGATATCACACATTTTGTTGTATGTTCACTCACATGCATTCAACAATAAGGATACTATAATCTGTATGTGTGTCAGGAATCTGCAAGTCTGGGGAGTATTTCTAAAATTCAATGTACAGACAAGCCACCTAGAGTTCTTGTGAGTATGAGTTATGATCCAGTAGGTCTGAATTTAGGTCTGAGAACTTGCATTTCAGTCATTCTCTAGATATATCGTGGCTGCTAGCCAGAGCCTATAATTTGGGTGTGATATATATGAAATGAAGAGTCACAATCATTGTCTAGTACTCTATATTATTTGTTCCTAACAGAAAATTATCACTAAGTTCACATGTTTATACCTATCACAATGCACAATTAATATCACTATACTATTACCTGGACTCTAGTTTAAATATATTGTGAATGTTGGGCATAAAAGCGTGAGCAAAATATTTCTCTTACATATAAGAAATTTATAGGGGATTTAGTTCAGTGGTTCTGCCGCCTGCCTTGAAAGCTCATGGTCCAGAGTTCAATCCCTGGTACCAAAAAAAAAAAGAAAAGAAAAGAAACTTATGATTATATACATTGTACACGTAAATCGGGTGGATTAGTATATTTATATTTGCAATTCATATATATAAATGAATATATATACCATATATATATATATATATACTATATATAGTTCTTGCGTTCTTCTTTCATAGGTAAAAGGGTTAATATAATGCTCTTTGTCAGGTGAGCATGAAATTTATGGATGCCACAATGCCTTCTCCTAATATTTCCCTCCCATTTTGATTTTCAGATTTGACTTATGCT
The DNA here is from genome assembly GCF_000247695.1 of Heterocephalus glaber. The sequence continues at coordinate 6,052,852 of NW_004624767.1, read as the reverse complement.
TAGGGAGCACAAAGTTATGTCATTAAAATGCAGTATTAGTCTCAAAAGAGCTACTTTGCTATTGGCTCCAAAATGCATTTTAGTGCTACAATTGCTGACCTTACTTACAAAAAATACATTGTTCTCCTGCTAGCATTGCACATTCTAAAGAGCAATGGGCTGGTAACACCAAATTCCATTCTGTATTACAATTGTCAGCATAGTTTTGATGGTTAAATTTCTGCAACTTGACCAAGAATACCTTATTGGATAGCTTCACTGTAAAGTTGGAAGCTGTGTAGCTTCGAAAGACTAATTTTTGTATTGCAAACTCAGCTCATTAAGAGTGGATGGATGCTTCTGACTCAAAATAGACGGAGTCAGTGTCATCAGTTTTATTTGGACTTTTTGCAGCCATGAAGTGCATTTAAAAGCACATTTTAAAAAGTCATCAGTCACTATCTTTGTTTTTCACAATTTAGTGTAAATAATTTTGGACATTCTTTTTATGCACCATTAATTTAATTGTCACCATTAGAAGAAAATTAGATAATGGATTCAAACTCCATCTCATGGTTCAAAAAAAATGTACAAAATTTATATATGGGCTTATGTACTTTGTGCAGATTCACACTGTTAACACCGAGAACTAAACATTGATTTTGATATTAGAACAGCAGGTTTTACCAATATTCTATCAGTGTACCATTGATCAATTTGTAGTATAGCAGGACAATGCCTAAATGCTTTGCTAAACTTTATTCTAATTTTCAGAATTATATTTTATAATAAAACTAACTTGGTCATCAAAGTTATTTATGCCAGTACTGCTGTTCAGTGTCCACTGCTGTACAGCGTATTATTTCAAAGAGGAAGCCACATCTCTTTCTGTTAATTTTAAACTGGAATTATTCTCTTCTATCATATACAAGCAACCATTTCATTATTCCACTATGCCTTTCCAATGTTTCCTAAAATCCTAACATCTGTCATACCTCTGTCTAGAATACCCTTCCCTGCTAGGTGTTTTTCTTTAATTTTTGAATTACTCTATTTATTTTGACATAATTGTAGATTCAGTGTCACTGTTTGAAATAATTCAGAGATGCTACCTTTAGGAAATTCACACTATAGGGACATTTTACAGAACTGCAGTACAACATCACCAGGAAGATACTAGAGTCAACAGAGACAAATACAGAGTATCTCCATTACCAGAGTGATGGTTTATGTTGTTCCATCCTTCCCACCCCACTGGTGCTGGAGATGAAAACCAGGGCCTGGTGCAGTGCAGACAAGCACGTCAGCACTGAGCTATACCCTCAAACCCTACATAGCCCTTTAAAGAAGTAATTATTTTTTTCTTCTCCTCTGCCCTGTTACATCCATGATTTTTCTCTTCTACCATGCTATCATTATGCATTATTTAAATTGAATTTCAAATACTGAACCAGCCTTGAGTTGCTAGAATGAAAACTACTTGGTCATGGTGTTTAGCTGTTTTTCTCCACTGATGAATTCAATTACTAATATATATATGAGAATATTGGGTATATTTTGTCTTTTCTATATCATCCTTACCTGGATTTGGTACCACAGTGGTGGTAGCTTTATGAAATGATTTGAGAAGTATTTTTTCTTTCCTAATTTGTGGAAGGTATTGTTTCAAATTAGTGTTCTTTTCTCTTTTACAAATATTTTGAACAGATCTTCTGTGAAACAATCAAAAGCTGCAGGTTTCTTTTTGTCATTTATTAAATTGAACACACAATTTCTTTTAGAGTTGTAGGTTTACTCCAATGATGTATTTCATTTTGTGTGAGTTGTAGTTTATGCACTTCAAGAAATTGTTCTTTTTAAAATAAATCTCCAAATTTTGTGTGTAGACTTCTTCATGGAAAGTCTTACAATCCTTTTTTGATGGCTGCAGTATCCATAGTGACATAATGTTTTCTATTTCTGACATTTTCTATTTTTTTTAATTAAATTTTGTGCTGCTATATCAGAATAGCCAAGAGTGGGTGATTTTAAATGAAGTTTATTCGCTCTACATATTTTATGTAAAAGGATCATACAATATTTGTCCTTTTAAGACTTTTTTACTGAATAGTAGTATCAAATTTCATCCATATTGTATCATACATCAGAATTTTCAACTTTCTTGATTTCTATTATTTCTTTTCTTTTTTTTTTCTGCCTTTGTGTTTATTTTCTTCTTTCTCTAGATTGACAAAATGGAAGTTTAGATTCTTAATTTTAGTCATCTTTCCTTCTTTTTGAATGTAGGAATTTAGTGCTATTAGCATTTATAAGCAAGGCCCCCCAAATTTCAGTATTTTGTCCTCTCATTTTTATTAATATAAATTTTAAATTTCCTTTGCGACTTCCTATTTGATCCATACTTCTTTTCATAAGTATGAAATTTAGCTTCAAGTGTTGGGAGATTTTTGTTGTTGTTATTGATTCAAGTTTGACGTTTTGTGTGTGTGATCATAGAACACTCTGTGGCTGCGATTATTTTTTTGTTTAATTTGACAATGTTTTATGGTCCAGTAGATAACGCAACTTAGTACATGTTCTTATGGGGGCCTGAGGAAAATTTGTATTCTGAGTTCTCTGGATATTTTGATTAGAACTGATTTGTGGATAAATTGTGTGGGCCCTTATAGCTTTTTCTGTTCCGGTTTTCTATTAACCATAAAAGAGTGACCAGGATGACTGCAAGCCTAATTGTGGTGCTTTCTATTTCTCCTTTTAGTTCAGTATATTGTTCCTTCCTATATTGTATATCTCTATTATTTGGTGGATACATATCTCAAGTATCTTTTATGGTACATTTCTTGGTTATGTAATATCCTTATCAGTTTCTCATAATTTACTTTAGCATTTAATTTATCTGGTATTACTATAATTACTCATATTTTTGTTTATGTTTGGATAACAAATATTTTCAAAGACTTTAATTTCAATTTATATTATACATGAAATGAGTTTCTTATAGGAAATGTACAAAAGTTCATATAAAATTTTACTTTTTGCAGTACTGTGGATTGAACTCAGAGCCTTGTTCATACCAGACTAGCACTTTAACATTACTCTGTAACCTAGCACTTTTTGTTAAATTTTATTTTGGGACAGGGACTTGCTAAATTATTCAGGCTGGCCTTGAATTTGTTATCCTCCTGACTCAGCCTCCTGAGTAGCTGAGCTTATAGCCAAGAACCACAACTCATGGTTCACACAGCTTTTTTTATTTTAATCCATCTCTCAATGTGTGTGTGTGTGTGTTTGTGTGTGTTTATTATACTTAGGCCACTTGTCTTTGTTACTTTCTTACTGCTGGGACAAAACACCTGACAGCCACAAGTTCAAGGAGGAAAGGTTTATTTTAGTTCATAGTTTGTAGAGGTTTCAGTCCATAGTCGGCTGGCTCCATTACAGGGAGTCATAGTAGAGGGGCATTTCACAGGAGAAACAGTTCATGGAAGGGCAGGTAAGAAGCAGGAAGCTGCAAGCAGCAAGCCTTCCAGACTTTTACCCCATAAAGGCTACAAGCGTATTGGCTGGTGCCACCCAATCCAGGATGGGCCTACCCATCATTATCCACACTCAGAACTATGCTAACCAATCAGTGGACTTCTTTAGTTATCACACAGCCTTGATCCACATTCACACACCCTAGATGCAGCCCCATCTAAAAAGCTGCACTTATGAGAACATGAGACTTGGGGGAACATCTACACAAAGCCATAACATCACTTAAATTTAATATGATTATTGATCTATTAGGGCATAAGCCTACCATGATATATTCAGTCTCTGTTTTATTTCTTTGGGGTTACTGTGAGTTTATAATATTTCTAGTATATCTCTTCATATAGTTTTATTAGAGTTTTATTAGATTTTTTCCTGCGTGTGTGTGGGTGTAACTTACCACAGAAATCTGAAAGTGATATTTTACCATTCAAGCAAAATGTAACTTTACCTTTTACAATATAATTATCTTAAATATTTTTCTACATACATTGAGAATTATAATAGCTCTTATAATTTTTGCTTCAAGTGCCAAATTTTGTCCTTTTTTTCTTATCATACAACTTTTTTTAGCTATTAGTAGACATAGCCCTTTGGTGATAAATTCCCTTAGTTTGTCTTCATCTGAGAAAGTCTTAATTTTCTCTTTAACTTTGAAAATTTTTTTTCTGAGTATAGAATTCTGGATGTCAATTCTTTCTTTGTATATTTAAAAAAATGTCACACTCTTCTGTCTTTGATGTTTATTAGTTTTAAAAATCTGCTATAATTCAAATTTTTCATTTTTTTCTTGAGTCCGATATTATTTGTCTTACCAATTTAAAGACTTTCCTTTGTTCTAACATTCAGATTTTAGTCAATCATTTACAGATTCCCTTGAGTATATGCACTATAAAGTATACTCTGTTTCTTGCCTCTTTAGGTTTATGTATTTTGCTTAATTTGTTGTCATTTACAATAATTATTATTTCTGATTATTATTTTTCTGATATCTCTGGGACCCTAGTAAATACTAGATCTTTAATGCAGATCTTTCCCCTGAAGCTTTAGTCCTTTGTCTGTTTAATTTTTTTCATATTCAAGTACTTCATTTCTATTATTTTATCTTCAAATTCACTGATATTTTTCTTTTTCTCTCCATTCTATCCTTATTCCATTGGCATTTATTATGGTTAATGGAGGTTTTAGTTCTAAAATTTTCATTTGATTCTTCTTTATGTTTTGGTTTGGATTGCTGAGAGTCTTCTGTTCTTGCATCTGCTTTAGTTAGTTATTTTTATGGCTCATTGTGCACTTTGTTATAGAAATGTTTTAAATGATTAATGTTGTGAATGAGCCCTGTGTTGCTTATTTCTTTACAACAGGCTGGAACCCATTCATTCTGAGGCAAACATAGTTCATGTAGAATTGTTTTAAATGTAGCCCAAGTATGCAGAGTGGTATTTGTAGCCTACCAGCTTTCCATGTCCTCATGAAAGTACCCTAATTTATTTTGATGCTGTGCTGGCAAAGGAATGGAGAGTCATAAGCAAATGAAAAGAGAAGCCTAAATTCTCTTAGCTTACATGGATAACTTAAGGGTATTTCCTCCTTACTGCTGGGTGGAACTTAGAGTTTGCAATCTGAATACCTTGCTGTTTAGAAGAAAGATCTTGAGACAGTCAATGTTGCCTTATGTGCCAGTTAATCTTAACTGTCAACTTGAATGGATTAAAGACTCCCAGAGAAGTGATTAGAACATAGGGAGCCATACTCATCAGTGGACGAAACCAGTGATGTGGTAAACAACTGAATCTGCTGTTGGGAAGTGGAGCCAATTTGGAGGATGTGGGTCAAATGGGTGTGCTGATAGGGGGTATATTTCTACTGGTGCTTTTCTCCATGCTCTGCTTCCATGCTGCCATGAAGTGAGCAGCATTGTTCACCACACACTTCTATCATGATGTTCCTGCTTTGGAGCTGGTGGATGGTACATGCACTGAAACCACTAAAACTGTGAGCCAAAATATGACTCTCATCCCTTTAGTTACAGATGTCTAGTATATTGTTCCAGCAATGGAAAAGCTGACCAATATACTTTATTACTGGTCCCCTTGTGTCATTCACTAGGTGCCATGGATGTGGCTTTGTTACTGCTGGCCAGCCTCTCTACCAGGCCTCTTTGAAAGTGAGAGGGTGGGGATATGTTATAGTTTAGATCTAAACATCCCCTCAAATCTCATGTTCTTAGAGGTAGGGCTTTTGGAAGATGATGAGATCATGGAGGCGATACCTAAATGTGACATTAGGAGATGGGACCTATTGGAGATGGTAGGTCATGGGATGATCTGGAAAAATATACTTCTGTTCCTGATGCCTCTATTCTCTTTGCTTCACAGCCACCACAGATCAGATTCTTCTGCCTTGCTATTTTTGCCCTGGAGCCAGCCAACTATGGAATGAACCTTCTAAAACCAGGAGCCCAATAAGCCTCTCTCCTCCAAGTTGCTGGTATTAGGTACTTTATCCTAGCCACAAGAAAGTAATTAACACATGGTGGTATGCAGTGAGTCTCTTAGGAGCTTTCTCTAATACCATCATGCTAGGTGAGTTGTGGCACCTTGTTATATCCTGGTGAGTATGGGGGCCTTGACCCCATTCTCCAGCTTCACTGGTGTGACTGAAGGGGGAACCACCACTTTTCTCTGTGGAATTTCATTGGAATGGAGGACTTATTGTCTTAAGAATTTTGTTCTTATTAGCACAGTTTGGGGACATTTTTCTTTAATAGCATTGTCAATTTCTTTCCCTACACGTCGGAGATGTGTGAATGAACGTACCACTCTGCCATTTCTTCAGATCTGAGGTCCCTACACTATCTTCTTTTCAATCTTCACTTTTTGGATCATTATTTTAATTCTTTTTATTATTGTATTTAGGATCTTTATAGTCTGCATTAATAAGGATAAAGAAAAAGATATTTTCTCCATCTCTCTTTCTTTTCAAAAGTCAAAGACTGTTTTATGTTTAAAACATGAATGTAAAGACATTAACATTTTGAATCTGCTGTACCATTCCACTTGATGTTGCCAGGTATTTCTATTATAATTATTTTTCTCTTTTGTACATCTATATTAACTAGCTATATTAGCCTAAGACATTCCTGCAGCCACATACTTTGCTTAATTCTTTTCTATATTCTCTAGTGATTTGAACAATAATTTGAACATAGCAGCCAATTTTTATTGAATTAATGAAAAAAATTAACCTGAGTTATAGTTCCTTAAGATTATTGTAAGTCTCAGGGTTCAGTTTTTTTCAGAGACCATTCAATAAAATTCTGAAAATAATGCCCTACAAAATATTCCTCCACTATCTCTTGTGTCTAACATTGATCACATTCTCCTCATTGTATTTGTCTTCTCAACCATACAGTGAAGACTATGTATTTGACTTTCTTTGAAGATTCTAGAAAAGACCAATGGTCATAGATTATCAATTATGTAACATAAAGGATGCAATGGTTCTGAGTTATGGTGCATAAATATTTCCAGAATTAGCATGATCCTCAAGTACATAATTTGTTGAACTACAACATGCAATCTTTTGTTCTAGTCACTATGAAACATGATAAATCTCTTGAATTTATTTCTCCTATCTTAACTGTCATTATTTGCCCTTTATGATACATTATATCCTTGAGCAATTCTACAGCATGGATGTTATGTATTTTCACTACAAAAATGGAAACTATGCAAGGTACATGATTTCCTATTAAGCTAGATTTAACAATTCCATAATGTATAAGCTTTTCAAAAAAATCATGTTTTGCACCATAAATACACACAATTTTATTAGTCAATTTTCAGAAAAAAATAAGACAAGGTTTTTAATAAATGGATGAATTTTTAAAACTGATTAAAAGATAATAGGAAAACAACAAATTGTACCTCCACTGCATTTTATTTATTTTTTTGGTGGTACCGGGGATCGAACTTAGGACCTTGCATTTGGAACACTTGGAAGGCAGGGGTGGTGCCACTGAGCTAAATCCCCAGCCCCGTTGCATGTTTTACACGAAAACAATCTACCAAATTTGTCTTCTCAGAAATGTCAAGTCTGTGTCTTTGGATTTCAACATTTAAGAATTGCACACATCTTTCTAATTATATTAATACAATTGCTCCATGAACTTCTTTTCATTAACCATCCCAGAAACTGATGAATGTGTTTGTGAGTTTCCTATACAGGTCCTTTGTTCCCAAATGCCTTAAATAATTTTTGTGTATACATAATAACTTATTAGAAAACAAGAAACAGAAGGGAAGATAGCTTTTTCATATGACAAGTGTCAGTAAATTGTTCCTGAAAGGCTCTGTTGAAGACCAATCAAGACTACTAGTCCCACCAGTGGCCAAACCTGTTGTTATTCCCTTAACAGCTAGATAACACTTTGTAAATACTGTCTTTGTACTTTATCTCATACCTGAAAGTCATATATGAAGTCCCCAAAACTACATCAATGAAAACCTCTGCATGCTTCTCTAATTTATATTTAAATTATTTTAACTTTTCCTTTGCATGCCAGTTTTCTAAGTGTCACTGAGAGTGAGGCAGACAAAAATAGATGAAAAATATTTTTCCTTTACACAGAGCTCCAAGGAGAGGCAGTGAATGACAAAATGTTACTGAAGGAGGGGAGAAAGATGCCTTTGAAATCGCAATGTTACAAAAATAGAGACAGATTCTGTTCCAGTAACATACACCTCTGCCAGTCATTCTGTTATATAAAATGGAGGTGAAGTCTCAGTATTTGACATCTATCTGAAGGTTATATTCTAAAAGCTTATTTAAATTCATACGGTGGGTAAAATATAGATGTTTTGATATTGCCATAATCTTTACAAAGTACATATCCTAAAGGATTCCATGAAGTTGGAACATATGAATCATGTGTGACAAAATAAAGATAGCATTCCAAGAGAGTCATTTATACAGATAAAACATTCTATACCAAATACTGAAAAGTATCATACAGAAAATAAAGAATAAATTTTTTCTGAAGCCTTTATTTTTTGAGCACTGATTTGTTAAAGAATTAATGAAAATTGTTAGCATTTGACAATCAAAAACTACAACTATCACTTACATTATATAATTTTAAAATGCAATCAAGTAGTAACAACTTTTGCTCAGCCAAACATACCATGTTGTTATCTTTTGTTCCTTGTGGGGATCATAACTTTCCCTGCTTATCAATATTGACTACTAATGATTATACAAATGTTATATCATTGCATTAAATATTGCTTCTTTTCTACTGATAGCTGTCCTTTAGAAGATAGCAGGACACATGAGTTGTCTTAAAATATATTCATTGTGCAGTTACCATGTGATACTGCCCCATGGATGAAGTCAGAACAATCAAGCACTCACATCTTTCTCAAGCCTATGTTGGATCTGGCTCTGTATAGTGCTATCAGCTCCTCTGGATCAAGAGCTCTATTCTACTCATTTACCAAATCTACATTTGACTCAGTACCAGACAAAGAGTTGGTACTCAATGAAAAGGATCTGTTCAGTTTAACCAAATAATCACATGAGCTTTCTGAACTCAGCATGGGTCTACATGCCCATCTGCATAATTAAAGAAATGTGAGTGATATAATGAAACACTTCTTCATTCAATCCCTCAGGAATGCCTTATTTCTACCTTCTTTGATTCTGGAGAAAAATTCTCTATTTGGTGAATCATCAGTGATGAAAATCCCAGTATCCTTTCATAGTTTTGAGGATTATATTTGAGACCTAGAAAATTAAGTACTTGTGTAGTAAAGGATAATGTGTTTGAAAACTAGTACCAGGACTAAGTATATGATTATTCATGTACTTCTTTATTTAACTAGCATACTGAGCACACTGTAGACTTTAAACAATGAGCATGAAATAGAAAATAAATACTTAGAATTTTTATTAGTCATTAAACATTTGGAAACAATGTTATTTTTCTCCCTAGATACCATTCCTGCTTCCAGGCTTAAAAATAAGATCCTCTATACTGTATGACAAGTTTTATTTTCTGGTCTTATTATGTTCTTTTAGCTATCTAATGATGATTGCTTCTAAGTCAGTTTCCTCTTTTTCTCTGCTGTGGCCTAGTTGGTGAATGTATCCAGAGGCCCGGATGTAGGAGCCTTAGTCCCAGATGTTCCCCTTGTGGAAGTTCTGAGAGTTTCTTAGGTCATAGATGGTGCGGGACCTCTCAAGGACAACTATAGAGCGCTGGGATCTTCCCTCTCTTTGCCTCCCGGTTTATGCAGTCAGAAGTTTGCTGCAATTTACAGCCCTCTGTGGGAGGGACTGCTGTCATCCAAGGCCCAAAGCAATGAGACCTCTGGACCTTGGAATAGTAACCCTCAGAGCTGTAAGTCAGAGTAATGATTTTCTCTTCATCAGTTAGCTGCCTTACTTACTTACGGAATGCTGATAATGCAAATGACTGATTTGCCACACCTGAACACTGCACATAAATTTCTAAAGTAGAAACCTTTGTTGTAGTCGAATTAAAAGGCCAGGGATGATACAGAAAGCCCACCATTCACTCTGAACCTTCAAGGTCAATTTGGAAATAGTGTTTGAAAATTAAAAATGTATCACATCTTGCCTCAGATCTTATTTATCTATGACCCCCACAAGACAGCATCGAAGCTTTCAAATTGAACTTGGAAATAACCAACTCTGTGAGCAACCAACATAAATTCTACATAAAAATGAATTCTTGCCACACCAAAGACTCTATTTTTCTCAAGAAAATTGAAAACAGTCTGTTATAACAATGCCTATTCAGTGAGTGTCTTTCTTACCAAACTTTCTAGTACTCATACTCCTTTTTTTTCATGAAAAAATGTCCAAATTGAACAGAAATGAGAACAAGTTTCCATCTCACAAAGAAGGACCAGTTCATTGGTCTGAGGCTAAGCATTGTTGAGACATCTCTCTCTGGAGGTATGCAGGTGCTTAAGCACTCAAATACTGAAGGAAAACCTGTTTTTAGTGTCCCACTTCTTTCTAATATAGGCAAGGTATGTATCTCAGGGAGATGTCTAATGGGGTAGAACAAGGTTTTTAAGAGGAGCTTCTGGAAGTTTCCAGCAAATATATTTTCAAATGTAACCACTTCACCAAAGTCTAAATTTTATTTTGCCAAAGTTCTTAAAATCAGGAGCTGAAATTTCTGTCCAGTGTTATGCAGCATTCAAGTTTTAGCTCCTCCTTTCTAAACCAGCATTCAGGTTGGACTCCAGATAAATGTTGTGAATAAGAATTTAAACCTTAATAATAGTGCCTCATTTAGACTTATAAACTACATACATTATTTGCTTATATGAATTAATATAAGGAAAGCACTGAATTCTCCAGAGTCCCGGCTCTCTAATTGCATATTGAGCCCTCTTTCTAGATGCAGCTAAAAGATTAATTGCTTTAAGTTCTCTTTAAAAAGAGGACAGAGCAATAGAAAGATTATTTCTGACATGTGTACCCATATATTATTTGGAAAATCTAAGATATTTTATTTAATTCACTATCCAGAGTCTGATCTTTTTGTGTGATGGCAGTAAACATTTTTTTAAATTTCTACACATAAAAGACAATGACTTTTAGTTTCTGTTTATTGCTCTTAGTATTATCAAAATACTATCTGATTATTGGAGGAGTTTCGAAAGGATGGAAAAGCAAAAAATAAAAAAAATTGGAGGATAAAATCTCCATAAGCACACTAAACAAGATAATAATGCTAACACTGGTGTGTCTAATTTTAGTTTGAGTTCTGCACATTGAGATTAAATTATATATACTCAGCCCTTCCTAACATTTTGCAATTTAACATTATGTTTTTAAGGGCTGGGGACGTAGCTCAGTGGTGCTGGGCCTGCCTGACAAGCAAAAGGTCCTGAGTTCTATCCCTGGTACCAAAAATATATATGTTTTTAGCATTTCTATTGTTATTGAAAACTCTTTGTAAGTATTTTTCCCTTCTTTTTTCTAACAGAACTGTTTTAATGTTCTGATATTTTGAATAAATATTGCTTCACAAGAATTATAACTTTTTTCACATAATTTATAATGTTAAAATATAAGTTTTTCCATTTTAAATCACAATTAAAAATGTTTGGAAGACACATTAACTTATTTTTTTATGGATTCAAAAAAAGACAAAGGTTCAAATAATAAACTGTGATTCAGGGTTTTTTTCTTTCTCTTCAGCAGTCCCAAACTCATTTGCAGTGTTGTTAAAAGGTAGCAGATAAAACAATTTAGTTTTACTCTGATGAGTTCTTGCTAGAAAGGCTGAAAAGTCAAGAACTCTCTGAAAAGTAATAGAGCTATTTTATTTGTGAAATGACTTCCATTCCTGTGTAGTACTTCATTTTGTGCATTTTAGCAGGGCATTATCAGGCATTCAACAATCTACTTGACTTAGCCTGGCTCATTCATCCAAATGGAATGGCATTTCCATAAAGCAACACTTATTTTTCAACAATTTCTATGCAGTACTAAGACATGAGTAGGATGCAGCTTCTCCTGGACTTTTGCAGCTTTCTGTGGACAGGGCCTATTTTACCTTTTTCAGGCTAGGGGTCTCTGAAATTGAAACAGAGCTCATGAGAAAGAGACAAACATAAAATACTAAGAATCTGTTATGATTACCATTCCAGAAACTTCTACCTGTGCTGCTTCTTCTGTGCATATGTCTGTTGGGGAAAAGAACTCCAGTGCCTTCTCTCTAGTTAGCTGTGAGGCATAGTAGAGCACAACTGCTCATGAAATAAAATAAGCTATAGCAGGGAAAGAGCAAGACTAGGTGCTTTATATTAAGAGTAGGAAGTGTGTGAAGATCTAGGAAGGAAGGGGAAAAGTAATCTCCAAAGGTATTTCAGAGTAAGTCAATCATGGTAGGTTTGTCCACAGGTGATTCCTAGGGTCTTTAATGTGAAACATAGGGTAGGCTTCAAAAGAATAATGAGAACAGACTCTAAAAAACCCACAGGTTGTCTTTATATTCCTTGCTCTGTAAGCCTTGACCAAGAAAGGTCAACAAAAGGCAAGGAAGGCATTTAGAAAGGAAGCCATATAATAACATTAGCTGAAAGGTAAAAGAAGGAAGAGATGCAAGGCCTAAATGTGGCAGGAATTCTGAATACATTAGTATAAAATAGAACTTGAGCTATGTAATAGAAATTCGACACAGTAAAAATGCACATAATAGAGTAAGATTTCAATGAGTTTCTCAAAAAGTCTTTTGCAACTCTCCTGCTCCACCACAAAAGCGGTAACATGACTGCTTGGTACATGAACTACCACCCACAGAAACTAGAGCAATAAAAGATATCAGGCATGTCATCCCAGTGGCAATGGACCAGCAAAGAGCTCTTGCAAAGGGTGTTTTCTCTTTTACATATCCATTTTTTCCCTGTGGTTGAAATAATGTAACTAGCATTTGAAATGTGAATTGAAGGGATTGCAGACTCAACTTCTCGATAATTGCATCATCACTTTATTCCATAGAAAATACGTAACGTCATTTAAAACTCCCATTAGTACTACTCACCATTATGGACAGAGAAAGTGCAAAGCTCAGAGGTCAACCTTACGGTGGAGGGGGATGCTCCTTGAAATCGAAGGAGACACTGATTTAAAGCATTGCTGTGTCTCTTGTTAACATGTCTACAAGGAAATGTTTTTTAACTATCCAGCATTTCAGTTTTAGAATGAATACTAGCCAGGTGTGGTGGCACACACCTGTAATTCCAGCCCTCGGAGGCTGAAGCAAGAGGATCTTCACTAGTTCAAGGCCAGCCTGAACTACATAGTGAGACTCTGTCTCAAAACACCCCATCATCACTGTCATCATAACAACAACAACAACAATAATAAAATGAGTATTACTGGGGCTCAGAGGTATAGCACTTACCTAGCATCCTTCAGACCCTGAGCTCAGTCTCTAATACCACAATATATACATAACATAACATACATACTTTTGATAAAACATGGAAAGAATAAGATTATTTCTGTAAAGTTATTATCGATACACAAGAACAGATAAAGAAAAAGAGAAAGATCACATATTCAACTGTTCAGCTCAACAAATATTTATGCACTGAAAATACCTGTGTCATGAGTATCTAACTCAAGAAAAAGACAGAGAAGTAACAGGCCAAAATCATCCTTTCCAATCCTCCCCACTCCAAGTGAAAATGTCTTCCTAACTTCTCACAGGAGAAACCAATTATTACTATAATTGAAGCTTATGGAAGTGGAACCCTGAAATAGGACATACATTTTATTGGGCTTCTTTCCATCAAATTGTATTTGACAAATTTCTCCATATTGCTGGGACTGTGGAGGCTTTTATTAGGGGATATTTTGGGTAAAACGGCCACTGCAGTGCTCACTGTAGGGAAAAAAGTTGAGTTTCATATATTGCTGTTGTTCTAGGTATTGAGTTATAACAAATAATAATAACTAATAACTTTTTAAAACAGTAGTGGAAGAAATAACTCGAGAGTAACTCAAAGATTGCTGCTTAATTGAGGAAAGCCTTGTCAACATATTATAATTTCTAATAACAGTGTTGGACAAATAAAAGTCACCTCTAGGAATAGAGTTTATTTTTTTATGCTGATGACAGTTTTCTTCTCACACAGGTAAATGGAAGTGGTTCAGATTTGACAGCTAAGCAGGGCCTGGCTTACACCACAGGAATCCTGACATTTAAAGATATAGTAGACATTTAGCACAATTGTCACTTGCCATTAATTTACATTTCTTTTATGCATCTGTTCAAAAAATAATTAGAATTTTATGCTGCAGTAAATATGCTTGTTCATCCATTAGCACAAAGCAAAAGATTAATTGTATTACAATGGGAATCAGGACTACAACACTGGGAGCCACTCTGACGACAGTCACAGCTGGGCTGCCCACAGTACTTCGCTCTGATAAGCTTCAAAAACAAGTGTAGATCAGAAAATAATTCAATCAGTGACAGGGCGGCACCAGCCTTATTTTCCCTCTTCTTGCATTCAGCTTACAATCGTCAAAGACTTTCACTCCAAATAAAGAAAAGGCTTTTCCAGCCCTCTTATCAAATGGCCTCATTAAACATTAGCAATGGGCTCTAGTCCTACAGATACCACTTTTCTTCAGCTCCTGCCATTCATTTCAGCAAGCAGAGTTGACCTTATCCAGGCTCTTTACCTAATATCTACTGAACCCAACAAATAGGGCTCAATCCATGGTCATGTGACCAGTGTGGTCACATGACCTCTGTGACACATGACTAAGCCTGAAACTTGTTCTAGTGCTTTTTCATCACCATCTTGAAATACTCAATAGTTTTTGGGTTTTTTCTAAAAAGAGGTCCCATATTTTGATTTTTCATCAGGTCTCATAAATTATGAATCCTTTCCTACCAATAAATATAGAGTAGTAATATCTCACTTTCCATCTGTCTCTGTTTCTCTCCATCTGTATCTCTCTATATAAATATATGTAGTGATATAATTATGGATGTTTATAACTATATGGATATATAGGTAGGCATCCCATATATATCAATTAATACATCCACATCCACACTGCTGCCTCTCCACAAAGGAAACAAAATAGAAAACGCTTTCTTATTTTTTTGTTTTTTTAGATTTTCCCTGGTCAATTGAAAAAATAGTAATTATTGAGCCTGAACAGAGTATCTATTTGGGGGATAGAGAAGGAAGTGATGTTTTGTACTTTTATAACAATTGCCTCCCAATTACAGACCCCTCTATTGCCCAAAATATATTGACCATTGTTTTAACACCAATTGTTTTTAATCTTGGGTAAGAGTTTACATCACTCAAGAAAACATCTGTACAGATTTTTGGTTTTGTTTTTGTTTTGCTGAGACAGGGTCTCACTATGTTATTCAGGCTGGCTTTGAACTCACTATGTAGCTCAGGCTGCCCTCAAACTCATGACGATCCTCCTGCCTCAGTCTCCCAAGTTATAGAGATTTCTATAATGATCCAGTCTACAACTAACACTACTACTCTGCCAAAGTGTGTAGGGGGTGTTCATAAAATTGCTCAATTAAAAGTTTAATTCTTTGCTTCCTAATCAATGTGGCAACAGAAGAAAACTCTTCCTAGTTCTTACTGAAGGACCCTAGTTAGCAAGATAGACTCCATATTGCTGCTGAAGGACCCACCTGCCTGGCCTTTAGATGAACTCAAAAGGAGGAAGCTTAGAAACCTCCTCCCCTTAGAGAGTCTCTTAGAAACAACAATTAATCAACTATTGTTTTACAAATCTTCTAACCACAGGAGTTCAGCTTCTGTACCTTTTGCTTGCTTTGCTAGTTCTATCCCATAGGGGGTCCTAGAAACTGCTGGCCTCAAAGGTGTATAAAATACGTTAATTTTCCCCAGTCAGGGCTCCAGTCTCATGCTCAGCTCGGTCCCAGCCAGTAATAAACTCCTGTGTGGATTTAATATCGGTCTCTGGTTGGTTCTTTCTCACTGGGTACAACACTTACATTCCTACAGTAAGAAGTAACAGATGGTCATGTTTGTAACTAAAATGTATGTATAGATAATCATCTTTGATGACTCATTTATGAAGCATTTATCACTGCTTCTCTATAGCAGTGACTACTTTAAAGTTCCCTGAGCATCTGATCCATTAAAGAATTGGCTGATGAGTTACTGCATCTACTACTCAGCTAAGAAACTGGCCATTTTTCATCTTCTTTTTTTTAAAGGCCCTTGAATTTGTTAAACATTATTAATCAAAATATTTCAGATGGGTATGGTTGTTATGTACCTCAAAAACTCACTCTTTGGCAGGCTGAGGTAGGAGGATCTCTTCGAGCCCAGCGGGTAGTGGCCAGCCCAAGCAACATAGCATATATATTTTCTTCTTCTTTTTCTTCAAGTGGAAGAACAAAAGAAAAGATTTTTTGTTATTGATGAGAATAGAGAGCCTCAAAAATAGGTCAGGTACCAGAACAGAAAAAGACAGCTCACTTAAGGGAAAAGGAAATGCAAATTAAGTGCCAGAGACATTGGTATGTTTTAGCCTTGGCAGAAGCTGCTGAATAATTAGAGCCCAAAGGCCTTCATAAAGGTTGTAAGTCTTGTTACTGTGGCTAACCAAATCTACTTGAGCAATTTCCTTTTTGCTATTGCAATTATGGGGTTTTAACTCACTAGGTGGCTGATTTTGTTGCATGTACATATCTGATATGTAAGGGAAAATGAGCTTCCAGGACTCCCCTCTGGATTATTTCAGAGCAATGAGCATAAATCCTCCCTAAAAGGAGATTGGTTCTCAGGTGATACAGTTTTGGGGAAGGAAGTAGAAGAAACGGTGAGCAAAGTAGGCAAACACATAAGCAGTGGTTTTGTGAAGCTGGATTATAACACCAGGTAGTACAATGGTGTGATACAGTGGGATATAATCCACTATGATGGCTCATGTTGCATTTTGATGTCATATAGTATACATTTCATGTGCTTATTATTATTGCAGATTACCATTCTCCTGGATTTTGCTAGATAATTCTCATGCTATTTAGATATATTTTATCTGTAAATAACCCTTACCTTTGAACATGTGCCCTTTCCGAATGACCTTTTCTTGTGGGGTCATCTGCATAGTCTCTTTCACTTACTTCACACAGTGAGTCTTCTCTCAGCATGAGATAGAGGAGTCAGTTGTGTAAAAGAAAAAATAGTCTTAACTTCTCCGGATAATAATTCACTTCTATGAGTGGGATGATATGATTAGCTCATTTGAAGGAGAGTTCACTTTCTTTTGAAATAGAAAATCATGAACTATCAGTTTTCATAGACATCAAATGTAAGAATTTATGGAGATATTAAGCTTAAACATATTCATCTATCATGTAATCATTATCTATTTTTTATCTACCTATTTAGTATCACATCTTCTAAATTCTCTGCCCACCTATATACCATTTACATTGTCTTCAAAGTAAATATCAATGGAGACATATCAGTGGAGCTTAAGCACTTCAATTCACATCTTTATTTATCCAGCACATATTTTAGATAGATTCAAAATATTACGAGTCTTTAGTTGATAGGAAAAATTGTTATAGATCATGATTTTTTTAAAAAATCTTTCTTTGCAGGGGTACTGGGGGTCAAACTCGGGTCCTTGTGCTTGCAAGGCAAGCAGCGGAACCACTGAGCTAAATCTCCGGCCCTATAGATCATGATTTTAATGTGGTTGAAAAATGTGTTCTGTGGGCCTGGGATTTAGCTCAGTGGTGCCACCACCTGCCTCACAAGCACAAGGTCTTGTGTTTGATCACCAGTACAAAAACAAAACAAAACAAAACTGTATTCTGTGATGAATCTAGGAATTGGTACTGTACTGACACTTATATTACCAAAGGGTCTTTGGTACATAAAAGTGTACTCTCATTTCCCCAGATTTTATATTCCATTCTAAAGATCTTGGTTTAGAAAATCTTTTTGGTTACAGGTGAGAAAAATCACTCTTTCAAATACTATCTGCTGATATAATTATTGAACAGAAGTGTAAATTTTAAATATGCATTTATAATTTTCCCTAACAAACCACGTACACTTAATATTTTAGTGCAAGTACTCTTTACATACTGCTTTTCTTTTTTTAACTTGCAGTGGCTCAATGCACCTTCTGTTGATTAATGAAGTGCTGGTGCTGGTAAGAGACCTAGCCCGGGATTATGTTAGGGCCTGGGGAATTATAAGCAGAATATGACAAATGGTCATCTGTGGGAAGAACAGATGCTGGTGATGGAAAGATGGAGGGAGAGGTTTTGCCAATTTGTAATTTTAAATGCGCGAATCTTCTTCATTATGCCCTCACATAAGAGCACAATAATAATATTGGTTAGGCCATTCACATTTATGGAACCTTCTGTAAAGTGTGTACTCAGGAAGTCTAATGTTACATTAATTCTGAAAGGGTGTACATACCATTCAAATGCAGGTATCAGGTAAATATTTTGGTCCCCGCCCTCTCCATCTTGCCTGCTCCACTTGAGGGACTTCAACCTCCTATTTCTGTGATAATCGATTACTTAGGGTTTCATATATACATTTCACAGTCTATGGAGTATGACAGATTTCTCTTGAAGTTTGGTTGAGTCTGAATGACAAATACAGACTTTTGCATGTAACCATTAGTAGCTCACACTCAGTGCATAGTCCTAAATTCTCTTTTATTTTCATCAATATTTTTCTTTCCCATTACTCAACCTTTTAAGAAGAAGACTCTTGAATTTATACAGTTTTTCTTGCCCAGATCCTTCAGCTGAGCTTCATGTCTTATGTTCTACTTCTTCCTGAGTTTTGTAAAGGCATTATGAACCCAACATAGACTCCAGAATCCTAGAGTGCTTCCACTGTTACCATTGTCAGTGAACAGCACCACTATTCCCCTCCCTAAGCAAAGCAGGAGCCTTGAGTGTCAACTCTGACACTTCCTCCTTCTTCACATCTACTCAACTAGTGCTGCCAATTTTACCTTCTAAGTGCAATCAGTATTCTGGGAATTTGAAATCACTTCTCTGCTTTACTATTTCTTCCATCTTCCTCTGAGAGATCCTTATCTTAGTTTCCTAAGGCTGCTACACGAAAGCACCAGAAACTGGGTAAGTGAAAACCATAAAACCTTGGCTCACAGTTCTGGGTACTAGTAGTGGGAGATCCAAGTGCTGGCAGGGCCTTCCTTTCTCTGAAGTCTGCGTGGGAGAATCCTGCTTTATCTTTTCTATATCTTATGCTTGCTGGCAATCTTTGATGTTCCCTAACTTCCATATGCATTACTTCAGTCACATGACTGTCTTCTGCCTGTGTGTTTTCAAATTATCTTCTGCCTGTTTGTGTCTATTTCTGTGTCTAACTTTTCCTCTTTTATAAAAGCAACAGGCATACTAGATCAGCTCTCACACTAAGGTCTTCATAGTGAGAAGCCCGCCTTTATGAGAACTCAATTTCCATGTAAGATCACTTTCTGAAGGACACATTCTGAAAGTTAGGGCTTTGGCATGTATTTTTGATGGTAACACAGTTCAATCCATGACGGGATCTAAACTCCCTTGATTCTATTTGTTCAAGCATCCACATCTACTCGGAAACCACAGTAGGGCCGGGGATTTAGCTCAGTGGTTTCGCTGCCTGCACAGCAGGCACAAGGACCTGAGTTCAATTTACAGTACCAAAATAAATAAATAAATAGATAAATAAATAAATAAATAAAAGAGCCACCAGCTCGTATCTTTGGGCCGGGGATTTAGCTCAGTAGTTCCGCTGCCTGCCTTGCAAGTGCAAGGACCCGAGTTCGTTCCCCCTTACCAAAAAAAAAAAAAAGGAAAAGAAACCAGAGTAAACTTTTAAAAAGTCAATCATTTCAGTCCATTTTCCCACTTGAAAACTTTCCATGATATTCTACAGCTACAGGATAAAACCAACAGTCTTTTTGTACCACTCACAAAGATCTTTTGAACTGGTCCAAGATACCCTGGAAGCCATGTTCTGTTCTCTTACAACTCTGTTGAAATTTTAAAAGTTCTATTTTCTATTGTTCTTGCCTGTGACACTGCCTCTGCTCCCTGGGCTCCTGTATATACTCTTTCCCCTGTTTGGGACAGTCTTTCCTCCCTCCTTTTATCCAGTCCACTTCCATAAGTAAAAATATCAAATTGAGGTAAATATTTATAAATGTTCTCACTTTCTATACTTATCACGGACACAAAGTCAACCATTGCTGACTGATATCAAGTTCATAGACAGCATTTTGCATAGTAACAATTTCTAAATTTCCTAATTTACTGATTTTGTCATTCTAAAGATTTGCAACAAAAATGATTTCTTTGCAGGATAAGAAACTGTATTATCATTTTGTAAAATAAAAAATAAAAATATACAGAGTAAAGCATTGGAATCAAGTGATCTAGTTGCTCAGACTTCTGCAACCTGAACATTGGACAGTACACTATTCAATCAAAGTTCACAGCTAGTTTTTTATCCCCGTTCTACGCCCTCCATGGGCTTTTTATGGGGAAGCACTCTGACCATAAAGTAAGCCCACAGTACCCATATGCCACTTTAATCAGATTAGTCTGTTAATATTTGTCTGTCTCAGCTATCATAAGTTACAGTAATTATGCAGGTGGACATTTAGCATCTGAAAATAATAGTGATGAATGACCTGTCTCAAAGCTTGTCAAAGGTATGGATTGCTAATCTAAGAGTAGCTACTGTCGTCTCATTTCTTCCAGGAAGTGATGGAAAATTTTATTGGATATATAGAGCAATTTATTTAAACAAAGAGAACTTTATTAGCCAATATTTCAAACTACTAATAATGACTATAAAACAATATTTCAGATCTTAAGACTTTATCTTAGACATGTCTGTCTTTAAACTTTGGTTTGCTTTTATCAGGGATTCTGTGAAACCTTGGAGAGTTTACCAGTCAGTTGAGTAGAGATTCTTTTCACCTGGAGTCCTGGTTATAAAAGAAGTCCTGGTAAAAATGTCTGGAAGATTTCCTCTTTCTGAGAAACAGATTTGGAAGTAGATTAGAATGATCTGTTTGACTTAAAATTACTTGTGCAGTATGTGGCACATTATCCAAGACATTTACAGTGCTAGCTATTAGCTAAACTTCTGAATTCAAAGAAGATCAAAGGCAAAAGCATGTATCTACAATAATTTTTAAATCTTAACACATATCAAGATTTCTGCCCAGCAACTCTGCCATCACATCAGCCATCAACATCATCATTCTGTATTACTTGTATTCCAGAGCTGGGAAACACATGAGGTGAAGGTTATTTAAGGGCTAGAAAGAAAAGAGATGACTTACCTATTTATTTGGTCATAGACTCTTCAAAGAGGGTCCTCATGGTTTAAAGGACTCTGCTTTGGTCCCCTTCCACTCACATCCTAGCTCATGAGGAAAAGACAGTACAGCCCAAGGGATATTGTCCTCCAGGAGCATGTATCCATTATCTAGTACTCTTAGAATGTCTTGAATAAGGTTTATACCCTATACCCATTTGGTTTACACCCATTTGGAAGTTTTGCATGGAGCAGCTAAAAAGTGCAAACTGCCAAAAGTAGAACACACCACAAGCATGGAAACCCATAACCACAACTGGTGGCCAAGAGTTGGTTACAGCTGTCTGGAGCAATCGAATTCATACTCCAAAGTGTCTAGACCCATGTGCATGAAGGTCTCAAGGCACAAGATAGTATGAATGGGGGAAGAGCGCCGAGTCACGGTTCCTCCAAGTTCTAGAATGGAATTCTAGAACCCCCATAGTCCTATGAATATGCAGATCTGGTCTCCCAGATCATTCATAATAATTTACTTGTCAAGGCAGAAGAATGTAAGTTTCTTTAAATAGTTTTGGAGGAATGGTTTCAGTCACTAAAATACTTAGACACATAGTATCTATGTCTCAGTTTCCCCATCCCCTGTCCCTCATTTGTTAAGAAAGATCTGCAGAAGCCACTCAAAAAGGATGAAGAATGAGAGTTTGAAGAAGAATAGAAGAATATTTAAAGAACTTAGGTGGTAAGGGTGTAGCTTGGTGCTAGAGTGTGTGTTTAGCCAGTCCTAGGTTAGAACCCCAGGATCAAAACAAAAGGTGTTAGAACAATAAAAAAAATCAGTGGCTAGCAACAGCAGGGATCTTTGACCATTGCTAAGCCTCAGGTCAAGGGCAGGAGGCACTTATTCTTGGAATCTGAAACAAAATTAGCTAAGAAGAAAGTTTCCCTTCAGAAGTTGTAGTTTTTAATATGAGCAATATAGTCACTGTTATCCTACAACCTGGTGGAGAGAGATGGCTAAACATATATAAAAAAGCTCTCCCTCCTCTTGCCCTCTGATCTCCTGCTGGTGCGTTTTATTTACTAATTTCAAGCAGAAACCCAATGAAAAGAGTCAGATGCAATCCCCATAGATTCGACCTCCAGCTGAATGAGTAAAATGGTGACGAGCAAGAGAAAAGCAAACAGAGCTAATAAATCATAGGCTGATACCGTAGGAAAAAAAGAAACTGAAAGGAGAACTTGGAGGGAGATGCACCCTTCCAGGTTATCCCTCCAGAGCTCTGCCTGCCCCCACCAAGCCCCACTTCTTAACAGCAAGTCAGCCATGGTGCCCCATGATCCAGTTCTCTTTTAAACCCCCTGCCAAAGAGTGCATGAAACTCTTGGGGGGCATCTAGCTATAAACCATTACAACCACCATGCCTGGATTCATCTGTACTTCCTAACAGCATGTCTGGAAGGGATGCTGGAGGTACAATGCATTCATTTCACATATCTGCCATGTCCTTAGCTGAAAATTGAAAGTCAAGGAAGAGGGCTGGTGATTTAGCTCAGTGGTTCCGGCGCCTGCCTTGCAAGTGCAAGGTCCCAAGTTCAATCCCCAGTACCAAAAAAAAAAAAAAGTCAAGGAAGGTACCAAATCAGAGAACTGAAGGATTATACAAATTAGAAAGGCATAAGTTTTGTGAAAATGTACATCATTAACCCCAGCTCTTCCACTTACTTGCTGTTATTCTGTAAAAGTCATGTGACTTCTGCAAGCTAATGTTCGTTTCTTTAAATTTATGATAACAATCATCTTATGTAAAACAGAAATATCATAAATATAAAGACAATCTTATACACGTAGAAATGAGTGTTCTAGTATCAAATCACAGTATATCCTTCCCAGTGACATCCTGTCTTTTTATAGCAACTTTGTTTTCTGACATTTTGTTGGCAATAAAGCCCCAGTGATCTGAGGGTAGTACTACCCAAAACATCATTGTATATCAATGACCAAAGGTTGATGATCCCATCTTCGCATTAAGAGTAATTTGTGAAGGTAAAAGGAGAATATTGCACAGAAATATAAAGAATAATGGACTTTCAATTTACAAGAAAGTGATCAGGTACAATAAAATGAGAAAGAAAATTGAAAAATATTAATTTTCCATTTTAAGAAATATAATATGACGCAAAATCAATAAGATGTTGAAGCATGTTCATAGAAATGCCTTGGAAAAATAAAGCTGCCTAAGGCGTGAGTACAAGGTGTGTACAATCTTTTATTTCTTCTTTCTAGAGTGAGTTTACCTTTAAATGAATGTGGAATAGTAATTTAAAAACTGTCCCAGTTAATGTGTCAAAAATCCTGGAGGATAACTGAAATGTTCTAATTTAAAACAGTAGGAAAGAACAAGCAATGTGAGATTTAGAAGGAAAGTTTAATGACTCCAAATGTTAGCATGTGTTTTTGAAAATACTTTAGCGTTTAGTAGAGTTGTCACACTTAAGTGTTAATGACAGTAATTGATGCTATGAGAAGGATGGCACTGTGTCTAACATCTGCCCCATTTTTTCTAGGCTGATATAGTAGTGAGAGTTATGCAGTTTTTCCCTAAGTTGTTTTTCTATGGTACAACTAAATTTAACTTTATAAACATTTATTATGTGAACATTATATGAAAAAGACAAGAGGAAACTGAGGGAACTCATCATCGAATAAACAGCCATGACCTCTTCATTTCACAAGATCAAGGGAAGTAGACCACCAACACATTTAAGAAATTCTTATAGGGTTGACTTCACTTTTACTTTAAAATAAAGCAAAATTAAAATGAAAACTGCAAAGGAAAAAGTGTTCCATTAACAAACATTTTAATTTTATGGGAAGAAGTACTGAATCAAGGTGCTTTGGAAGAGGAGGCATTGAATGTTGATCTTCAGAGAGACATAGAGGAATCTCAAAAGGTAGAGGTTGGACAACTGGAAAAGAAGAAATACACACACACACACACACACACACACACACACACTCAGTATCCCTCTCTGCTTATAGTAGAGGACTGGGAAATAATCTTTAAGAAAATTATTATCTTCAAATAGAGATCGTTAAAATAATAATTTGTGTTGAGATATAATTCAGTATGCAATCCATACTAATTACACATCTAAACTTTGTCATCAATAGTTTTTCTATGTTCACAGAGTCGTGCAATCTTTACTACAATCAATTATATAACATTTTCACCATCCTTCCAAAATATCCTATAGTCATCAGCGATTATGCCTGCTTCCCCTAGTCCAGAAATGGAAATTTGACTTATTTTGTGAAGGACATTACGCCTTTACTCATTCAGGGTGCACACAAAAACTTCACAGATTCATAATGACTGGTTGACATCAACAATTAGAGGTTACATAAAATTATTCTCATAGTGGTGAGTAGTATGGAACAGAACCATATAAATCTAAAGAATTCATTTTTTTTCTTTCTTATGTTATCTACATCTACCTAATTCCACTAATTTACTAAACACCACATGCTTAAGACTGAGTTTTTAGGTTTTTCTCTTTACTCAATTTGATTTTCCTTGGAGTCTGACTTTCAAGAACAGGGAGGATCATTTTGCAAATAGTGTTCAAAATATATAGGAAATCAGTATGCTGGACTTATTATTATTCCTATTTTATAAGTAAAAAACCCCTCAATGCTTTCTCTTAAAGCAGACAATTAACAAATGTCAGAAATAAAATTTAAAAACAAAAGCAATTCTAGGCAACAAAGACAAGGCAGTGGGTATCACAAGCCCCAACTTGCAACTATACTACAAAGCTCCTGTGATAAAAACAGCAGGCTACTGGCAAAGAAACAGACCTGAGGATCAATGGACCAGATTAGAAGATGCAGAAATAACTCTAGATACACTCAGCCACCTCATCTTCGACAAAAGGAGCCAAACACCCTCACTGGAGGAGAGATAGCCTCTTTAATAAATGGTGCTAGAAGAACTGGGTTTCAACTTGCCAAAGATTAAAACTAGACCTATATCTCTCACCATGCACTAAAGTAAAATCGAAATGAACCAAAGATCTAAATATTAAAACAGAAGCACTAAACCGGCTTGAAGAGAGGTTAGGTAGAAACCTTGAAGACATTGGCATAGGAGAAGACTTCATCAATAAAACCTCAGTATCATGGGAACTAGCACAAAGAATCAACAGCTGGGATCTCATCTTATTAAAAAGCTTCTGCATAGCAAAAGGAACCACCAACAGTGTGAAGAGACAACCCACAATGTGGGATAAAATTTTTACCGGCTGTTCCTCAGACAGAGCTCTACTATCTTGAGTCTATAAAGAATTTTGAAAAGTCAAACCTCCCAAATACAAAGACCCAATCCAAAAATGGGCATCTGAAATGAACAGACATTTCTCAGACAAAGAAGTAGGAATAGCAAACATATGAAAAAATGTTCAACATCACTGGTCATTGGAAAGATGCAAATGAAAACAACGCTGAGATTCCACCTCACCCCAGAAAGAATGGTTGCTATCAAGAAATCAACAATAACAAATGCTGGCAGGGTTGTGAGGAAAAAGGAACCCTGCTCCACTGTTGGTGGGAGTGTAGACTGGTGAAGCCACTAAGGAAATCAGTGTGGAAATTCCTAAAAAAATTAGGATTTGAAGTCCCATTTGACCCAAAAGAATTAAAAGACTTAAAAGAATTAAAACTTATCTTCCCCAAAGAATTACAAGTAGCATACCACAGGGATATATACACACCCATGTTTATAGCAGCATAGTTTGTAATAGCTAAATCTTGGAAACAGCCCAAATGCCCATCACAAGTGACTGGATAAAGAAGATGCGGGTTTTTGGCTTTTTTAAAAAATAAAATGGAGTACTACTCAGCCATAAAGAATGAGAAACTAGAGATATTTATAGCAAAACGGATGCACACTGAAGCCATACTCTTAAGTGAAATAAATAGGACACACGTGTCAATACCGAATAGTTTTTCTGGTGTGAGAAACTAAAAGTGTAAGTGAGGACCAAAATTTATAACAGATAATGTGAAATAGGAGGAAGAGGTCCAAAGGGGAAGCGGAAGTAGGGAGAGGGGAGAGGGGAAAGGAGAAATAACTAGGAGAAAAGAAAAAAACAGAAACAAAGCTTTCGTAAATAGGGAGTGGAGGAGGGGTGAAAGAGAGGGAAGAGGGATGGGGAAAAAAAAGAGCCAAGATTTATTATGTACAGGTACAAATTCCCAGTGATGGATGCATACCTAAAATGCACCAATAATCTTAATGAACGAAAATGTAATACAATGTAACTAGTCATCTTCTGTTTTTAAAATTAGGCCTTTTGCCACCATATCAGAAAATCTGTTCTGCTGATAACCATTATCTGCTATTATATTTAGTTATTAGAAATAAAGCCATTCACCTCTTCAAGGAGGTAAAAATTTAGGTAATCAGAGAGTAGTTAGGCTGTATAGTAGTTATACAGATCATCTTCAGATCCGTTGTATAGTGTTTTAGAAACCCAAGTTTATAATGATAAAAGGCTAGTATAATGGAGTTTGTTAAGAACTTTAAAGATTCCTCTTTTGTTCTCATTCCCCTTCCCTCCCTTCAACCCTTCTTCCTTTCCTTATTTACAAAGCTTTATTTCCATTTTATCCTTCTTTTCTCGTTTTTTTCCTTCCTTCCTTTCCCTCTCCCTCCTCCCTAGTTCCTTTCCTTTTCAACAATTTCTTTGTATTTCACATTATCTATTATACACTTGGGTCCTTATTTAAACTTTCAGTTTCTCACACCAGAGTGATAATGCAATATTTACCCATGTGTGTCTGATTTATTTCACTTACAAGTATGGTGTCAAGATGTACCCATTTACCTAGACATCTCTCAAGTTTATTCTTCTTTATGGCTGAGTAGTACCCCATTGTATAAAAAAATATATTTTTTATCCCTTCATCTATTGATGAGCATTCATGTACAGGTACACATTCTCTATGTTGAATGTGATCATTATGTACATTTAAATTGTATCAATAAACTTAATAAAAGAAAAAACTTTAAAGATACAGCATTATCTTATAATAAGTTTGACAAAGGAAGTATGCAAGAATAAACCTGACAGTTTTTACCATATATTACTAACTAGTGCATAGACAATCACCAGTCAAGAAACTGAAACTCTTTTTCTTCGTGGTCTCACAACATTGAGGAATAAAGTCGGGAACCAATGTAGGAAGTTAGGAGAGTTTCATTGGAAATTAGGAGAAGAATAGCTCCTTGATTTCCAAGAGGGGTCTGAGTGTCTGGCTACCAAGGCATTTTGTCAGGAGTAATAGTCACTGCATGAGTACAATGTGGGTCAAGCTACAATCAAACTACGGGATTAGAAGTATAGTGGATTAGTTTATAGGGAAATGAGTCACTTGGCAAGGATACATGGAGAGAATAAAGACATTTGGGTGAAGGAATAGGTCCAGCTGTGTGTCTGATGCCTGCCTGGCCCACTGGACAGGATGGCGCTAATCACAGTGTAATCTCAAATTGCTGTTTGTCTCTAGGGCAGTGGTGGTGAACCTACGGCACAGCACATGTGCCCGGTGGGCTGTTTGCATCACTGAAAGCTCTAAAACTTTTGCCATCAGGGATCTAGGGATTTTTGCAGGCCTGGGCATTGCATCTCCATCCTGAGGCCTGGTTCTTTTCAGATTCACCTCAAGCCACAATTCTGGTGTGTTTATGTTTTTGTGCTGACTTCCTCGAGCACCCAATCCTGCTCTCATTGCATATTAATGTCTATCTAACTTAGCTTTCTGTATTATTAATACCGGAAGAGATTCAGTGCTAGATCTGTCCATATTTCAATCCCATTCTCTTTATACTTCTTGGAAATTGACTTTTGAGGTAAGAAGCTTCTATCATAGGTATAAGTTTGCCTCCTTTACCCTCTTATTTGTCTGTAAAACTATGTTAGAAGGCCTCTTTTTAAAATAGACACTCTTGGGCTGGGGATTTAGCTCAGTGGTTCTACCACCTGTCTTGCAAGCGCAAGGTCCTGAGTTTGATCCCCGGTACCAAAAAAAAATAAATAAATAAAATAAAATAGACACTCTTTTCAGGTGTGTTATTTATCTCTTTTTTCATTGTGTTTTCTTCATAAATGGCAAGGGTGAGTTATTTCAGTTTTGTCCATTTATCCTTTTGCCACAGTCTGCTGTCTCCTGTTATATACTTTTAATCTTCTTAACCCATTGTTTTTATCAAATACCTGACTTTTAGAGCTCTTATCAATCTGTAAAGCTCAGCGGGGAATACTGCATATCTGGACATTTCATAAGAAAGAAGAAACTTGCATTTGAATAGCCAACTTTCTCCCTTCTGCATGCCTCACTTGGCTCATTATGCTTTAAAAAAAAAAATCTTCCTTGCAAGTTTCTCACTAGGTGATTATGAAGAGAATTAAGTGATGTGAATTTCTTAATCAATTTCATGCTGAGAGGATCAGCAAGTTATAACAGAAAGAGACTTTGAAGGAAATTAATACCCTATCTATTTTGAACCTTTCTTTGTATCCACCAGGCAAGCTTGTATTCTTGAAGCTGTCAGCAAAAATAAACAATAAATTAATGGATAAATAAAAACATTCATCAGCTATAAGACATCTTTTCAAACAACAGTTTTTAGAGACCGTGTCTGTAATGGCAGAGGCATCTACAATCACTCTGGAATCCTATAGCATCATAGAGATAAAATAAGATATCTCCAATTCATAATACCATGCTATATTCTGAATATTTTACATTTACAATTTCTAAGGTCTGCAATTATTTTTCTTTTCAAATGACAGATCTTTTAAAAGACGGTTAAAGGCATAAGAACTTGCCAAGGTCAAATAAATGGGAGGTAGAACTGAGATTAGAATACATCTATCATCACAGCAGTGGTGGCACATGCCTCTCAGCCCTTGGGAGTCTGAGGCAGGAGGATTGCCACAACTTCAAGACCACTCTGGGCTACATAGTGAGTTCAAGGCCAGCATGAATTGCACAGCCAGATCCTGTCTCAAACAAACAAACAAACAAACAAAATCTGTCAGTGAATAAAGGTGGCTGCAGAGCCATCTTGCCCCTCCAAAGTAGTTCAGAGATAAAAATGCTAAGAAATTTATAGAAATAATCATCACAAAATTTATGGGCCAATAATCTGTCCCACCCATGAAAAAGTCCCAGTTAATCATGTTTCTATGGGTCTATTAAAGCTTATACAATTGGTAGAGATTATAACACAGCAACTGTATCTGATTATATTAAAGGGAATAGGTGGAAAAGGATAATAAACATCAAAAAGCAATCAAAGCCAAGATCATATCAGGGAAAAGCAGTCATTAGCTAAAGATCTCTCCATATTAACAACATTCATCATAATCAGTTTCCAAACCTTAATACATACACACACACAATTATAAATATATATGTGTATTTATATATGTGTGTGCATACATACAGAATACTGGTGGACCCAACTTCTGAAAGCAAATTCTATTGGACATAAAAGATCAAATAAAAATCAAAGCAATCATAGTAGGAAACCTAAATGCCCAGTATCACAAATTGATCACCTAAACAAAAAAAATCAACAAAGAGATCTCACAGTTGAACCACACCTTAGAACAAACAGTTATTTTAGTTTTGTCCATTTATCCTTTTGCCACAATCTCCTGGCTCTGTTACCTACTTTTTATCTTCTTAACCCATTGTTTTTATCAAATACCTGACTTTTAGAGCTCTGATCAATCTGTAAAGCTCAGTAGGGAATACTGCTTATCTGGGCATTTCATAAGAAAGAAGAAACTTGCATTTGAATAGACAACTTTCTCTCTTCTGCGTGTCTCACTTGGCTCATTATGCTTTAAAAAAAATTAATAGTTCTCTACAAACTGTTCCACCCATCAATAAAATACTCATTCTTCTCACTAGCACAAAGAATTTTCTCTAAAATAGACTATATACTAGCAATAAACCATTCTTAAATAAATATAAAAGAACCAAATTTGTTCCATGCATGTTATCAAATCATAGTGCAATAAAATTAGAAATCAATGGCAAAATTATCCAAACACATGGCAATTAAACAATATACTCTTAACTAATCAATATGTCACAGAAGGGATCAAGGAAGAAATCATATAGTCCCTAGAGTTAAATTATATTGGCATTAAATCATACTAGAACCTACAGGACACAATAAAAAAAAAGTTGTAAGAGAGAAGGTTATAACTGTGAATGCCCACATTAGAAAAATAGAGAAAGTCCAAATAATCTGATGATATATTTCAAAATCCTATAACAAGAACAATGCAAACCCAAAACAAATAAAAGTAGGGCCGGGGATTTAGCTCAGTGGTTTTGCCTCCTGCTGTGCAAGCACAAAGACCTGAGTTTGATCCCTGGTACCAAAAAACAAACAAACAAACAAAAAACAAAACAAATAAAAGTAAGGAAATCATAAAGATCAGAGTAAAAATTAAAGAAATGGAGTCTAAAAAAATAAAAAATAAAGACAAAAATCAAAGGATCAAATCAAAGGGCTGAATTCTTCAAAAGAATAAACAAAATAGATAAATTTATCAAAAGAAGCAGACTCTTTGCAATATAATTAGAAATGAAAAAGGTAAAATCACAATGAACAATGCTAAAATCCAGAAGAATATTAGTTATCACATCAAAAATCTGTATTCCAATAAATTGGATAATCTAGATGAAGAGAATACATTGCTAGACACATTTGAACTAGCAAAACTGAGCTAAGAAGCTATAAGAAACTGAACAGACCAATAAAAATAAATTGAGACAGTAATAAAAAGAAAAACTCTATGAACTAAGAAAAGCCTGGGACCTAATAGATTCACCTGTGCATTTTACAAGAACATAAAGAAATATCTAACACCAGTATTCCTCAAAATCTTTAAAGAAATTGAAAGGGAATGGACAGAGTGGATTGCATTTCTGGAAGCTAGCAATACTTTGATTCCAAAACCAGACAAGGACTCAACAAAATAAGAGATATGCAGACCAATCTCTTTAAGTGGAATGAATCAGATCCAGAAGGTTAAATATCACATCCTTTCCCTATATGGAAAAACCAAAATATAAATAATTTAAAGAGTAAAATAAAAGAGAGATGATATGAAACAAGGTGGTAGATTTTTGGAGATAGGGAAAGGAATGTAGACAAGGGGGAGACAGGGAGGTTAGGGAGAGAAAGAGGATCAAACAGATCAAGATATATTTATAATCACAAACATATGCCAATAAAATAATGGAATAAGCAAATAAAAAGGAACAAATTAAGTAAAATATTTTAGTTATAAATAAAAATATGTTCTTATTCAACAAACTATTACATCTACAGCTCACATCTTGTTTTACTCTTCCTAATTTTAATCACTTCCCAAAGCTACTTCAAAAAGTAATGTAATTCAAGTTCTGTTCCCTTGTGGTACCATTGTGTTACCACACCCGGCTCCAGCTACTCCCTCTTTGAAAACCAGTCCTGGGAAGATGAGGGTTATTAGGAAAGAAGTCAGTTTTATTCAAGTGACAGCATTCTGAGAAGATGAGATTATTTTCTCAAAGACCTCTCTGAGGGAAGTGGGCACACACAAGTTTTAGGAGAGACAAAGAAAGAGCAAGAGGATAATGAGCAGAAAAGCATTCTGCTCAGGCACCTTCTTTTTTCCCTTTTCTTTTCTTTGTCTGAGCTGCATACTGACCAACCTTGATCTCCTGGTGCAAGTTTTTGTGATTTTTCTCTCAATGAATATATTACTTTTCTTCAAGTCAAAACTTATAGCAATTCATATTCTTTGTGTTAGTTAATATACAGGAAGAAAGAATAAAAGGAGTATTACACATTCTGAAGTTATCGAAAGGTCACTAGATGTTCTTGGTTCTGTAAATTCATGCAAAGATTATTGAAAGTTAATAATCATTTAAGTGCAGCTTGTCCTTAGAATTTAGAATGCTAAGCAAAGGTAAAGAAAAACAAAGCGTTTTTTACAAAAGGACAATTTCCAAAGGATGAGTTAACTCACTAGAAGGATCAATAATATATTTATCTGCTGTGTTACATTCAGAATTAGTGATTTTTAAAGCCAACCGAAAGCATCTGGAGCTAGAGAGCTTATTTATGTCATCTCAGTTACAATTATTTTGAATATTCTATTTAAATGCAGTATATAAATCATCAACTGATAAAGAAGAGACCCAGATCATCCTAACCTTTAGACATTATCCTAGAAATGGATTTGTTCATACTCAAGTATCTGGACTGGAGTTTGTATTAGTTTCCTTGGGCTGTTGTGTTAAACTAATTTATGATTTAAAACAATTAAACTGATTGTTTTGCAGTTCTGAAGACCAGAAGGTCAATAGCGAGGTGCTGACAGTCCCCCATTCTCAGCAAAAACTCTAGAGGAGATTGTGACTCCTGAATTTTCAGCTTCTGACTGCTGTCAGCATTCCTGGTCTTGTGGCTACACCTGTCAGTCAGTACCTCTGACTTTACATGATTTTCTCCACTTCTCTGTATCTCTCTCTTTTGTGCTTCTCTAATAACTTCTCTAATAATGATACTTAAGGGACTTAAGGTCTTTTTTTCCCAATAATTCACACTAGTTTCATTCAAAGTCTTTTTTTTTTTTTTGGTACTGGGGACGAAACTTGGGACCTTGCGCTTGGGAGGCAGGTGACAGTACCACTGAGCTAAATCCCTGGCCCTTCAAAGTCTTTTAATTATACCTATTACATCTACTGAGACCTTTGGTTAAGATAAGGTAATTTTTTTCAGGTTAGGGAATTAGGACATGGACTTTTTTTTTTGAGTAGAAAAAATTTATTGAGAGAAAGTTAGCTTCTGCCTAAGAGAGACAGAAAGGGGACTGGAAAGTGGGTTACCTGCTCACTCTGCTTCTCAAAGGTGTTTCATGAGACAAAACCACGAGGTCAGGTGGATTCGAAGTGAAACAAAACTATAGTCAACTAATAAGACTGCAACTGGTAAGATTGAGTAATACTGATCCAATGAGAAATCACAAGGTGGACAAAACTATAAACAATATTATGACAAGTAAGTTGCTTAGGTAATAGTGATTAAATGGGGATCCAATGGAGAAACAAGTCACATAGCAAGTGTTCATGTTCTCTAAAATCGAAGAATGAATTCTAGGAACAATGGAGGTTAAGAGTAGGAAAACTTTATTGAGAGAAAGAAAGCTTCTGCCTAAGAGAGACAGAAGAGGGGCTGGAAAGTGGGTTACCTCAGGCCTGGTTAGGACGCTGACATTTTAAGGGGAGGATATTGCTCCCCTTAACGTATTACAAAGACCAATGGAATAATTGAGAGTACACTGAAAAACTAGGTAGAAAACAATATTTATTAAAAGATAAGCTTCTAACAAGTATGAGAGAACTGTACATTTTCCCATGTACTGTTAAGACACCATCTGCAGCAATTATTTAGAAGTTAGACTCAGAAAATATTTTTATCTGCTAGAAACATTTTATTACTGACATTGTTTAGAATAATCTGCCCATGGTGATTTTAAAAGATAATTCTAGTTGATTTTATTGGTGCTATTAAATTCTTGTCATTCGGGGTATTCCTTCTTTTCCAGTGACAAAGTTAAGGAGACGTCTCTCTCTTTCCTTCATCTACCCTTGCTACCACAATCTCTTGGGACTTGGCCCAGGATAAGAGCACATTATCCAGGGTTTATTCCCACTTCTGCTCTATATTTTATCAAAATTTTGAGTTATCTACCATCCTAAAAAATCCACAATAGTCAAAAAGACAGAGAAGAATGAATGATGGAAGCAACTGACACATGACCTTGTCATACTGCCTTCTCCCCAAGTTTTCCCTATATGTTCACAGATTCCCTGAGAAACCTAAATGTTTTAAACCATCTGGCCCAAAAAAGTCTCACTGCTTCCTGCTCAGTGTTTCATATCCCTTCCCTAAGGCACACCACACTTTGGGAACACTGATGTAGAAAATGAAAATCTTTATCTAGGGCTTTTGCAAGTTAGTTACAATGTGTTCCCAGTGCCAGAAGCAGAAACATTCCCTTAAGGCTCAATTATTTCCCAAGTGCTTCACTTGACTGGAAGCTTAAGATATTTTTCCTTAGGGTTTAAGTTTCAGAATCTGCTTAGTTCAGTTAGGCTGAGCAAGCTGTGATGACATCTAGGTCTCAGATTCAATCCCTAAACCCACTGTAATCCACATAGAAGGCTCAGGAGATTACAATATACAGGCACTCAGTGTTGTCTCTTGTTTGATCAAAGAACACATAGTTGTAGGTTTCCCCAGCACCACCCCTACCTAGCAAAAGCCATCTTACCTGGCTTTTCACAGTCAACCATTAGACGTACTCTATTCCAAAGTTAAAAGTAAAAGATCTCTTTTAAAAAGCGAGTTTTTTTGAAAAAAAAAAAGCTTGCAGACTTTGCGAGATATTTATTCACTGAGTTATTAAAGTTCCTCATTTGTTCATGTTTCATTTTTCATTCACTTTAAAGAGAACTAAAAAACCCTTAAATGAGAACTGTTTCTGCCACTGAGTTTCAGTTCATCTTTCACAATTCCATTTTTTTTTTAAATTGGGGATCGAACTCAGGACCTTGCATTTGTCAGAGAAGAGCGGAGCCACTAAGCTAAATCCCCAGCCCAATTTCATTTCTTATATGTGACACACAATAGCAATTTTGCTCCTTCTACAACAAAGGTTCTAAAAAAAAGTTTATATATTGTTTTGCCTTTGTGACAACTTTCAATTTGTTTTATCATACATATGTTTTCAGGCAAATCTAAATTATGACTTTGAGGAAGATACAAAATTAATTTGCTAAATCATCCCTTTTAGATTTACATATTTAAAAATAAAGCCTTGAAGATAAAGAAGGGAAGATGTAAGTGCTCCTAATGGAGATAGTAAAAATGCATAGGATCAACTATGATCTTTAACATTTTTTCTTAATACCACTCAGATATGTCAGCATCCAGTAATTAGCAGGAAAATTACCTGGAAATTAATGCACACAATTTAGTTACATTTAGAAGAATGGATAAGACAAAAAAGGAAAATATATGCATTCCTTATTTTATGTCATATTTAAATAGATGGCATATTACCTCCTTTAATCATCACAGTAATTCTGGGGATGTGTATCAATGTTTCCTCTATTTTATAGATGAGGGACCTGCTACATCAATACCTTCAATAGTAAGCTTTTATTGGAAATATTTTTTAACCACTGATATTGTCTATTTATTTGTTTACATTTTAATTT
This sequence comes from Heterocephalus glaber, assembly GCF_000247695.1. Next base: position 6,017,098 of record NW_004624767.1, on the reverse strand, counting down.
TGTCTGCTCTATACTCGTCTATAAGCTCGGTGAGGGCAAGGAACATGTCTCTTGCATACTCATCTCTTTGATTTCATAACATGTTCCCAGTGTTTGGTACAAAATGTCTGATAAAAGTGCTTAAATTTTATTTGAGTAAATTAATTGGTTTGATGCTTTAGTATTAGAAAATAACAGTGCTGAGCCTCAGACCTCTGTCTCTGATAAGAAAAACTCATCATTATTATTCTACCTTTGTACATTTGCTTCTTAACAAAACTGCATTCCTGCAAGGTGGCTTTCTAGATGGTGTTGTAAAAGCACATGAATACATGCGCATGATTTGATTTCTGGGCAGTTTGACAGTACCTTCAAAATGACATTTTTCACCCATCCCAGGAATCCTGCCGTTAATCATGCAGAATGCCCCAAAGCTCACCTACTATAGCTACAGTTTGTCCTTGTAACTCATTTATTTGCCTAATTTGGGTCAGGATATTGGAACCCTGCGAGCCATTAAGGAGACCTGTTTTAGCAGCAGGCTACAAATGTAACAACTGTGGAAACAGATGCCTTCTAAATTTGACAGCATAATGCATACATGTGTGCGTTATATGAAATATTTCATTAGATGGCTATCCTGGCTAAAAGAGCACGCCCATTAAATGGGGTCAAACTATACAGGAGTTTCATAAATTCTGCCTTGTTGATTGATTCATATGAAACGCCCTTGGATCTAATCACGTCTCAGCTCACACACACACACACACACACACACACACACACACACACACACACATACTGGCTCCTGCATAAGGCTGTGATGGTGCTCTGTACATTTCCATAATTAACAGGTGTGTACATTTCTCTTCATATTATCAACCGTCTCTTAGTCCCATCTTTTCAGAGTTATCCATCAACTCTGAAAACTACTTACGGTGCTGTGACCCTCACAGCATGGGGTCCGAAGCCAGGAAGAATTGTGGGAGATGAAGAAAAGACGACAAGATCAAGATTCTCTTGATAGCTGGGACCAGGTGGAACCATAGCTTGTCGGGAGCTAATGGCCGCCTGGAGCACCACAGGGTCTTTATTTATAGAGGAAGGCGAACAGGAAGAGAAGGCGGGGCAAATAGCACTATGTGGCCTACGTGGCCTGGGAGGAACATAGTAAAGCATCATTGTGATCCGGGCATGCGCAGGAAGGTCACAGGGAAGGATACAATGTAACTGTCTCCCCTCTACAGTATGGGTCTCTAATTTATGGAGAAGAAAGGGAGAGCAGCGAAGAGACGAAGGGCCGTCTTCGGGCTCGGCCTGCGGCACCATGGAACCTTTCTTTCATCAAAGACCAACCCCTGGATGATTAAAAAATCGGCTCCATGTCAAGTTTATATTCTGCCACCTCAACCTCTAACATAAAAATTAAAAATATAAACAAATAAGTGAAGAACAAGACTAGGTTAAAATGTATTTTAAAATTATACTATGTAGAAAGAAGAGTAAAAGTGAAAGTAAAATAATGTCGAAAGCTGGCATATGTGACAGTGGAAGACCGTTGCTCACAGAATAAAAATGGACAATGCCAGGGACTCATCTGTCTTAGTCCATGTTTTCGTTACTATAACAAATTAGCTGAGGTTGGGCAGTTCTGCAGAAAGGACACTTACACAGCTCACAGTTTGAAGGGTGAAAGTGGAAATGCCATATCCCCAGCTCTCCCAGGGGCACCCTTGGCTCTATCATCTCTTGGCAGATGACACCACCATGATAACAGGGAATGTTTAAGGAAGAAGCCAAAAGGTGAGAGAGGAAGCCAGAGAAGGGGCCAGTTTGGACATCCCAGTAGGCTTTGCATTTTAGTTTGTACCACTTCTTAATACTACCATAGAGGAACTAAGCTCCCAAACTGTAAGTCTTTGTGGAGCATGATCAAACCTCGATCTCATGTTCTTTTCACACTGCAAAAATAATCATTTCATCTTCAATATTCCCAATGTCTTAACTTGTTCCAACATCACTTAAAAGTCCAAGTTTAAAGTCTCTTCTGGGTCCTAAGGCAAATTCTTCAGCTGTGAACTAGTAAAGGTCAAAAAACAAGTTATATCCATCAACAGAGGAATGTATAAAGACAATTTGATATTTACAAACAATGGAGTACTACTCTGTCCTAAAGAATGATAAACTTGAAGGAAAATGGATGCATCTCGAGACCATAAAATTAAGTGAAATAAATCAGACAAATAAGCTTTAATATCACATGGTTTATTTTCTATGAGAAACTCAAATTACAAATAATGGGCAAAATAAAAGAGAAGTAGGGAGATAGGTCTTTCACGAAGAAGAAGGGGATCAGAGATGCAGGGAGGTGACAGGGAGGGGAGAGAAAGGGGACAAAGGAAAGGAATTAAGTTGGTTTACTAACATGTGCCAAGGGTGCCCAAGAAATGTGAACATTATGTATTGCAAATATGTACAAAGAAGGGGAAGGGATCAGAAGATTGGTGGAGTGAGGGAGAGCAGGGAAAGGGATGAGACAAAAGTAATTAAAAGGTATCATGGATGTGTACTAATTCCTGGCTGGGCTTTTACTCGATTCGTTGCCATTGTATTCCACCCTGAGAGAAGAGTCACTATGTGGAAATCATAAGTTAGTCCTAGGAAAAGGAAACAGGAGCTCCAGTGTTCCTTTGCATAAGCAATTCAGTTATCCTGCTAGAAGGGGGACACATTAGTTTTGCTCATTACTCATTGGGCCCTATTGTCATTTGCCCCAGACACATAAGGGAAGCTTAAGTCAGTGCACCCCAGGTCTCTGTGTCAAAAGTATTTCAGAAATGCCTGGCTCTTTCTGCTGGTGCCTAAGAGTTCTCTAAGCCCTTGGTATAACCTGCCTGACAAGCAGCAGTCAGTCTAGTAGGGGCCTCGGGCCACGTGGTAGCGTTTGCCAACTGCCAGATGTGTGAAGGGGCGGAGGAAAGACTGAGAGACAAATGACCAAGGAGTGGTTGGTCTGAGAGTAGAAAGTGGTCACTTGGATGGCAGGGGACCTTGAAGTCCTTGTGCGAATGGGAATCTGCCACAGTCTCCATCCTGAACCCATTCACTGTGAATGTTGGAAATCTCAGAGTTTTGTTTCAATATGTATTTTTCATTTAATAAAAATTATTCTTTGAATTGATTTTTGACTAAATGGTGAATTCTGCTTTTTATATTTGCTTATTTTGTTTTCAATACTTTTTTGGGGCCGTACAGGGGCTCAAACTCTGGACCTCGAGGCTGAGAGGCAGGCAGCGGCACCACTGAGCTAAATCCCTGGCCTCTATTGTTTTTTTTTTTGAAGATTCATTAAAATCCCGAGATTCGACTTAAATTCTTACAGCCTGTTAAAACATTTATGACTGCATCAAAATATATATCCTTCTGACTTTCAACTTTCTAGGGCATATCAGTATCTTAGTGTGGTCAAAGTAAAATTTGCACTGGGCAAAATTAAACAAGTAGGAAGACACAACTGAAGGCCATTACAATAGAGAAGAGAACTATCTGGGAGCTCTGCAGTGACAAAGGACAGTTGAGTTTTTTTGCTTTTTTGGTTTTTTTTGGTACCGGGGATCAAACTCGGGTCCTTGCGCTTGCACAGCAGGCAATGAAACCACTGAGCTAAATCCCCATCCCCCGGACAGGTGAGTTTTTAAGAGCTAGGGTAGAGGAAGGTCTTAGATCACAGGCCACCTGTGTTTGCTGATTACCCTTACCCAGAGAAAAGTTAAAATTTCTAATATCTTCATGGCAGGAGTTAATTCCACTTGCTGCAAACCTAAGCAAGGCTTTCTCCTCCACTGAGGCCGAGCGAAGGGGCTCTAAATGGTCCTTGACGATGACATGTCAGAGAGCTGGCTCCCGGGTCCTTGAGAAAGACTATACCGAGTCAAGCTGAAGACGTGTAGGCTATCTTGTCTGTGCCCTGTCTGCTTTAGTGATGTTTATGGTTCTATCATATTTCTTAATATTACACAGTTAACTTCATGAGTGCTTCAAACGTGCCTTGCTTCTGTGTGTGCCTCTTGAATGGGCAAAATAACTAAAAAAAAGAACAGTAGAGCATAAATTGAATAAAAGTAAATATTAAGCAATGCTAATCTGTGCATGAAAGGATGTGTGTGTGTGTGTGCGCGCGTGTGTACATATATTGGTGTGTAGTACATCGCATTTCAACTCATCTAAGTGCTGTCCTTCTTCAAAGCCTCATTTGCCCTCTGTAGCATATGAGATCACCTAATAATGTTTGAGGAATCCACTCTAATATTCTGACCCCTAGATGCCCCTACAACCCATATTAATTGCCCAATTTATTGACATTGCTCTGGAAGCAAGTGCCATTTTCTCAAAGCAAGGATATGACAGAGTCAGTGGACAGGGCCCAAGAAAGTCCTCAAAGTCCAGATGGGGAATCCAGACTCATCCCACCCATAGGCAGGTTGCAGGTTTGCTGACTTCCATCACAGAAAAAGAATACTCAGGATGCAACAATGTGAGGAAGAATTTTAAAAGTAAACACTCAAAGAAATAGTATGGAGGCTCTCAAAAGAGAAAGAGGTGTCTTGTGGCCTTGAGCTGGATATATTTATGGGGATTTAGTGGATGAAATATGTGAAGCTTGTGAATCTATGCAAATGGGAAGCTCAGATGAAGGGTGGGAAGTTTTTCTACAGGGGAAGAGGAATAGTCCATTTATAAGCAATTACTACCACAGGTTGTAGAACTGTAGTCCATCTGTTAGAGATTTTACAGGGGCGGTCTATTCACAGGGGAAAAGTCCAATTTACCAATAAAGGGGCAGACCAAGCCCAATTTATAAGTAAGAGGGAATGCATCACCCTTACTGTGTCTTTGAGGACATAAAAAATCTTGACTAGTTTTTTGACCTGAAGCTGCAGTTTTTATTAAATGTTCAATTTTAAAATTATATTTTTTCGGGCCTGGGATTTAGCTCAGCGGCATCGTGCCTGCCTTGAGAGCACAAGGCCCTGAGTTTGACCCCCAGTACCTCAAAAATATATGTATCTTTTTCTTGTTTCTTTTCTATATATCTTTGTGATTTTTTTTCCAACCTCAAGAAAAAGAGGCTAAGTGAGGTACTTCCCAAAAGCACATGCCACTGAGGAGAGAGACTGTTCATGGTCCTCTCCTAATTTAGCCTTAGGAGTCAGTCCGATCAGTACAGAAATATCTCTGTTGGGGCGAATACAAGGTACGCTGTCCAAGGCTTCCCCAGACCTTCTGGACTGCTTGCTGTGACTAATTACTTGTCTGAGAGAGAAGTATCCCAATATTTCCTGTATTGCCTATCCCCTCAGATTTATGACTCTAAGATGTTGAGTGTCAATGATTTTCTCCTGAAATGAAAGTTAAGAGTAACAGAGCCATTGAACTAGCCACATGACAAATGGAAAAATAAATAAACAAAACCAAACAAAAAAATTAGGAGTAATCGTGCAAGGCCCTCCTGAAGATAACCTTTTCATGCAGCATTGAAAATGCTTTTTTCTTCTAGCTCTGATCATTAAAGTCTTTGCTTAACATAAGACTAAGAAATAAACAAACTAAATCCCCACAAGGGATATAAACATTATGTACCGAAACGTGTACTAATAAAAAATTTAAAAATAAACTTGAAGAAAAAGAAAACAGTGAATATGCAAAAGAAAGTCAGTCACTCTGGAGGGTCTTGCAAATACACTGGTTATTTCAAAGGATAAATCAGCTTCAACTACACCTTGGATTCAGGGCAGGGTAATCTCATCTGAAGTATTCTCAATTCCAAAAGGGCAACATATCGAGTTTCTGTTTTTGGAATTATAGCCAGGAAGGACTTGCTCAACATTTTATTCATACAGTAAACACAGCCAAGCTTCTCAGAGGCACTAATCCCTCCGGAACTCTTTGCCTAGAATGCAAATACAAGGACCCTTGCCTACAGCAGGACAATAAAATAGTCTTCTTTATAGAAACAAACTCAAGCCCTTTTTTCTACTTTATTTCCTCCTTCATGTGCCTTCCATTGAAATAGAGTTACCTGAAGAAATTATGTTCATATATATTCTATTTGCAGGATAAATCAAATGATATAAATGGTGCTCTAAGTTGAATCGTATTCCCTATAAGATATACTGAAATCTTAACACCCATGTCTGAAACTGCGATGTTATTTAGAAATATGTTGTTTGTGGATGTAATCTGGTTGAGACAAGGTCATATTTGATTAGGTGGATACGAGTCTAAGACGGCAATGGCTTTTATAAGCAGAAACAGAGACGCGAAGAGTATACCAGCTGATGCCCCAGAGAACGGAGTTAGTGGGAAGACAGCCTCTTGAAGATGGAGGCCAAGACTGGACTTGGACTGCTACAAATCGAGAAATCCTTGAGGCACTGGAAACTGGAAGAGGCAAAGGAGAAGCCTTACTGCACGCTCCACAGGAAGCAAGGTCCTGGCAAAACACTGATTTGGGACATCTTGGCTTGAAAACTGAAGGATAAATTTGTGTATTTATAAGGCACCACGTTTGTGGCACTGTGCTTGGGTGGCTTCAGTGAACTGATAAAATGTTGAGCTGCCTTTCAGCAAAAGAAGCTAGGAAAGGCCACGGTAATGCTGGTACTGAATATAAATTATTGTTTTGGTGAACTTGAATTTCCTCCTCCCTTCCGATTGTAGGTACTGCCTGGTGAAATGCAGGTGCCTGAGAATTCTCAGCTCCAATTCCAGCTCTGTTCTACATTGGCTGGATTATCTCAGGCTCCTGATTTTAGCTCTATAGTTTTGATTCCTTTTGTAAAAATCAGTGCAATGATAGCTACAGGTGAAGTGTGGTTTTGTTTGTTTGTTTTGGGATTAAAAGAGATAGCATATGTAAAATGTCTGTCATATTAAACTTTTATTCAGTGAATGTCGGTTTCTTCTTTCTCTCTCTTCTTTTTTTCCCCTAGGCAGACACCTTCTCAACAACTAATCTCCCCCGAGGTTTGAGCTGATAATAGCTTCACATTTTATATATCCCAGAGATATCTGTAATTTAACAGACAACCCTTGAAGGCAGAAAAGCCCTTGAGGCCAAAGCAATGAATTCTAATAGAAGACTTCAGGCCTTTTGATAGGCACAGGAATAGTTATTTTTTGAACTGGAGAACTTGGCAGAAGGCATTTGGATCATCCCTAAAAGGCCCCTGGCCTTACTCATGCAGTCATCTCTGCTTGCTAACAATTTTATTTTAGAAAATTGATACTTATTATTTCCAATCTGCTGCTCCTTTTATGCATTAGTCAATTACTCTTGCCTTTGTTTATTCACTCTTTCAATCGGTTTATAAGTACATATTCCATGTAACACATTAAGACAATTGTCAAGATGAACCTAGCAAAGTTGCTGTTCACATTCAAGATTAGTCCAGTGGAGAAGAGGAGATGCTCCCTTAAATAAATGATAAAAGTTAGAAAATTCTGAAATACAAAGTTGCATTTTTTAATTTAAGCAACCATTTAATCTCATCACCATGTCTATTTCTTAACTTTCTTCATCTCTGTATTTTTTCTTTTCATCTCATATTTTTCTTTTCTTCGCTTCTTTCTCTAGCTTCTCTCTCTTTCATTTTTTAAAATATTGGTGAGTGTAAGAGCTCACATGTATGTGTGTATATGTGTGTTTATGTCTGCCTGTAGTTGAAACTCATACATTTTTGTCTAAAATGTTCATACTATTCCCATATCTGTATCTTCTCATGGAACATTAATATTAGTATTTCACTTCCATTAATGCAAATATATTCATTCACTGCACATTTTCAGAGCATCTCGTGAATGTTAGGCATCATGTGAAGACATTTCATCTCTTCTCTGTTTCCTCTAACCTCTATGGGATCTCCCCAAGAAATTAAGCATTTTTAGACATTCTTCTGTTGAAATAATTGCTGAATTTAGACTTAGTAAACTTGATTTTATGCTTTTCCTGTCTTTTTCATTACTTGTCAGATTCTTCATTAGTAGTAGTAATAATAATAATAATTTATAATAACATACTTTTAAAGCATTTATCTACTAGATGTAATGATTAAAATACAAGGAAAATCAGAGAGTAATGCAATGGATCATATATTTAGGCTTTTTTATTTTTAATATAGGCTCATATATCAGAAACAATAGCTTTAAAAATCAAAGGAATTCATCTGTAAAAGGTTGGTGGTTCTGAGCAAATAAGAAAATGGACACCTTTGCAGGGGGGTGTGGAGAAAGTCTATTTAATTGATTTTAACACTAAACCCTGCACTGTGGCTCAGTTACAGGGCTGGCCCTTGTGTGGCAACTGCCTAGCTGTAGTCCTAAACCATCCAAACTGGCAAAGGTGCCCATCTACACACACCAGCATAGCTGGAGGAACCTGAACTGGGACACAAGTTGCCTTTGGCTTTGAAATTCTTGGGGAGAAATAATTTCTGTTTTCATGCCATAGATGTATAAATAAGTAATAAATCTACTGAAAAACAAAAAGGACGGTGTATAAGAAATCAGGTGTAGAGTAGATGCCTTCCCAAAAGGTTGAAAAAATAAAGAATTATGTCTTAGGGAAATTATATGGGAATCAGCCAGGCTGGGGAGGGGAAGGAGATTAGAATACAAAGGCCCATGACCTTGGAAAGCTGGGAGATGGAACACACCAAGGGACTGGAGGAAACCACACATACAAAGGGTCGGTCGGATTGAGAGGCAGCTATGTGTTGTCACCATGATCACAAATTTACATGGCTGTTAATCACTGGCTATAATTTTGGAGACAGTGTCGGCATCTTAACTCTTTAGCATGCTAATATCATTCCATAGCTGCCTGCTAAACACTCATGAGATTCTGAGCAGAAATGAACCCATGTGTGTCCTCTTTGATGATCCTCTACCAACCAATGTATGAAAATCTGTCTCATTTTACAGCACAGAGTAGTTATTCACCTTCCCCAAATATACCTGAAGCATTTAAGATGCTGGGAAAGAGAAGACTCCAAAACCTACAATGAAAACAGACTGGATCCAAATGCAACTTACCCGTGAAAGCTATTTTAGTTTATGTAGAACCCTCACCCATAATACATTAACTTCTGAAATAATGCAAAAGAATGTGTCAGTGTATATGCAAATTCAGAATAGTGTACCGCAATAATACACTCAGATGTCTCATGGTAGAGTAGCACATCTAGAGATAAACACATCTTCCTCACATGTTAATATCCTTCAACATAGATACTACGGTCTCAACGAATGGTGCTTTGGGAGAGAGATTATCCATCTGAAGCAGTTTAGTGATAAAAATTACCACATAATTTTCATGGTGACCTCTAAACTCATTGAGGACACATTCAGAAGCTCTTCTATTCCACAGAAGAATGGTGAGCAGGATATCAATAGGGAGTATAAGTCGTTCCAAAGGTAAACCAACAATACATTTCATCCCACATTTAACATGCTCTTCTACAATGTGACTTGCCATACTGTTTCGTTCTCCTCTTACTCTGTTAGACAGGAAAGCATTCTTTCCTATGGGTTATGGAGATGGCTGGACACAAACACTAGACAGATGCAATCAATAGCATTCAGTCAAACATAGGTTCTCACAGCGTTCAGCAGGACTCCATCATACCTCGTCACATGGGGTTTGCGCTTCAGAACAGAGTAGAAGGGGCTGTGAGAGATGAGCTTGTCTTACCAAGAAGGTGATGTGCACCCTGGCTCCTTCAGGAGGATGTGATTGGTTTGCTGGAATAACTACATTGTGGCAGTATTCTGCAACCCTGCTTGGAGAGACGCACGAATCGTTCCTGGTCCCCTTCAAAAGAGGGATGGTCAGGTTAGAGGAGCTGTTAGGCACTCTTAGGGATGGTGGGAGCAGGATGAGTAGGGCATCTTGCAATTGAAATTTTCAAACCCTTCTTAATTTTTCCAGCTCTAAAAGGAGCTCAAAAAACACAGATTTTTTTTCCTTTATATTCTGTCATTTTAACACCAGATGTGCTTTTCTATTTCAACCACACTGACCAATTCTCTGACATCAGCTTGGTGTCCTACAATTCGATTCAGTTCTAAAACCACCTAGAGTTGGCAAAAATTCCCCAAATTGAGGGCCCAGTGCCTCAAGACTACCCTCACCTCAGATGTCAGTTGGGCTTCCTGTACTTCTGACAGAGCAGCAATGGATTGGGACTTCCACAGCCTTCCCTTGGGCTCATTTGCAAGAATGGATCAAAGAACTGGGAAATAGTATACTTATGTTAACTGGACTACTAAGTAGGATGGAATAAAAACATGTACAAGTAGTCAGATGAAGAAGTACTTAAGATATTTTTTATAGTCCAGAATGACCACATGAATCTTCTACTATATCAGGTTCATTGTTAATCTTCTATGCTATCAAAATCTATTCCTGACTCTCGGATTTGATCGATCAATTCTGTGCTTGAAAGAGAATATATTTAGGGAAAAGGAGGTATATATTTACTGGAGTTGGGTCTATCACAGATTTGCTTTGCTTACCTCTCTACTTCTGAAGATATTCACCTTACAATGGGGCTGTTTGGGCAAGAGTTCCTAAAGGTCATTTATGCTGTATAAGTCTAGAGACCTATGAGATATGTTTGTTGAAAATCTAGATTTTAATTTGAAGGAAGAAGAGGATACACCTACATATTACATTTTAAAGGTTTATGTCCATGAAAAGATTGCTTAATTTCTCCACACAATTTTTTATCCTATGTTGTAGTTACGAATCTCTGTCTTTCAATATATGTATCAGTGTCACTTGTCAATAATAGAACCAATCTGTTTAGCCTATAGAGAATGGTAATCTTTTAAAGAATAACAGATGGTGGGTCATAAAAAAAGCACAGTCAGCAAATAAGGAAAGTTCCCCCATTGTCAGGCATTAGTTCTACATCGATGGTCATACCATCATGGGACCTTTATGGTTAATATGAGGATCCTGTCAGCCTACATCCCCTAGGTACCATTCAGGCTAATGAATGACTGCTGCTGTCACTGGGCAGGTTCCAGTATCTTTCTGTTTCACCTTTAAAGTGACAAAGAGAAATACCCAATTGTCCAAGACTGATTCATGAGCCTGCACAGTAGCTTTCTTGTGAGTGAGACACAATATTCAACAGCCACAATTTAAGAGTAGAAGCTTAATTTAGCTGACAGGGATTCAGTCCATGGTCAGGTGGCTCCAAGGCAGCAGCATTGTGGTAGAAAATGTGGTAGAGCAAGCTGTTCAGTTCATGGCAGCTTGGAAGCAGAGAAGAGAACCGTGTCAGAGAGAACTGAGCACTTGACCATACATACACCCTGACATCACACCTCCATGACCTACCTAGATACAATGCAAAGCATGCTTTCCTAATCTGCTGGGTGATTCATAATCCACTGAATTTGACATTTTAGGATTGATGGTCTCAGTAGCAATGATAGGGAGGGAATATGTGATCTTTATTTTTTTAATGATGGGTGACTCACAGACTGGAAGCCCCATAGTAAGTCAGCTTTGTGTTGGGATGCTAAGAGGAGAGTCAGTTCCCAAAGTTATCTGTGGCATGTCATGCCCGACACATTAACAGGAACCCATGCTTTAGCAATTATATTTAGCAACTGTATTCCACTGTCTGGCTACCCCCTGACTGGGATGTTAAAATATCCAAGTTCACAAGGATGCTAATGAGTCCTAAAACATCCAGAGCTTCAGGATTCATGAAAAGCAAATAAAGCCAATGGCCTGAGCTCAGCATGGGCCAAAGAGAGTTGTGGCTGGAGGTTTTAATAGCACTATCTGCAAAAGCTGCAGCTTTTGATATTGCTATCCCTGGCGGGGCCTCTGCCAGGTAATCCTCCACCCTCCAAAATCCATCAGAAAAATCCACATCAGAGATAGTGAGCAGCTGCTAGTTGGAGCTCTCTGGCACTTGGGGTGAAAGTTCTGCTTAATTGTTCTTGGTAATTGCTGCCTCCAGGGCGCTAGCCTAAAGAAGTTGGTGCTTTCCTCCTCTGTTGTTAATCCTCTCCTTACACCCTCAGACAAAACACTTCGAGGTGAGACAGGTTTCTCTCTTCATTAATGGTAGCCCTCACTGTTGTCCACCAAAGTGTGGAATCCAAACTTCTTTTTGTCTTCTTCGAATATATCAGATATTTACATACACATTCTCTCCTTTGAAACTCGAAGCTTCAGTTGAGGAAACCAGTGCTCAGATGGAGAAAGCTATTTTTATGCAGCTACCCAAGTGGCTGATGAGGAATTGAAACAGAGGGTTGGGTGGCTTTGTAGTTCCTGATATTTTTACTAATGCACTTCTTTCTAAACCTGCATAGCTCAGGGCATATGCAAATCTAAGTAAACGTCTGTCAGACACAGTGAAAGGAGAATTCAAAGATGGGTCCTCTACTCTCTCTCCTCAGTCTCTCTGTCTCTCTCTCTTCTCTCTTCCTGTTCTCCCTCCCTCCCTCTCTCCTTCTTCCTTTTCTAGGGGGGAGGGGCGGTTTTGAAGATCAAACCTAGGGCCTCACTCTTGCTAGGCAAGCTCTGTGCTCTTGAGCTACACCCCCCCAGCCCTATTGATACAGGAGAAATATAACTTCCAACCTGTTAAATATCAACTGAGTGGAGGAATGAAGTCACCAACCAAAAGAAGAAGGAAGAAATTAGAAGAGTTTTATTGGAAATAAGGAGAGAATAATAGCTCCTGGATTTCCAGGAAGGGTTCTGAACGTGGTGGCCACCAAGGCCTAGCCCTTTGTCAGGGATAATTTATAGAGCAAAGTCACTTCATGGGTACAACTTGGGTCAGACTGCCATCAACGTATAGGGTTACAAGCATAGCTGCATAGCCATTATTGATCCAACAGGGACAAGTCACATAGCAAAGATACATGGAAAGAACAAAGGCATTCTGGGGAATGGATGGGTCCAGATGCTCTGGTCACCCATCTGGGTAGCTGATGTATACCTGCACTCACTGGATCAGGTGGTGCTAATTATAGTGCAATTTCAACTTGCTACTACTTATCCCGTAGGGGAGGTGAGTAGGTCTTGCCATTGCATCTCTATCTTGAGGCTTGGTCTTCTTCAGATGTGTCTCCAGCTACAATTCTGATGTCTTTATGTTTTCTGCTGACTTCCTTCAGAGCTCAGTCCCTCTCTGACTGTATATTTATTTCTGTCTGACAGCTGTGCATAATACTTGATTCTTGAATGAATTAGTAAAGGTTTGAGAGAAAAGTTCCTGGAATCATGTTAATTTCCCATGAATTCATCAAAGTGCAAAGGCCATGTTTAAAAGCGTACGTAATTCCCTGAAATTAATGTTCTGCTCATAGCACAATTTCCACTGTCAGAGTGCAGTGCATTCTTTTCTTTTTATGTTACTCAGCATCCATTTGAATACAAGTTTAAAGTTTTCATTTCAGAATTACATCTCTGTCAGTCTTGACACACTTTTCAATTCTACACCTTATCCATATGGTTCAAGCCCATTACTTGAGATAAAATTTAAGCTAAAAACTTCTATCCTTTCTTGCCTTCCTTTTGCTTCCTTTATGAGAGCTAGGTCTGCTCAGGCATTTGCCTATAAATTTAAAGTGACAGCCTCTCTTCCTTAGAGGTTGTCAGCTTGCTAGTGCTCTCTCTCTCTCTCTCTCTCTCTCTCTCTCTCTCTCTCTCTCTCTCTCTCTCTCCCCCCTGCATTGGAATGAAGGATGTCCTCTCCATTCTCTTGCCCCTCCCTGCTCAGGATCTGTAAGAAGTAGATCTTTGAGCTTGTTGGTATTTTGGGATTGTGTCTGCCTTCTGAAACACCAGGGGCTGTCTCAGGACAGGGTTGGCCTAGGGCACAGAGGACAGCACAAGACAGGATGGATGCTCCCATTGCCAGAGCTATGCCCAGGCAGGCATAGTGTGAACACACAGGTCAGATAAGAGCCGCAAGAGCATCTGCCAGTACAAACAATTTCCTGTAAGGGAACCTCCTAGTCATAGGTCAAATAGCTATACATTAGGCAGGCCACCTGCCAGGTAAAAGATGTATCCTCTGAGAGACACACTAAACACATTACCACTTTCAAGCAGGTTAGGAGTGTGAGCCACTTGATACTGGAACCATAGTTCAGCTCAGGGATCTCAAAATGTGAAGCTGTAGAGTTTTGTTTTTGTTTCATTGTCATAACTGCTATTTTAAAATGTATTTTAAATTTTAAAAAATTGCTGTTGTGTTTTTAAGGAGGCTACATGTGCAGTTCCTGGAATCTGATGCTGAATGGGGAATATTGGTTTTCTCAACCAACTGAAACTCCAGGTGTCATTTATAAAATCTGTATTTTAATTTTGGCCTGGTTAGTATTTATCATGACAATAAATTGTCACTAGATCCCTTTAGTATCTTTCCTGTATCCTTCTATGGAGTCTTCTATCTTCTGCATTTCAATTATTTCCTTACTAATTACTTGCAGAATTCAAGAAAGCCTGGCTCCCACCCCGGGTGAGGGGAGCCTGATTTCTTCCTGATTTTGACTCTTAGGTTCCATCATCTTCAAAGCACCACAGATGCTTTAGAGAAAGGAGGAAACAGATTTCAAGAGATTCACATCACTTTGCCCCTGGTTTTGATCAGAGTTAAGCATGAAGAGAGGCATCCAGCCTTATTTTTTTGCATAATATTTAGAAATTGCCTTCGTTTTTATATGGTATTCACTTCCATAGCCAAGTGGTTTTTCTGTAGGGTTATAAGAATGGACCCTCAGAAGATTCAAGAACAAAGCAAGCTCCACTCTAAAATTCAAAAAAAAAAAGAAAAAGAACAAAGCAAGCTCTATTGAAGAGGAGTCAAGTCCTAGGCATTTCAGTGGTGATCATTTTGCTAGATTGAATATTATTTGAAGGTTTTTGAACTTCAAAGTCAGTAGTACCTCCTATTATTTCCAGAGAAATTCATGGGAATTTAGAGACTGGTGAGCTGATGTGGCCGGTTTCGTGGATTCTTTCATTCAACAGGATTTTAAATGTCATGACCTCAGTCATGTATCCATTCCATTTTTCTGAAACCTGAAATTGAGGTACTTATTACTTAAGGTCAAAATGAATTAAATAATATAGAAAATAGGTACTGATAAAAATGAGGACATCTTGCACTAAACTAAAATCAAAATAGATCAAAGGTCTAAATATTAAAACAGAAACCCTGAACCTGCTAGAAGAGAGGTTAGGTAGAACTCTTGAGGACATTGCTGTAGGAAAAGACTATGAACACAACCTTAGTCACGAGGGAAATATCACAAAGAATCAACAACTGGGTTCTCATCTTATTAAAAAGCTTCTGCACAGCAAGAGAAACCACCAACAGGGTGAAAAGACAACCCACAATGTGGGAAACAAATTTATCAGCTGTTCCTCAGACAAAGGTCTACTATTTTGAACATATAAAGAACTTTAAAAAATCAGACCTCCCAAATTTAAAGACCCATTCCAAAAATGAGCATCTGAAATGAACAGACATTTCTCAAACAAAGAAGTAGGAACACCAAATAAACATATGAAAAACCATTCAACATCACTGGTCATTGGAGAGATGCAAATGAAAAAAACAACACTGAGATTCCACCTCACCCCAGAAAGAATGGCTGCTATCAAGAAATCAACCAATAACAAATGCTGAAGGGGCTGTGGGGAAAGAGGAACCCTGCTCCACTGTTGGTGGGAGTGTAGACTGGTGCAACCATTGTGGAAATCAGTGTGAAGATTCCTCAAAAAACTAGAAGTCCCATTTGACCCAGGTATTCCTCTGCTGGGTATCTTCCCAAAAGAATTAAAAGCATCATACCACAGTGATATATGCACACCTATGTTTATAGTGGCTGCATAATTTGTAATACCTACATCTTGGAAACAACTCAAATGCCCATCAACTGGTGATTGGATAAAGAAGGTTTTTGTTAATATAAAATGGAGTACTACTCAGCCATAAAGAATGAGAAATTAGAGACATTTATAGCTAAATGGATGCATATTGAGGCCATACTCTTAGATGAAATAAATTGAATACACGTGTAAATACCAAATTGTCTCTCTGGTGTGAGAAACTGAAAGTGTAAATGAGGACCAAAATGTATAATAGATAATGTGAAATAGGAAGAAAAGTTACAAAGGGGAAGGGGAAGTAGGGAGAGGGGATAGGGTAAAGGAAAAAAGGAAAAGAAAAAATATGAGGAAAGAATTAAAAACAGAAGCAAAGCTTTTGTAAATAGGGAGTGGAGGAGGGGTGGAAGGGAAGGAAGGGAAATGGGAAAAAACAAGAACCAAGATATATCATGTAAAGGTACAAATTCCCAGTGATGAATGTGACCATAATGTATACCTAGAATGTACTAATAAAGTTAAATAAAAAGAATGAAGACATCTTGATAGGGCAGCCAGGAGGAATGAATAAAGCTCATGTTCAGAGACTACCATGCTGCTGAGTTCAGCCTGTCTTTGTCACCTAATAGTCTAGTGAAGTTCTTATCTGAAGTATTTTTAACCATAGAAAACTCCTCACTTTACAATGAAAGTTGAGTAGTGGCTTGAAAGTTATGTAGGATATTTATGTTCTAGAGAGGGATAAATTCTAATAAAGAGAAACAGCTTAGAAACAGGAAAATATACACTGTGGAGTATCACCAAATACAATGCTCCTTCAGATCCTGAACTTAATTCACTCCAGGACTCTGGGGAAGATGGCCCCAGTTGTGTTCCTCAACAGATAAGGAGTTCACAAAGGCATGCAGCATTTTGCCACTTGCTTCTGTTCATGGACCAAATTGTTCCCTAACAGAAGTGTTTATGAACCAAGGTATTTCTCTAGTTGAGTGTGAGGTAACTATCATCAAATGATAGAAAATGGCACTGAAATTTACACATAACTCAATTTACCAATGATGTACCTTCATCATAGATACGCCATGTCTGGATCTCAAACATGATAAAGTGGATAGTGTAGTTAATTTTTAATTCATTCTTTTGTGTTTCTCCTTCACCTGTTCTACTGATCAAAAGGTTTACATAAGTAATTTCATTGCTTGGGTGATTAAGCACCCTATACCTGAGTGAAATTGACTGCATAAAGTATTGCATCTGTGTTGTCCCATTTGCAATGTGAATGCTCCAGAAACTTAGGTAGGAAAGTAACAACACATCAAGTGCTATAGCCAAGTGCTATGGAATCCTCAGATAGTGAAAGCCAAGATAGTTTGTTATCTTCTTGGATTTTAAACTCTTCACTTCCATACCAAACCTAATAAATCAGAAACTCTGGAGGTGTGACATATTAAGGTGTCATTGCTTACCCTCTCCAGGTGATTTTGATGTATGTCCATATTTGAAAGCATCAAGTTTAGCAAGTGGAAACACACTTCCCCAATTCAATGTGATGGTGTGCTTATTTATAAAATGAGGATAATTTGTGAGCATTCATCCTGATATGTCAACCTCGTTGGGTTAAGAAAGACCTAGCAGATGAGTGGAGCACACTTCTGGGTTGCCTGCATGGATCATGGAGGTGTGACATTGAACTCTATATATGGTGTCTCTTCTACTTCCTGTCTGGTGCTCTTTCCCTGCTCTGCTCCTCACTCCCGTGAACTAAGTAGCTTTGCTCTGTTGCTATGATGTTTCTGCATTGGAGCAAGTTGACCATGGACTGAACTCCCCAAACAATGAACTAAATTAAACTTTTCTTCCTTTAAATCGTGAGTGTCTGGTATGGTGTCCAGAAACAAGAAAGCTGACTAATACAATATTAATACCTACTTCAGAGGCTTATTACCGTAATTAACGAGCCAACATTGTCTGCCCTCACCTGAGTGCTACATAAAAATGCCAGCTCTTCCCTCTAGTGGTAGAAATGGCTTAACCCTTCAGGTCAGCCATGGCCTCTTAGGTCTTTCAGAAGCATCATTTTTAGAATGACAGGTATTTTCACTTTTATACCTCAAAGCACATATTGTCACTATTTTCCTTTAATGTCTGAAAGGGATTTTCAATAAATAGCTGCTTTTGTGTCCTTAATTGACAGAAAAATATCTCTTATATTCTGATGGTGGAAAAATAACCCATTACTTCAGAGCTGCTCTTACCACCAACTTCCATTGGTGTGTTTCCTGAGTGAACTACAAATGCCACAGGCAGAATGCATTGCTTTTCAAGCAGGTCAATAATCCATCACTTCACCTTAACTTATTCCTCTGCATCCCCTAGATACAAAGAAGCTCCCTCCAAATGTATTTTTGAAATTTAAATATTCAGTCTCTGAGCTAAAATCCCTGCCTTCAATTTGTTTAATATTTGGAAGAATCTGACTCTTTAGCATTGACTGACTGCCCAAGAGGGCAACTGAAATGCTTAATCAATAACAATCACTCCTTTGGTGTGGTAGTGTCCTTCTAGAGCAAAAAGTAGATAAGGCCTTCTGACCTTCTCTTCTAATTAATTCTAGCCTTTATTAATAAGGCTAGACTTTTACAAGTCTCCAATGCTCTAAAAAACTGCATCTCTGAAGAAAGAACTTTGCCTATTTGAATTTTGCTGAAATTAATTAAAGTAAAGCCAAAGCCATAGAATGAACAATTGGAATAGGGAGATGGGGAGAGGGGAACTCCAGTGAACTGACAAGACAGCTGACAGATAGAACCTCAGACATACATTAGGGTGAATCCCCACCAAAGGTGCTCCACCCAGGCTACCTGACTCAGGTCAGCATAAGGGAATTGCAGTCATTGAAACAGGAAGAGCTAAATTGGGTTCCCAGAAGGAGTACATGTAATTCTGCATAGTATATGCAATTAGAAGCTGAGAGAACTGTCAATGATGAGACTATGTAATTTTTTCCAAGTTACTTCCTCTGCATGGACCTCAGTCCCTTCATTACACAAATGACAGGATCTTTATGTATAGTCTCTTGGGTTTCCCTCTACCTAATTACTTCATCTCTAGGAGCCTCTTCTCTCTCTGCAGATATAATGAATAAGGGGAGATTTGTGCAAGGGTCTTCTGGATAAATGCTTCTTATGCTCCCTTAGGAATTGTTCTCAGGACATCACAGATATTGCACTATGACCATGTGTACCTATGGCAGCCAATAAAAATATATCCAGATTTCAAAGGCTGAAAATCCACCAGAAGATGTATTTCGTTCTTTTTGCTTTGGACAAATTGGAAAGAAGATTAAAACAAAAATAAGCAGGAAATTATAATGCAAAACTATCCATACCAGATATACAGACAAAAGTTCATATTTTGTGAAATTTGTTTTAATTTTTAAACTCATGAAAGATACACATTATGAATGAAGTGAAATTTAATTGGCTTTATCTCCAGTTGCATCTCAGCAAAGTACCTGCACATCTCCAGGCAACTATGTTTATGAATTCAATGAGTACTATTTTAGCCCACTGCCAAATATTTCAGATAGATGGGGTAGATATATCAGTGGGTTGAATGAAAGGTGAATAAGTACCTGACAACATGGACAAAGATTGCTGATATGTGCAGACAAATGGATATACCCAACAATTCATGGTATTATCTATAGATTTAAACTGCATACATATTTACTCTAACTCTCATTCTCCATATTGCCTAGCTGCCTGAACACTTATGGTTTTGAGTCTGTCTAGGTTATAAAGAAGTCTAGTTCACTCTTTTTTTTACTGGTGCCAAGCACTACACTGTGCAAAGGTATCACATTTCATTTTTCCATTTTCTAGCATTTAACATTTAACATTTTTATGTTTTGTTATTATTAATATCATGGCTTTGAGTATTTTTACACAGATCTCTTATTGTATATGTAAAAGAATTTGTATAGGATTTGAACACAGAAGTATAATTGTTGCTCATTGAGTTTCCACACTGCCAATGTTAGCAATTATTGGCAAGTTGCTATCCAAAATGTTAGCATCACTTTGTGATGCCATTTTCCTACATGTTTGGCATTATTTGCTTTCTACTATATCAAATTTTATTTTTGTTTAAGTGACGAGTGTAAAATGCTGTGTCATTTTTGTGTATTTTGTTTGTTTTTTATTCTGGTTTGTAAATCCTAGACCAATGAAGTTGAACAGCTTTTCTAATGGTTAGTGAATATTATGGTTTGAATAGTTTGAATGCTTGTATCCTTCCAAAAATTATGTTTAAACTCAATTCTCAAAGCAATAATATTAAGATATGGGCCCCTGGGAAGAAATTAGAATATAGATGACTGCTCTTAAAAAAGGTCTCAAGAGAACCATCTCACATTTTATGTTTTTCTATCCTTTCCACCATGTAAGGACACAGCATCCATCCTTCCCACAAAACTATGATGCTGCCAAACACTGACTCTGCTGTAACAATAATTGTTGTTTTCTTGACTTCCAGAACTGTGAAATCAAGAAAGGAACTTTGTTCTTTATTCGTGATCCAGTTTCAGGTATTTTAAAGTAATTGTACATACAGGATAAGACAAATGGCATTGCAGGGCCTCTTCTATGAATGGCCTATTCATAATATCTGCATTTTATTCACATTATTTTAGTGTATTTAATAATATAAAGAGACATTTTTTGTATGTAGATATTATTTGTTTTATGTGTTATAAGGTCATTGTAATTCACCAAAGCCGATCTCTGTTGAATTACTTTAGAAAGAGCTGATACTTTGCTTGTTCTTGATGGCTCATTTCTTCAAAGGACCTCTTTACCATACTCAAACATATATTTTTTAAATCCCTTGAACAGTTCTCCTAACTCCTCATATCTAAAACTGGAGGGAAAAATCTAGATAATGAGAAGACTCAAATTAGGAGTTCCAGAATTTAAAATGTAAAATGAGGCATCATATTAGGAAGCTTTTCCTCATTATGACAAAATACCTCACATGGTCTACTGCCAAAGAGATAGAGATCTGTTTGTATTAGTGTTGGACATTTGAAGTCACAGTGCCTGCATTGTCCCCCTTCTGGTGAGGGTCTCATGACAGAGATCAGATGGCAATGATGGGAACACAAGTCAGGGCCAGCGGTTCACCCCCAACCACGAAATGGAGAGAACCAGATGGGTCTTGGCCTCATCCTTTATAATGACCAGTTGGTGAGAGCTCTGAGGACTACAAGAAAAATACCTCTGAGAGCACACCTCTAATGACCTAAGTGCTTCTCCCAACTCTTAAAAGTTCCATGCACTCCTCAATACCATTGAGGATCTAGGCTCTAATCACATTAAAATATTTTTGGGGGCGAGTGAGAAACACAATTAAATCATACCTGAAACATCACAGACCTTTAAAGAGCTCCATTTCTGCTTCTACTCCACCAGCTGTTACAATCAATACTAGCTGGCTAAAAATCTTTTTTTTTTTAATCCTTAAATGGTATCCCATTCCATTAAAAAATAGATAATAGAGATGTCTTATTCCATCCAACTACTAAAACATAAACCTCAGAAGAATTAATATTTAAATAACAAGAATTTATTGTTCATACTCTAGGGGCTGGGAAGACCAACTGTAAGTTACCAGCAGTTACCATGTCTGGTGTAGTCTACTCTCAGACCCACAAAAGCACCTTTTCACTGCATTTTTGCATGGCAGAAGCAACCAAGATGGTGTTCTTGTATACTCAGCCATCATCTTGTGGAAGTTTTGGAAGAGGTAGGCCACTCTCTGAAGCTTCTTTAACCCATCGGTGATTATGGCTGACCTGAGAGATACCAGCGAAGTCTTCTCATATACTGTTAACATGTAACACCTGATCTGGGACCCATTTATGAGCAAGAAATTAATGTCATGAATGGCCATTCACTTAATAGTTTCCAGAAAGGCTCCCCTGTTTAATACTATCATCTTATAGCTAAGTCCCTAAGTATAGAGTTTGGTCAAATACTTTCAAACTCCAGGAAAGATTTTGAAGACAGGTGTTGTCTCTAACATAATCTTTCTAATGCGTAATGGTGAGAAGTATTAGACTCATCATATAAATGACAGGAAGGAAGAGGAGCATAAGAAGGAAAATAAATTATGGAGCTACTACTATTATTCATAATTGCAATACTTATAAAAAATCTTTGTAATGGAGGTAACATCATCGTCATATTATAAGACAATATATTGTATTTCAGGGAGTTTTTTTGGAAATAGTCATAGAGCTAGACTTTATTTGAGTCAGATATGGGTTATGGTTCCAGAAGTCTCCTTCAACATGCTTTTTCTAAAGTCCTTCTTGACAGTGATCCAGAACTTGAAATCTTAACTGGATTAGCACAGTGATTATAACAAAGCTAAATATTGTCAACAAACATGAGGTTCCCTGGAATTTTAAAAACAATATTATGACCCTTATACTGCATTTTATATGCAGTCAGAATTGATGATCACAGTGATACCACAATATACAGATGAACGTTTATCTAACTATATCTGAAATACATACTTATTTTCTCAAATCATGATCATGATCTTCAATATTTTTCCTAAGGTTTTGTATATTAGTGATACCTTTTAAATAATAGTTGTATTACAATATTACTTAGATCCTACTGTGATCTTCTGTAATGATTAGTGAATGATTTTTTGATAAAACAGCACTGTTCCTTGAATATTTTTAAAATATGCTTCAGTCTAAAATATTTCACTGATGAAAGCAACTGGAGATATCCTAGATTCAGCATCATCTCAAAGACTTCACAAATAAAGGCTGGTGTGCCAAGTAGCCAGCAGAGGCACTGAGGTCAAAGACTTCTAACACTGCCTTACATCTCAAAAGTGCAATTTCTTCTTAGTTGTCCTGTCATAGTAGGACAACTATGTTATTTTATCAACAAGTATTCTGCATTCTGCCCTTGAAAGGGAGATGCTACATTGTATCTGTAAGAGGAATGAAAGTCTGATCATCTAGACACTCGGGTGTCAATTAAATGATGAAAGTGTTTTAGCGTTGTCATCAGATGGTTTAAGTAGAAAATGAGTAAATCTTAATCTGGTTCAATTGTTTTATCCAATTCATGTAGTCAAAGTAAAGTTTTAGAAGTTTACTTTGTGCAAATAATATATAAAAGGGCACTGTGAATGATATTAAAATACTCGACATCAGTCAGGCATGGTGGCACAAACCTGCCACACCAGTACCTTGGAAGACTGAGGCAAGAGGACTCCAAGATCAAGATCCACCTGGGCAAATTACTGAAAACTTGTTGTCTCCCAGTGGGAGACAAGATAAGGACAATAGAAATTATTATTTGAGGAAAAGAAAGAAAAATTTTGAAGAAAAGTGCACAGAGCCTATGGTACTAAGGTACTTGTGTGACATCAAGGTTATCGATGCATATATCATGAAAGTCCCAGAAGACGTAAAAGAAACTGGACAAAATAATAGCTGAAAATTTCTGATATTTGATAAAATACAAGAATGTAAACATTCAAGAAGCTCAGTGAAATGCAACTGAGATAATGTAAAAGAAGCTAAGGTGAGACTTAATATAATCAAGTATTGAAAAGCAATAGACAAAGAAAGAACCTGGAAACAGCAAGAGAAAATGGAGTAATCACATAGAAGGGTTCTGAGGCTATTTCCTATCAGAAACTTTATAGAAACTAGAAGACAGTGGGTATATATGTAAAGTATTAAAAGGAAAATAAAAACCCTCTGTACACCAAGAACACTTTATTTGGTAAAACTGCTCTCAAAGAGGAAAAAATTAAGGCATTCTCCCAATTAATAAACAATGAAAAATTTTATCTCTAGACCCACTCTAGTGGGAGTGATCAAGGGATTCCTACAAGTTAAAATGTAACCAATAAGCTTAATTAGTTAAAAAAAGACAACACAGTAACTAGAATCCATATAAGAAAATAATGACATCAATATATATATAAACATATAGGTATTTATACAGTTAATATTATTCAAATAATAGTTTATTACTGAT
Organism: Heterocephalus glaber; assembly: GCF_000247695.1. Next base: position 5,993,107 of record NW_004624767.1, on the reverse strand, counting down.
CTTTTGGTTTTGCACATAATATAGAAAATGATGCATTTAATTTTTTATTTGTCTAAAATATGTATTGTTATAAGCTTGGTTTCTATTTGTACATTATGTTTTCTACAATTTAAAAAAACAAATGTGTTTTAAATAATTATTCATTTATGGTTCTGGGCACATTCTGTATAAAGATGTAATTTTATGACAGAAACTACTGAATGGGTGAAAATTATAGCTGCTAAAAATGCAGAGATTTTGTATGTTGTTGAATTTGACCTGTATTAACTCAAGTTAGAGTCTGAGACTTTCAGAAATTTAAATATGCTTCCTATTATAACCACAAAGAAAATAGCCAAGGTGAAATACAAAGAAAATGAGAAAAAAATTAAATGCTTCAGTACCAAAAATTTTCAAAAAATCAACTAATCACAAAAGAACAAACACAGTAATATAGGAAAGGAAGGTTGAAAATGCTACCATGCATATAGAAAGTGAATACCTAAGTGGCAGAAGTAAATCCCTCCTCATTGGCAATTATGTTAAATGTAAATAAATTAAAATTCTCACTCAGAAGACAGATTTTGAAAATCGTATTTCAAAACAAGATCCAATTCCATACTTGTGACAAGAGAATCAAAACCCAAAACCAGAAGTATATTTAGGTGGCAAAAAGAAATCCCAGAAAAAATACTATCTAAAAGATTACAGTTATATTAGCATCAGACAAAATATACTAAATTTTTTAATGTCTCAAAAATAAAGGTCACTGCACTAAGAAGATGTAAAAATTCTGAACATATTCTTATCTAATGACTTATTTTTAGAATTTGTGAAGCAAACAATTGAAAAATTTAAAGTAGATAGTCATACTTCTGAAATAACAGTTGGAAATTTCCAAAAACGTTCTCAACAATGGATCAAGCATAGGGTATAACAATATAGAGGACATAAATAACACAATATATCAAACATATCTAATAACTATTTACAGAAACTTTCTACCCAACAACAGAAATATACATAGTAAGTACATAAGGGACATTTTCTGGAATAGACACTTTATTAACCCATAAATTAAATATAAGTAAATGTAAGAAAATAGGTATAATATAAAGTATCAGCTCTGACCACAATAGCACAAGCTGGAAATTAAAAACATGAAAAAATTAGCCAATTTTAAATCACCAGCCTAATTTTAAATTAAGGAAGTAGAAAGTGAAGAACAAATGCAACCCAAAGGTGCCAAAAGGAAAGAAATGATAATGACTAGAACAAAGTTCAATAAAATGGAGGCTTGTGAAAGAAAAGAGAAAATTAATGACAACAAAAATTCTCTTAGGAAAGATAAGCAAAAGTGATTATGCTTGCCAGGTGCAGTGGTGTTTACCTGTAATCTTATCTACTTGGAAGGCTGTAGAAGGAATTGCCCAAATTCAAGGACAGCTTAGGCAACTTAGTAAAACAATGTCTCAAAATAAAAACCAAAAAAGGTGAAGGTTTATCTGAGTGGTGGAACACTTTCCTGGCATGCATGAGCTCCTAAGTATCATTTCCAATATCAAAACAAAGAAAGAACAAAATAGAGAAAGAAATTTATATGCCTTCAATCAGTTCAACTAAGAGAAAAAGGAAAACATTCAAATTGCTAAAATCAGAAATGAAAATGGTACAAATATAACTACTAGTTTTTTAAAAATAAAAAGGATGATAAAGAATACTGTGAAAAATTTTAAGAATGTTGGATGTTCTAGATGAAATGGACAAATTCCTAGATTTATAAAACCTAACAAACCTGACTCCTACACAAATAGAACAATCTGAATAGATTCTCCATTGCTGGAACAAAACATCAATGGGCATTGATGAGATCAGTTTTCTGTTGAGCTAATCAGATTCCCAGTAGATTTTCTCTTAGTTAAGTTGTCAATAAAGGTTAACTGGCACAAGCTTCTCTTCCACCCCGACCTTTACTAGGCACTTAATCACATCTCCTCCAACCATGTTTAATTTCTAAATAAGCACCACAGCTATGTCATTATTCTGCCTAACATGATCCTGAACCAAAAGTAAATCCAATAACCTCTCCCTTAAAGTCTCAACAGTTCTAGCACTCCTCAAAACTCCTAATCCAAACTCCCCTCTGAGACTCAAGGCAAACTCATGGTTCTATAATCCTGTAAAATTCAAAAAAGCAAGTTATATGCCACAAAGCTACTGCAGCACAGGTAAGTATTCCCATTCCAGAAGGGAGGAATAGGAGATCAGAAAAGAACAGGGTTGGGCCGGGGATTTAGCTCAGTGGTTCCACTGCCTGCCTTGCAAACACAATGTCCCAAGTTAAATCCCTGGTACCAAAAACAAACAAACAAACAAACTAAAAACAACCACTCAAAAAATAATAGGGTCAAAGCCAGACTGAAAAGGACCAAGCAAACATTAAATGCTCTAGTTCCCTATCTAGTCTGCAGGTCACATGATGGTGAAATGTGAGTTCCAGAAGGCTCAGGCAACCCTATGTCCTGGCTAGCTGCAGCCCACAAGGCCTCTTCCTTGGGCTAACTCTGCTTGCAGCCTTTCCTCAGTTTACACTGCATATTCCTGGCATCTCTGACACTCTAGGATCTCCATTGTACCCCTGGCTTCACTACTCCAGCTTTATACATTCTCCTCTCAGGGGCTCCTTGCAGAGGCCCCACCCCTGTCACCTTTTTGTCTGGCTTCTCAGGCATTCCTTTGAAATATGGGTGGAAGCCCATACAGCCGCTTCACATTGTGTTCTGCAGACTGTTAAAACCGGCATCATATAGATGATGCCAAGGACTACGTTTACCTGAAGCAGTAGCCAGGTTTCCTGGAACCATGGCTGCAGTAGCTTCTCAGGGTCTGGATGGCTGGTCAAACTGAAATGAGTCCTGGAAAGCAATCCCGTAGTTGACCTTTCTTGGACCAGGGATTCTCTTCTCAAACGAAAGGTTTTATGATTTTGCTCTGAAACTGGAAGAGGAGCAATGAATGAACTTCCAAGGAAAAAATTAATCTTCAGATAATTAGGAAAACTTGAGACATCTTGGATATAATGGTGGCTTCAGGGATTCTGCCAAATTTAACAAGTTGAACACTTCAGATGGAGGCAGTGTATTGTATGTAAATTATGATATAGTAAATTTTATTTTAAAAGTAGAAAATTTCCCATGCCCGTGGATTGGCAGACTCAATACTTTAAAGACACAAATTCTAAAAAAAACCCCCCAAAATACAAATTCTCTCTAAATTGATTTGTAAATGCATATAAAATGAAATAGCCAACAGGTTTTACAAAGAGCAAATAAAAGACTAAGGCAATATTGAATAATAAACAAGCTAGATGATCATCATGTCAAAGCAAGTTATCCATAATGGTATATTAATTAAAAGTATAACATTGGTATAATGATAGGCACATTGATCAAAGAAACTATATAGAAAATCTAGGAAAATACTTACATGCATATGGCCAGCAAGTTTTCACAAAAGAAACACTGCAAACCAATAGAAAAAAAATATCTCTTTCATAAATGTTTTGGAATTGACTGCATATTCATATGAAAAATAATAATCTAATATTATTCTTTGTACTATATATGGAAACTAATCCTAGGCATGTGTAGGGCTAAATGTGGAAGAAAAATGTCTATATTTAAAGTATCTAAAAATTTCTCAATCAACAACAAAATCTATTCATTTTCAGAGGAAATTTGATAAAGAGATGTACATTTGAATTAAAATGAATTCAAAGACAGGATTAGGACTGTGGCAGGCAAATTAAAATGGAAAAATCATTCTAATGCATACTTCTGTCAAGAAAATAATACTCAGAATATATAAAGAACTTTATGGGAAAATACAAAAATGGATGAATCAATAGAAAAATGGACATTTTTAAAAATTCTTTTATTGGTACATTTTAGGTATGCAATACATTTACATTTATCATTGAGTGCTTATACCTGTACATGATGTATTTTAGTTCTTATTTTTTTCCCCATTACCTGTGCATCCTTCACCCCCTCTACCCTTCCCTATTTATAGACTTCGTTTCCATTTTTTTTCTTTTCTCATAATTTTTTCTTTCCCTTCTTCCCTTTCCCCTTCCCCTCCCACCACCCCTACACCTTTGTACCTTTTCTTCCTATTTCAAATTATCAATTACTCATTTTAATCATTTTAATCCTTATTTACACTTTCAGTTTCTCACACTAGAGAAACTATTTGGTATTTACGTGTGTGTCCTATTTGTTTCACTTAAGAGTACGGCCTCAATATGTATCCATTTAGCTATAAATGTCACCAGTTTCTCATTCTTTATGGCTGAGTAGTACTCCATTTTATAAAAAAACCCACATCTTCTTTATCCACTTTCCAGTTGATAGGCACTTGGGCTGCTTCCAAGCTTTAGCTATTACAAACTGTGCTGCTGTGAACATGGGTGCACCTATATCAATGTGGTATGATTCTTTTAAATCTTTGGGGAAGATACCTAGCAGGGGAATGGGTGGGTCAAA
>NW_004624767.1:5956639-5978032 GCF_000247695.1 Heterocephalus glaber | reverse complement strand
CCCTTTCTTTCTTTCTTTCTTTCTTTCTTTCTTTCTTTCTTTCTTTCTTTCTTCCTTCCTTCCTTCCTTCCTTCCTTTCTTCTTTCCTTTCTATCTTTCTTTCTTCCTTTCTTTCTATCTTTCTTTCTTTCATGTAGGGTCATGCTATGTAGTTCACAGTGGCTCAAACTCACAATAACCCTCCTGGTCTAGGCTCCAGAGAGCTGGGATTACAGGTGTGGAATTCCTTGAGACATCCAACAGGTAAATGTCTGCTCAGGTTGACTCAGAAGGCAGAAGACTGCTAATTCCAAGGAACCAGAACATCTTGAAGACAGGATTTGTCTTCAAGTTTGGGCAACTCACACAGAGGTGGAATTAAGGGGAAAAAAAGGAAGCTCCTGAAGGAACACTCAGAAAAAAGTTAATTATTCAGCCAAACTGTCACCATGCCTTGCTTGCCTTGCTACCTAAAACAAACATCTGTGCTCAGCACAACTGTATGATTTTATTGTTCCTTAATAAATCTGGGGGTTTGAGTCAGTTTAGGGCTTCACTCCATTCACGTGAAATCCCCTAGCCCCCCAACAAAGATATTCTCTGTCTCTTGAATCTTTGTTGTTCTCTCTAACAGAGTTTGCTAGCCCTAACCTGGAATATAGGCATGCTCCAGCACACTCAGCTCTTGATTTCTTTCTAATTATACAAATCAAGCCACACCAGGGTTGGCTACCAAGACACCTTGCATATAGAAACATCGTTATATATTCGCTATCATCCTAGATTCTTACAAGTCAAGGCAATCTTGTTTTTACTCTGGTCTCTGATTCAATACTATCAGTTCAGTCTGTCATTCTAGGTTCTTATCCCCATAGTATCAGAGATGCTAGTTACATGGCAGTGTCTCACTGTCAACTTGTGAGGACAAGCAACATCAAACTTCTCCCACATACTGCTGTCCCCTACACAAATGTATTTGTGAAAGTCTTAAAAAGGAAATACAGTGTCTGCTGCTAAATACTTTGCTGAGAGAGTAGTTGCTACAAGAGCACCACAATTTCATTCACTGATCCAAATAGATTGAATCAGAATTTGCGTTTTGATAAAATCCTTGGGTGTTTTGGATGCACATTAATGTGTAAGAATTACTACACCAGATGTTCTCTGCAGAATGTGTTCTTGATGCTTACACAATCAATCATTTCTAAGTACCATTTGTCTCTGAGCCTTCTTTAATATTCTTCCAAAGAAGTCTCGCACCTCCACTTCATTCACAAGAAACCATCTTGTCATATTCAAGTTTTAAAGAATTATCCTAGTAAACACTAGAAGTCGCTCCAGCTGACTCCACATACCACTAAATAATATGTTATAATTGTTTCCATATCAATTAATATTCACCGGGTCATGCCCAGCCCCACCAATCCTCCACCTTGTGTTATGTTGATACATGTTTGCAACTCTTGCAATTCTTTTATGAAAATCTCTTTTCCTGCAGGAAGGACGGCATTTGATGTATTGAGACCTACTGGCGTTATTTCTGGATACAATGAGGAATATTGGATGTGGAACTTGTTAAAGATGAATGTCATTAGCATTTGTTGTTTTTGATTTCATGATGATAGCTACTCTTTTTGGAGTAGGAGGGAATCTCAGTGTTGTTTTGATTTGCATTATTAATCAAAGCTGTTGAACATTTTTTCATACACTTATTGGTTTTTTGTACTTCTCCTGAGAAGTGTCTAATTATTTCAATTGCCCATTTTTCGATTCCCTCTTTTGTTCTTTGTGTTTTTTTAAAAAATTCCTTAGATAGATAGTCTAGTTATTAGTCCTTTGTCCAAAGTAGCTGGCAATTTATTTTTTTTTACCATTCTGTAGATTGTCGCTTCACTTTATTGATTGCTTGCTTTGCTGTGCATAAGTTTTTTCAAAATGTAATATAATCACATTAGATGATTCTTGGTGTTATTTCTTGTGCAATTGGTGTTCTGTCCAGAAAGTCCTTGCCTGCTGATATCTTTAAGTGTTTTACCTAATTTATCTTCTAGAAGATTCAGTGTTTCTGTTTTAATATCGAGGTCTTTGATCTAGTTTGTTTTATTTTAGTAGTGCGTGAGTTGGATTCATCTGCATAAGGATAAATTTTTTTCACAGCACCATTTTTAAAAAAGGTAATCATTTCTTTAGCATGCTTTTGACCACTTTGTTAAAGCTCATATGGCTGATGGAGCCTGGGGTTTTCTCTACATCCTCCGTATAGTTTCATTGGTGTGCATGTCTGTCTTTGTAGCAATACCATGCTGTTTTTATCACTGTACCTTTCTAATATGACATGTAGCCAGGATTGTGATACTTCCTACATTCCTCTTGTTGCCCAGGATTGCTTTTGGTATTCTGGCTTACTTATACTTCCACAAAAATTTGAGGTTGCTTTGGTGAACAATACTATTGGTATTTTGAATGACTCTATCTATGAGGGAGCAGCTGATGTCTTTCCATTTTCTGATGTTCTCTTCAAACTCTTTTTTTCAGGATACTGTATTTTTTTCTTATAGAAGACTTTCATTTTCTTGGGTATGTTAACTCCTAAATTTTAATTTTTTGAAACTACTGAAAATATAAATTTTAAAAATTTCTCAATGAGTTCATCGTTGATGTACACAAATGCTATTTTTTGTATGCTGATTTTTTTTTTATTCTGCTACTTTGTATGTAGAATTTGTTAATTAATTCTGGGAGTCTTTTTGCAGAGTTTTATTTATTTGTTTGATCTTCTATGTAAAGGACCATGTTATCTAGAAATAAAAATAGTTTGGCTTTTTGTACATCTATCTTTTTTATTTATTTCTCTTTTCTGATTGCTCTGGCTAAAGTTTAGAGTACTATATTGAACAGGAGTGGTGAAAGTCGACACCCTTCCTTTTTCTAATTTTTTAAATAAAAGGTTTTAGTTTTTCCCATTAGTGTGATGTTATTAGTGGGGTGGTCATAAATGACTGTTATAAGTTGGAGATAAAGTCTTTCTATACTTGTTTTTATCAGGGCTTTTAATCACGAATGGATGATTAATTTTGCCAGTCATTTTCTGTGTCTTTTGAGATGATTGTGTAATTTTTGTCTTTGTTTCTGTTTCTGAAGTATATTACATTTATTGATTTATATATGTTGAACCATCTCTGTTGATTCCAACTTGGTCAAGATGTATGTGATCTTTTCAGTGATTTGTAGCATTCTGTTTCCCATTATCTTGCTTGGGATTGTTGCATCTACATTAATTAAAGAGATTGTCTTGTAGGCTTTTTTTTTTTCCTGTTAAGTCCTTGTGAAGTTTTGATATTAGGGTAATCCCAGCTTCCAAGAATGAAATGATTTTTGTAGTTTTCCTCCCAATTTGATATCATTGAAGAGTTTGAAGAGTACTGGGATTAGATCTCTGAAATTCTGGTAGAATTCTAGGATGAATCCATCAAGTCCTTGGCTTTTCTTTGTTGATAAGAGTTTCTATTACTGCTTTTATTTTGTTACTTGTTGTATGTCTACCTACAGTTTTTATATCTTCTTGGCTCAATTTTAGGAATTCATATATGTCTAAAATTTGTCCACTTTTCTGGATTCTCTATTACATTGAAATATAAGTTTTTGACATAGTTTCTTATAATCCTCTGTGCTATGGAACTGTCAGTGGTAATTTTACTCTTTTCTAATTGCATTGGTATTTGTTTTTTTCTTTCCTTTTTTGGTATAAATCAAATCTATCCTTTCAAGGAACCAACTCTTTCATGCACTGATGCATTATATTGTTTCTTCCTAGTCTTTATTAATTTCTGCTCTTATCTATATAATTTATTTTCTTCTGTTAGTTTCAGGTTTGCAATGCTATTGCTTCTTTTGAACTTCAGGCACATCATTAGGTTAATTTTTTGGATTGCTCAATTTGTTTAATGTATACATTCACAGATATGAAATTTCCTCTTAGAATTGCTTTCATTGTGTCCCATAGGATTTGGCATGTGCTTGCATTTTCAACTTATTCTAAGAATGCTTTTATTTCATCTTGATTTCTTCTGTAATCCATTGATTATTCAGTAACATATTGTTTAATCTCCATGTCTTTATGGAATTTCTGTGATTTCTTTCTCTATTGATTTCTCGCTTCATTCTCCTATGATTCATTAGTGTTGAGGGGATTGTTTCAATTTGTTTATATTTATTTAGCATGCATTATGATCTAAGATATGATCCATTTTGGAAAAAGTTTCATGCGCTGATAAAAAAGCATATTCTATTTTTGGATAGAATGCTCTATAGCTCTCTGTTAAGTTCATTTGTCCAAGAATGTGGTTTAACTCTGATACTTTGTGAACATTTGGTCTGCTTGACATGTTTAATTGTGGGCCTTTAGGCCACCCTGTGTAATTGCATTGGTGACTATCTATCCTTTACTGTATGGAACTTTTTGTTTAATGAAGCTGAGCACACCAAAATTCAGCACCTGGGTATTTATAATTGTAATCTCTTTCTATTGAGTTGTTACCTCAACAGATGTATGTGGTGACCATCTTTGTCTCTTCTGATCAGTTGTAGCTTGAAATCTGCTATGTTTACTCCATCTTACTTTTCAGCTCTGCTTGTGTGCAGTATCATTTGCCATCCTTTAATCTTTAGCACATGAGCTTACTTTTGGATAAGGTTCATCCCTGTAGACATGATAATGTTGCATTTTTTGATCCTATCTGCCATTCTGTGTCTTTTGATCAGAGTCAGGACCTGTGACATTGAGAGTTATTATTGTAAGGTATTTACTGAATCCTTTCCCTGCATTATTTTTCCAGTGCTGATTCCTCTTCCCCCTTTGGTCAAATACTCTCCAGTAGTTAAACAAAGATGTATACTTTCCTTTAGGCCAGTGATGGTAAACCTTTGACATGTGTGCCACAGTAAGCATGAACATAAGCCATGTTGCCCTAGCAGCTGAGCATCAGATAACAGGTACCACTTGTTCACTCTAAACTAAAACCTCAATATTCAAGATTAATTGCAGTGTTGGCACTTTGTAATAAATAAGTGGATTTGGGGTGCAGTTTGTGCACATGGTCTCCAAAAAGTATGCCAACACTGCTTGAGGCTCTTCAGAGTCAATAGCCTCCCAGTCTCTGTCTAGGATTGCCTTGGGTATTTTCTGTAATGCTAGTTTAGTGGTGATGTATCTCTTTACAATATCTTCATTGTGGAAAATCTTTACTTCTTTTTCCATTTGAAGGCTAATTTTGCAGGACATAAAAGTCTGGGTTGACAATCATTTTTTTCAGGCCTTGAAAAACTTCGCTCCTAGCTCTCCTGGCCTTTAAAGTTTATACTGAGAAATTCACTCTAATTCTAATAAGGGTTCTTTTATAAGTAACTCTCTGCTTTTTTTCTAACAGCTGTCAGTATTCTCTCCTTATGTTGAATTTCTGAAATTTTGACTATGATGTGTCATGGAGAGGTTCTTTTCTGATTTTGGTTATTTAGAGTTCTATATGCCTCATATACTTGGATACTGAATTATTTCCCAAGATTTGGAAAGTTTTCTGCTATACTTTCAGTGCATAAATTTATTATACATTTTGAGGCATTTTGTAATTTTTTCTTTATTACTATAATTCTGATTTTTTGAGTCATCTAGCATCTGTTGGGTCCTGTTTATATGATTTCTTGTCATTTTTAGGGAATCATTGTCTACCAAATAAATCTATACCAACACTAACAAGAAAAATTCAGAAATAGCATTTGATGAACTAAACATCTAAAAATTTAAAGCTTAATTGTAACACTAAGAAAAATGTGGGGAGATAAAGAAAAAGAAATAAAAACCAAAAGCAGTAAAATGTATAAAAGAAGGAAAAGGAAGATGAGAAGGAAAAAATAGGATAAGAAATGCAATTAAAGAATTAAAGAAAGTTAATAGAATCAGGTAAAAGTAACAGATAAAGAAGGAGAAAAAGCAAGAGAAATAAGAATGAAAATCAAAAGAAAGGAAAATATTTTAAAAGTAAACAAAGAAAGAAAAGAAAAAAATCTTTAAAAAAGAACAAAGAAAAAGTGATATGAGTCCAAAATATCCCTCAATGTGTCTGAGTGAATGGTTTCTTCCTAGGACCTGTGGTACTGGGATCCATCAGGTATGGAGGAGGAATCGTAAATCATAACTAGAGTCTGTTGTTTCCACATGCCCTGTGTGTACGTATTTGCTGAGTCTGGTCCTGCCTTCCTGTGGGGTGGGGACGGTCAATGGCATGACTTCTACCTTAGGGTTACAGTCACACTGGAAGCTCCTAGTGCTTGTGATTGTGTGCCCCAAGTCACTGCAATCACTGCCTATCTTTACAACCTGTAGGTTTGTGAGGCACCCCTTTTCCTTGAGAGACCTCTCTGCCTATACACCCCAAGCTGTGATAACCATCTGCATGGAGGCCTACTCCTGATCACATTGGCAGAGGGAGAAAGCACACTGACAACCACGCTCTGAGCTGGATGTAGGCAGTGAAGATCCAGCAGTGCACTGCACCTAACACCAGCACTTTCAGACCCAGCCCCTTCAGAAAACTACAGGTCACTGGCCTAGCTCTCACCGCGGAGGGCAGGACCACTGTGCTCTTCCCAGCCTAAGTTCTCCATTGCTTAGATTTCTCAGGGAGTCTATGACCAGCCTGCTTCCTCTACAACTGCTTCTTACAGCAGCCTCCCACCTACCCATGTTGGTAGGCTGACTCCCAAAACCCTAAAAAAGTAAAAGTAGTTGTTCTGTGACTTCCGGTTCCCAGGGTAGCTCAGTTTTAAATGATAAATTCCTTCCCCAAATGGCTCCTGATTAATTATTCCCAACTAGGACAGCTGCTATAATGATTTTCTTCCCTACCTCTAGCCTGCTGTGCGGAAGAAGTCAATTTCTGAGTAAAATCCCAGTGTTTAGAAATAACTGTGGGTTTATCTTGGGTCTAGAGCTGCTGGTCTGTCTTTTCTACTAGGGACCCCCAACCCTCTCTGAGTTCATCTTATATTTGTGGAGAGAGGCTTAGCACTCCAGAATGCTTTGTTCTTTTCTTTGCAGGGTCTTTAAGTTCTCCAGTTTTTCTGTGATTCGCAGTTTTCCTCTTGATTCTTTCTTGACACCCAGAGCACTTCTTCCTAAGTTGTTACATTCCAGTTGTCTAGATTCCAGGTCCTGCAGAGGCTGTGAAATGCTGCCAGACACCACTCTGTCATTTATCTTCCTAGATTTACAGAACATAAATTTATAGAAGAATTGCCAAGACAGCGTGGAGAATTTGCACATTCCACACACAATTTATCTTTATCTCATATTAGTTTAGAATATTTAATTAAATCATTGAGCCAATATCGATCCATCATTATTAACTGTAGTTTATGCTCTATGAACTCATATTTTTCTGGCCTTTGCCTAATTATTTTTTTCTGTTCCAGTGTACTCAGGATATCACCTCCACGCATCCTTGTTATATTTCCTTAGGTCCCTCTTGGCTGTATCAGTTTCTCAGACTTTTCTTATCTTTGATGACCTCAGAGTCAATGTGTACTGATCAAGTATTTTGTAGAGCATCCTTTAGCTGTTTTATTTGCCTGATGCTTTTAATCATGACTGGATGGAGGTTATGTAATTTGGGGAGGAAAATCACAGAGCTATAGTGCCATATTCATCACATCTTGTCAAAGCTATGTACCATAAACATGATACAGTTAGGAACTTCATTTTTTTAAGACTCTATTTTTGAGATCAACTTCTTCTTAAAAATAAAAAAAACATAGGGTACTTAGATTTCAAGCCATTGGACCCTGAAGCATTTTGTGCACCTTGGTTTGCCTTAAATTTAGTAGGTGCCTATGGTATACTGGGGATGGATTCATCAATGACAGATCCATCTTTGAATACTTTTATAGCAAGTACCGCATCTGAGACTATACTGCACAGTTAATATTGACAACTGTTTCATTCAATGGAAATATCCAGAGTGAATTTTTCTATTAACATCCTACCCATTAATTTATGAAAATGGCATGACAAATTGTCATCTTTACTTCTTTTTTCCTTTCTTCCTCCCTTTCTCCCTTCTTTCTCCCTCCTCCAACTTTTGTTTTATCTCCTCTTCTCTCCTCATTCTCCTCTTCCCCTTTCTCCTCCTTTCTCCTCCTCCTTCTTGCTCTCTCTCTCTCTCTCCCTCTCTCTGTCTCTGTCTCTGTCTCTCTTTCTCTCTCTCTGTCTCTCCCTCTCTCTTCTGGATGATGGCTGGGAAATTTTCCACATTGTATCAATAATAAGTACCTACAAATCCTAAGTGAAATAAATCAGACACAGAATGTTGAATATTACATTGTACCTTATATGAAAAACTGTAAGCATAAATAATTGAAAGAAGAAAATAAAATAATGATTATAGAAAACAAGGACATGGATTTGTGGAGCTGGGGAGAATATCTGGAGATCAGAGGAGATGGGACAAGGGGAATGGAAAGTAAAAAGCGTCAAGGTGTGAAATGTATGCCCACCAATACTCCAATATGAGTATATTCACTATGTATCACAAACATATACTAATAAAAATTTTAAAATTAAAAAACATAGTTCTATAGCCTATATGTAGACAGCTTTCCTCCCAGATAGAGTGGAATCTCATTTGCATAACTTGCAGTTATTTGGCTGAGGACTTGCAGGGAGCTGGGAAATTGCTGGATGAGGGGATATACCTGAAAGCTAACACTGATATCCCACCTGCCACCTTGGTATACAGTTATGTCCTTCTGTATTCTTTAAAATCTAGATAATCTTTACTGTTCAAAGTACCTTTGTTTGAATGTCTTGTTCCAAAGCACAAAGTGCGCAATTCTTGGAGTTATCTGCTACAGTACTTTATGTGTATAATTTGCCAGCACTTGGAACACATGGTACAATATCTTTTTATCCTGAGAGCATTTTTTTCTTGCATGAGCTTGTGACCCCTTTCAAGGAACTTTCACGCACTTTTCTCATGCATTTGTTGTCTCTAGTATTTTGAGTGCTTGACAACATTAAATGTTCTGCCTGGCAATACACTTGTGGGGAAAACAAACTAAAAAGAAAAGAAAAATATTTGTTAAAACATCAGTATGTGTAAAGCAAAAGTATCACTTCAAATAGCAAAAGTATCCACTTCACTCTCAGAATCCAGGGTTCTCGCATCAAATGGTAGGGTTAGAAGTTGCCACCGTAGGATGTATGAAATACTATGTAAAAATGGAAGAGAAAGGAGTTATGTTCAGGGATGCAAAGTGTAAATTGTGCTTGCACACAAACATAGAAGAATAGATAAGATGTTGCCTGGTAGGGAAGAAAGCCATGGTTTTCTAGGAGGAGTGATAAGAATAAAATTTACAAAATTATGAAAAAAATTGCATGGTGTGCCTCAGCGACAATGAGTTTAATGAGATCTGAACACAGTATACACAGAGGGGAAAGGTAAAAGTTAAAGGTGGAGAAGTAACATCTAGTTGGATCGTAAAAGATGTGAGTCATCCTAAATGTTGTGAATTTTATCTTAAGCATGACTGTGGTAAGATTGAATTTCTGCTCTTTGAAGACTTCATTAGTAGTTACATGGAGAATAAACAAATGAATGTTTAATGGCCAACCCTGAGTTAAATGAACATCTATTAAGAAGAGAAAACTTATGAATGAGGGCTAAGGCAAAATTCCACATAGAGTTATCCTATAAAAGCAGAAATCCAATCCTTTCAATCTCTTCTTACCATAGCCCCTGAAATCTTGCAGTGATTTTCTTAATGCCTTTACAAAAAGAATTTCTTCCACAAGCCTTAAAAATCCCTGCCCTATACTCATAACCACATTTTCTCTTGTTTTCTACATTTCAACCACACTGCATTTCATAGGCTCCCACCCCCAATATTTACTTTTCCCACAAGACCTTTGCTTTGGCTGTTTCATGTGTCTGGAATTATCATCTGTCCTAGGCCTTTTTCTTTCTCCTAAGTTTAATAACAAGCATTTCCCCAACAAGTATCCATCTGAAAAGTGTTCATTGGTGTCCTCAACTTGGGTAAATCTCCATCATTCAGTCCCATACTGTATCGTATAGTCCTTCTCCATACTGTTAATCATAACTTCAATTTGGAATTTATTGGAATGATGGTTTGTTATTTGCCTCACATTACAAACTAAGGTTCATGTTGGAAAGATCATTGATTACTATTTTATGATCAGCAACTAACACAATTCCTCAGGTATAGCAACAAAAAAATAAGCATTCTCAAGTGGTCTTAATATAGCTTACCTCCATATTTTCCCTTTAGAATTTAAGATTGCACATTTCAATTCCTCTCATGTCCTGAAGGAAAACTTAGCCACTGGAAATGACTTAAGCTCCCCTGTGCCTTTGAAATGCTGGGCTTGATCCCCAATTTTAGAGATGTTAAGCAGAGTTCCCTAAAAATTCATATCTTGCAAATGAGTTATTTTTGTTTGGATTGTAGTGATTCTGTAATTGTAGATTAATTGGTTCCATCTGCTCTGTGATTTTTCCAATTAACAGGTAATAGCTTTGGAAAGTCAGTTCATCTCTGACATGTGTAGGAATGTATTTAAGATGGTAATTTCCCCCTAATGCTCTCTGTTGTTACTTCTTTCTTTTCCCAAGTCCTAGGGCAAATGGCACATTCTTCCTCTGTTAGTTGGGGCCTTTTCAAGACAAATCTTCCTGAACAGAGTCATAAACTTTTGTCTTGACAATTGGTGTTTTAGGTTCATTTATTATTTGAGGCTGTTCTTAGTACTGATTAATGACAGCAATTTTGAAGGCCAAGGGTACTTTATTATTATTTTTCTAAAATGCATAAATTGACTGTTGAAGTTTCTTCCAGCTGGATTTTCATATTAATGGAGCTTCCTAACTGCTGACACCTTTTTTAAGTAAATAGGGAAGCAGGAGGTGAAGGGATGGGTACTTTCAAAATGATCTGAACATAAATATTCAGGTCTATTATTTCCTACTGTGAAACTAACCTTAAAGTGCATAGGAACTAATTGTAGATTTTATGGAACACATGCAATGTTAGAGTATCTCTCATGCCTTCAGAAATATTGTCATATATTAAAATAAGACCTAGGCACATAGCTCCTCAGATTTTGGGATCTGTGAAGTGCTCTGTCATTTTGTATAATGTGGCTATAATATAGAAATGAGTCAAATAGCCAAAAACGTCCAGTTGGCTCAATGTTTTCTCTGAAAGCTGGAAACTTCTGAATAGCCTAAGCCTGGTGGCTTATTGCTACAGGAACAAACCATATAACTAGAGAGCTGGAACTTTCAGCACGCCTCCCCACCTCTTAACCTCCTGGGAGGGAAAGAGGCTGAATGTTGAGTTGGTTACCAAGGCCCAATGATTTATTCATTCTTGTCTAAGTAACGAAGTCTTTGCAAGAAATCTAAAACATAGAATTTTCAGAGATTCCAAGATTGGTGAAAATATGGAGACAGTGTCCTATCCAAAGCGTGTCACACCTGGAAAGGTGTGGAAGATTTACATACTTCCCCCATATATTGCCCATGCATGTCTTCCATATTGCTGCTCCCGAGTCATCTCTATACACCATAATATCACAAGTAAACTGTGTTCCTGAATTTTGTAATCCACTGCAGAAAATAATCTCATCCGAGAAGGGGTTGTACTAGTCTTTGATTTGTAGATAGTTAGTCAGAAACATACTGTGCATCAGAAACTATCTGGGAAGTTTGGGTACTTCAATGAAAAAAGCCATCATAGACATTTATGCCCTTATAGAGTTACATGTTAGTGTAAATAGGATTAAAACTAGATACAATAAGAATTTGATTCAAGATGGGTACTTCAGGCCATGATGGAGTACCAGGGACTTGTTTTATTTTTGTGCAAAAGACAGAAAACTAGGTAAAATATATGAAACAAGGCTTTTCTGACATTGGAAAAAAGGTAAAACAAAACTAGGAAGCCTGAGCTAATGTTGAAAAATAATTTTAGTCTATGATTATCCAAACCTACTGCATGGAAGCCATTTCTGTAGGGAACAGGGAAGGGGAACGTTACTAGAACCTCTGCAGTAAGTCCTAGTCTCCTGTTGTCACGGCAGCACGAGGCGAATTAACTTGTTATACAGGAAAGGGAGAAAAATGAAACTTCGAGAAGAAGCTGAGCTTTGGATATGATCAGTGCTGCTCTGGGAGGCAAAGACAAAAGCCCCCAGTTTACCGCACCTTTTATTCAGTATGAGAAACGTGTAACAAATGACTTGCAGAGAGTTCAGGGATAGACAAAGTGTAACAATCCAAGAACAATGAGGAACTGAGTAGATGAAGATGCTTGTTCCTCTCAGGATGTTTTCAGCTGGTGTAATCTTCTCTTAGAGCATCACAGCATCACCGGAGCATTGAGGTCTCAGTTGTGACCGGGGCCAAATGGAATCATGTCTCAAAATGCCATAGCTGGCCTGTAGGCAGGAGAACTAGGCCGAATCAAATGATTTTTCCCTAAAATTATGTAGCATTGCTCCTGACATATTTCCAGTCTACAGTTCAGAGAGAAAGAGGTAAACAGAGCACAGATGCTTTTTGGCATTCAGAAGTTACAAAGTAGCATACATGGAAGACAATATGGCTAGAATTTGACAAACAGTGTTCCAGAGAAAAGAGAGATACAGACGAGGAAGCTTGGAGAATTACATGAGACTTTCACGTCTTTGGAAGAGTACTGACATGGACAAGCATTTTAAAACAAATGATTCTTATTTATTTATTTATTTATTTATTTTTGGTACTGGGGATTGAATTTGGGTAGCTAACATAGCTCTGAGTAGTTTATGCTTTGTCCAGCTGAATGTAAGGAGTTTGTACTTCATGGGCCTGAGCCTTCAGAATAGTATCACCTTTAGTATGAGATTAAATTAGTCCTAGAATAAAACTTCCGGTTTCTCTGCTATAAAAATGTTCAATAGCAAGACTCAAATATAAAACTGATTGCCAGTAACTTGTGTGTAAAAAAAAAAAAAAGATCAATACTATTTTAAGAAGCACAAAAACATCTAGCACCTAATTTAAAGACTTCATATTGCACTGATACACATATGTAGAGGAGCACAATTCATAATAACTAACTGTTAGAAGCAGCCTACATGTCCTTCAACAGAAGAATGGACAAAAATAATGTGGTATTTACACACAATGGAGTTACTCTGCCATAAAGAAGGATAAACTTGAATCACCTGTAGAAAAATGGATGCATCTTGAGACCATAATCTTAAGTGAAATAAATCAGACACATGAGAGTAAATTTTGCATGGTTTCTCATATCTATAAAGAGCAAAACAAATGATAGATAATAAGAAATAGGGAGATACGTCTTTTGCTAACGACAAGACAACTAAAAGGTGGAAGGAGGAGAAAGGAGGAAAGGGGAAAGAGGTTAGACGTTTGAGGTTGTGTTACGTATATTTACCAATTCTCCACAGGGAATGTGATCATGACATACAGCAAACTTGCTAATAAAAACTATGGAATAAAATAAACTGAAAAAACTTTTTGCAATATTTGAAATCCAAGTGGAAATAACCAGGCACCCTCATAATCAAAGTTTACTCCTTAACCATGAGAAAATCATTAGAAATACAGTTTGCATGGACACAGCTCACAGGCAAGCATGTCTGAAAAGCTATTATGAACATCCACATGTGGTCAAGAAGGTAGAGTAAAATAGGAAAACAATGAGAGAGAAATGATTAAATGACTTTTTTTTAAAAAGATACTTAAAAGTTAAGAAGTTGAAAAATAAATATATGAAATATATTTCAGATAAAGATAGTGCTTGATTTACAATAGTTTAATTTGTAATTTATTTTTATTTGACAGTGATGCAAAATACATATACCTTCAATGAAAGCCATACTTTGATTTTGAATTTTAATCTCTTTCCAGGGTAGCAATATACAGTGCACTGCTATCTCATAATGCTTGGTAATAGTGACAATGAGCCACATTCCCCACTCAGCTATGCAATCACAAGGATGATCAGCTAATATACTATGAAGTATACTATTGCTTCTAAGCGACAATGTTTCTTACATTAGTTTCATTAAATGCATTTTGGCCCCACAATACTTTTTGATGGATTTCCAGAAAACCCTATTAGAAGTTAAGTAGCATTTTTATTAAAAATACAGAGTTAAAAAATGAACGAAAAAATATCCTGTGTTATAATATGAAGTAGTTACATACCTGAATACTCAGAGTGCATGTAGATACTGAAAGGAAATATTCAAAGAAGAAATTATAAGAAGCTTTTCAAATTTCATGAGAAGTGTGAAACTGTAAAGATAAGATAAATAAAACACAACTGGGTAAATATAAAGAGAACAAGCCAAGGCAAAGAATAAACAGATTGTTGAATACCAGTGTGCTATTCTTATATCTAAAATGTCTCACCAAATTCTCACGTGTGTAAAAAGTGGGGCACTGTATCAGGGAGCACTATAACTGACTTGTTATTAGAAGGTGGGGCCTGGTTGACCCGGAAGGATATATTCTTGTCCTTGGATTCTCCCCTCTCCCTGTTTTTTGTTGACATGACATGACATGACATCCATGGGTCTCAGGAGGACATGAGTCATGGGCCACCTGGTGGAGAAGGCAATGAATCTGAAAAGTGGAAGAAGTAAGGTCTGGTCCTGAGAAAATAGACCATGGAGTATTTCAGATCTCCAGCTCGCCGACGGTCAGGGGAGGTCACATCCATATTTAAGAAAACACAAGTAACCTAGAACATAAGCCCATTGATAGCTTGTTAAACTTTTCTTAAAAAGAGCAGAGGGAATAACTTTACCAAAATGCTGATGATAATATACTGAATGTCACTAGCTCCTGCAGACTAGAGAAAGAGGCATTTTGGTTGCTGAGTCCAGATGTTGGCTCTGCAGAGTGGCCCTTGCCTGTCCCTGGACCTCACATAGAGAACCTGCTCAGTGACCCCACAGATTTCCTTTTATGATACCATGAAGAAAACGGTAGGTACTTCACATGCACAGACTGTAGGCTACTGTGGAGAACAGTTGGGGATCTACTTTTCTGATTGTGGTTTGGGCTTCCATTTTTGCATGATAGATCCCCACGAGGAGTAGCCAGTAATTGCCTATATAACCCCAACAGTGCTAACTTTGACTTCCTCCAGAAGCTTATGGATTCCCACAGAATTCCTAGCAAGGACAAATAGGGTCATTATCTTTATAAGAGCATGTTTGTGTTTGCTAGCTCGGCCTTTCATAAAAGATGCCATCCCTTGGGGAGCTGTCAAAGAGCCGAAAACCCTTTTTAGAGCACAATGTCTGGGTTGCAGAAGGAACTCACAAGACTTTTCTGACCTTGACAGGTTACAAGGAAAAGTACATATTTATGTAGGTGAAAATATCTTCACCTACTTATTGTGTACCAAGAGGTTCAGTTAGTTCAGCAACTTAATAACTATGCAAAGTCTATCTACTGAACATCAGTTTCCCTGGCTCTTTGTTCTAACCCAAATACTGGTATCCATTACAGGAGAGAAACAAAATTCCTTTTGCTAAACAGCAAGCAGCATTGGGCTTGAAGTTCCTGGCTACCCAATGGCTTTCCAGGTTTAGAAAACTAAGTTGAATTGAATAATAGTCAGGAAGCAGTTTGTAATTGATCCTGTCTACAGTAACATATATAGAAACCTGATTGGAAAGGGACAGATTGAGAGACTTCAAATAATTGGTTTGGTATCCATAAGAACTAAAATTCCCATTCCTTCAAGCTGCATGGTTTTTGAGTTTTAGTAGAATCTTGGTGAAAATGTGAGAGACAGTATATTTTGGGTTGAGAGGTTGGGTATCAGGGAGGAACCCTGGAGAAGTAAAATCAATGAACATAGTTCCTGAACAGATTTCTAGTATTATTTTCTATATTTGCTTCTTTCTGTCTCATTCTCCACTGTTTAAGGATACTGTTTGCACATGTAAGTTACTAAAAAATTACATAAGCTGCAATGTTTTATGCCCTTCAGTAGAATAAATTAATAGGAACCAGTGTAGTGACACAATAGGGAATGCTCACTGTTGTTCCGGCATAGGCTAGAGCAACCTAAGTCCCAGTATGAGGGCCTCTTATGCTTCTAGCAACAGAGCCACGCCTGCCAGCCCCCACTTAGCTGTCTTCTCTTTGCTTTTCAGTCTAAAGGTCCAGATGTAGGTGGAGCCCCTCATTTTGTTTTTGTACACAGGGCACTCATAGGTCTGTCTGGTTTCTTGTTTGTCCATGGGTATGGCTTTGGCAAAGATGACCGGCATCGTGGATGTTAGCTCTTTGAGGCGGGCTTGGACAATGGTTCCAGACTGGGTGTCCCATCTGGCTCCTATGACACAAACAGCAGTTGCCAACTGTGTGGTTTGTTGGTACTGATATTCTCACTGAGGCAATAAACATTCTAATTTTACCACACACAAAAAAAAAAATTGGTTTGGGCCAAAAGACCTTAGCTTACCCATCTTTAAAAAAAAATAGACTGGGTCCACACCTTTCACCTATAAAATGGGCCTTAAGTTTCCTGTGGGTGAGCCATGCTTTTCTCCTCTAAACCAAGACAAAATGTTTCATAGAATCCCATAGGTTTCCAACCCCTCAAGAAAATCATATATATTCTCAGCTCCAGAAAATAATGTTTCATTCTCTTAGCATCCTCACTCCATTTTGAGTGTGTACTGTGTTCTTCCAAATAAATCTTTTCCATGCCTTCTAAAAAACAAAGTTACATATATAAAAATTAAAATTAAAGTAGAGGAAAATCATTAATATTTCTTATGCAGTTGTGTGAAACATTGAATTACACTTTGCCTATTCTGACAGAAATATCATGTATTTATATAGTGATGTGAAACATGTTTGTGAATAATCAGAAGTAATTCTGTAACTATTTAGAAAAATATCTTTTATGAAAATGTCTGTCTCCCAAAAATCTTTTAATGCATACAATTCTATAATTCTATAATTCTATGCATCAGAAATTATATACTGACTTGTGTGTGATTTATGGTCATATACACTATACTCTGATGGTTCTGAAATTGGGTCCTAAATAGGCATTGTCTTGAGTTATAAAGTGAATATGGGGCCTGGGATTTAGCTCAGTGGTTCCAGTACCTGCCTTGCACGTGCAAGGTCCTGAGTTCGATCCCCCATACCAAAAAAAAAGCTTCTGCACAGCAAGATAAAGTGAATTTTTTTCTTTTTTTTTTGGTACTGGGGTCTGAACTTAGGACCTTGCGCTTGTGAGGCAGGCATGGTGTCATTGAGCTAAATCCCCGGCCTAAAGTGAATATGTTTTTGATATAACATTTTTGAACAAGGGTGGACTCTGATGGGCTATTTGAAGTTATTTGTTACAAGTATTATGAGGGTTTGTCTAAAGCTAGAGTAAATCAGAGTGTGATATTGAGAAAAGAAAACAGAATAGTAAAATAAATAAGAAAGGGCAGAAAAAATATGCACAAGTGGATATTTAAGTTTGACAAAGAAGGGGCTGTAGAACCAAGAGAGAAATAAATGTTATCTCAGTAGATGATATAGTAACCTTTTCGCATTCACATGGAAAAAAAAGAACAAAACCAGATCCTGCCCCCAACAATATCTTAAAGCTTAAGCTAATTGTATTGCAAATAGCTACATTACAAGGTCTGTTATCCAAGGAAGAAATATGAGGCATTTAAAGAAGCAGGAAATTTTACCTTTAACCATGAGGAAATTAATCAGTAGAAACAAATATCAAAGTTATGAGATGATGGGATTTTTAGAAATCCCAGACATTTGGAAATGTCTACTATAATAAGCTGCATGTATTCAGGAGGAAAAATATAGCGCTAAATTGATGAAGAAATAAATGGGACTCACATGAAAAGGACTCACATGAAATTTAAAAATGAATATATGAAAGGACGAATATGCCTAGATCAATTGCCATATGGTTACTACGGGAAAAAAAAGAATAAAATTGAGACACAGCAGTAGAAACTACTCACAATGAAGCACAAACTAAATACTTTTTTAAAAACTGAAATGTACTGTACAATTTTAGAAAACAATATAGAATATGTTGGTGGTTTTAGCAAGGATAGGGAAGAAAGTCTGACAGTTACTAATGGTTTTTGGAGTCAAAGTCAAAGAATTTCAGTGTCAGTGGAAAGAGAGAAACTATGGTCAGAGAATACAGAAGGACAGATTATGAGGAAGGCAGATCATAGCAAGTTTTAGATTCTGACCACAATGGTAGCCAGAGGGTGAGACAGGACGGGGAAGAGTCCATCAGTGGCGAGGTGGGTAGGACATGTGCACAGAGTTACACGACTTGCTCATGGACTTTTAATGAGTCAGTAGTTGACAAAACTAGGCTCCAGACCCAATTCTTTCTGACTTCAAAGCAGCACTCTTTTCAAAAGAAAAACAAAATAATCTTATTCCTTGTGAAAACTGTAAAAAATAAATAAATAAATAAAAAGCTAGAGGAGTAATTAAACTTGACTATTACAGGGATCCAAAGTAGAAGTTTCAGATCTGGATTAAAAGAATATATTAGAATCAGAACTTGCAGTGTTACATTTCCCCAGAGAATTCAGCACATGACCTGATTTTCTGGCCTTAGATGTAAGCTAGTAACACATAAGTCATATAGGCACATTGTCACCTATAGCCATCGTGGAAACACTTGGCAAACTGTGAATTTAATTAGCTAAACGGGAATTTCATTGTGTATGTCGTGCTGTCTCTTAAGCCACATTTTTGGAAACTCGAATTTACCAGTCAGCATTACCCTACTCAGTGATTCATGCAACTATTACAAGCAGCCTTTTTCAAGGTTTCTTTAATAATGTATATTCCAAGTGAATGAAAGAACCTGATCCTAGATTAAAGAAGCAAACAGAGGGAAAATAAATGAGGGTATTTTAGAATGGGAACTACAGAAAAGCTTCTTTCAGTAGGATCACAAGTCACAATTAAAGTAAGGGGTTATTTAGCACAATGTTTGTTAGTATTGTCCAGCAGTTTATCCATCTTAAAACAGATGATATCATTAAAAATTACTCATAACTCAAAGTTTTGTGTTTTTTACATTAAACTTTGTATTTTGAATGAACTGTAGACTCAGATACAATTTTGCCTAATAACATTTAAAATGATGCTATGACTGTCCAATATGTTCATAAGGTAACATTTTGCAAAATTATATTATGATATCACAACCAGGATGTTGACATTGATACAGTTCACCAATCTTTATATTTCCCCGGTTTTACCCCAACTTGTGTGTGTGTACATTTATTTCTATGCAAATTCCTCACATAGGTAAGTTTATGTATCCAACACCACGTCAACATGCAGAACAATACCATTGCAGCAAACATCTTTCCTTTTGTTCTTTATAAATGTATCTCTTCTCTGCTCTCCTTTCCGGTCCCTAAACCCTCACAATCACTAACCTGCTTTCTGTCTCTATAATTTCATTCTTTCAAGAACACTGTGTGAATGGAATTATCCAGCACAAAACGTATGTGATTGGCTTTTTTTCCCCACTCAACATAATTTTTGGCGATTCATGCCACTGAGTACATGTAATTGATAGTTTGTTCCTTTTTATTGTTGAGAGCTCTTCTATGGTATGGGTATACTAGTTTGTTTAATTATTCGTCCACTGAAAATTCCCAGGCTTGTTTCCAGTTTGGAGCTATTATGAATAAGTGAGCTATGAATATTTATGTGCAGATTTTTGTATGAACATACATTTTCATTTCTCTGGGATAGGATTCTGGCTTGGCATCTGATAGTGGAGCTACTTTAGGTAAGGCAGCCAGGGGAAGCTTTTCAAGGATGGTGACATAAAAGCTGAACTTCCTGGTGAGGTGGAATACATTTCACACATACCCTGGGAAAGACAGTTCCGAGAGGAGGGAAGCAAGTGCAAAATCTCTGGGATGTGAATGACACTGGCAAGTCTGTAGGGGGAAGGGGAAGAAATATGGGTAGAGGTATCTTCCTAAAGGAGAAGGAGAAGGAGAAGGAAGAAAAAGACCTGCAGAGCTGGCTATGGCTCTCATGACTCAGTGCCTTGCAGATCCAAGAAAGATGTTAGGGTGCTATTCGGTTTGTCATTTTCAGCTGGTAGGAGCTTTCACACAAAGGAGATAGAGGTTGTAGCCCACAAAGATTTCTATGGTGACTTTTACAGAAGAGACACAATACAAGGCACCTTCCGTCACCTAAGGTCACTGCAGGTGGGTCTCAACCCCGACAGTGAGCTTAGATGTAGTTCAGTGTCAACTGTGGGTCTGCAGCCAAATCCCAGGCAATCTGTCAGTTCCTTGGTTGAAGTTTTGGAGGGGCAGGATTCCCAAATGCAAATCACCTTAAATGAGACAAGGTTGGGCTTTAAATTTAAATATATTTGTCTTCAATCCCTGACAGCCATTCACTAATAGCACAGACAACTCAACCTCTTTTGAACTTTAGTTTCCTTATTTATAAATAATAAACCTCACAGAATTGTTAAATGTTAAATAAAATAATATGAATACATGCCCTCAAATCTTGTAGGATTTGCTTTGAAGAAAAATCAGTAAGAGATCTAGGAAGTCTTTCTAGGCATTTCTCTCCCTGAGTAACTAAGATTATGCAATTGTTTATTTTCCATAGATTTAAAGTATAATGATAGGAAACCAAAACATTGACATTTAGAGGATAGAATTTGGTCTCAAATTTATATCAGCAAACCAGTACACAAGCAAATGAACACACAAAAATGTGAATTGCTTAGTGATTCAAAATTTTTCGCTTTTTGGGCCAAAGGTAGAGACCAACTGTTAATTGCAAAACTGTGATTACTACGATCAAAGTGAATTTACTCTTAACCAGGTTTTATTATTGACGTTTATAAAGAAACAACATATGCAAAGAGGCTCCCTGTTTGCAAACATCCCTATGGTTTTGGCAGGATAGGAATTAAGAACACATTTCACCATAAACAAAAGCAGTCTCCTGTCCTGATTCATGTATAAAACGCAGAAAACCTAGAAAAACCGAATAACAGCTTTAACCGTTAGATTCAAAAGAGATATAGTTCAAAATGTTCCACATTTTTCTTACCACGCTTTACATATCTTCACAGACAATGGAATGTATTAAAATTGGAGAACTTACTCTTTTTTTAAATTTTTTTTTAAAATTAATTTTATTGGTACACTTAAGGTATACAATATAATGACATTCATCATTGGAAATTTGCACCTTTACATAATCTCTCTTGGTTCTTATTTTTCCCCCTTCCTCTGCCCTCCCTTCA
>NW_004624767.1:5869020-5947025 GCF_000247695.1 Heterocephalus glaber | reverse complement strand
TCTGTTTGCATCTGTTTTATGGATTCCATTTGTTTCCTATGTTGGTATTCCATCATGTTCCTCAGATCCTCTATTTTTTTTAATCTGTGTCCACTCTAGATTTATTAATCCTGTCTTGTACTATGGTCACAATTTCTACTGTTATCTGAGAAATTATTTCTGATTTCATTTTTTCCAGGTCCTCTTTTGTTGTCAGTGCAGGGAGTCCAGGTGGTTGAGTATCAGATTGTTCCATCTCATTGATCTTTGGGGTTGCCTTAGGTGATCTGGAAGTCAGGTTTTGAGATTTATTTATGTGTCTTTTCATTTCAAGAGATGCAGCCTACTGTGCCTTTGTTGAGATGACTTTTTGCTCACCCAATCTTCTTGAATTTTCAGCAAGCCACAGAGTAGCCTTTAATCTGCTGCTCACCAGTACACCAATTCCTGGGTTCAGAGTGGTGGCCTTCTGGATGCCTGAGCTGACCTGTTGTCTAGACGGGCTTCTGACTGGGGCCTGTGCACATTTGGGATGGTATCTAGGCATGCTTCTAGCTGGGGGTCCTATGTAGCTGTTGTCTGGGAGGGTCTTTGCCTGGGGGCTGTGTACACCAGTTCCTGTTATCTGCCCAGGCTTTGGCTAGGGTCTCCTCACACTTATCAATGGTATTGGGGCGAGCCTCTGGGTATTGCTTGTGTACCTGTATAGCTCTTTTCCAGGTGGATCCTTGACTGTGGTCAATGGTATGGCAGGCCTCTGGCGGAAGCTTGTGTGCCTGTGCAGTTCTTTTCTGGGCAGGCCTTTGGCTTAGCTGGCTGTGTAGGAGCCTCTGGGATCAGGACAGAGCTCTGGTTGGGATCCGCCTGCAGTCACACCAGTCTGGGCCTCACAGCTGCTCCACAGGATCTGCATGCACTTACCAATGGAATGGCTGGCCTCTGGAGAAGTTATTCTAAGAGACTTAGAATGAAAACGTTTTGAATTTTTCTCTGAAATTTTTTCCATATCTGTTCACAACTATCCATGTCTGCCTAAAATGTTCAACCGAGGGTCACCATTTCAAAAAAGTACAAATCTATTTTGAGTTCCTGATAGTGTAATGTTAATTTTGTTTGGGGATAGTTTTGTTGCTTAGTTTAAATTAACAGTTTGATTGAAACAGAGTACTTATGGGCAAGGATAAATTAGGTTATTATTGTAAAGGCATGAAAGTCAACCTGAAGCTGTCACTTTGTACCTTTAGGGAGGATTGCACATCTGCCAAAATAACGGGTTTACTCAGGTTCAGAGGAAGCTGATTATTTTCATTTCCAGTTTCTTTCTAATTAGACTGTTTTGCTCAATAGATACTGTCTCCTGGGTTTAAGATCTCAAAAATGAGAAGGGAACCAGTAATCATGAATGGCCCAATGCTCCGCATACCACAGGAAATCAACAAAGGAGTACTGAGAACTAAAGTATTTCTACAAACATAAAAGCCACTGATCTATGGATAGCATCAGAATTAAAAATTCCAGATCATCAGAATTCCAAGACTTAAGAGATCAGTGGAGAAAAAGAACATAGAACTCACCTACAATTATTCAATTGCTTCTTCAAAGTGGCTATTTAGTTTAGGATCTTGTATCTTCTTTATGCCTCTCAAATTTTGCATAGGAGGGTTATAGAGGAACTATTCCTTAAATATTATCATTTGCTTAAGTAGTGCATATTTATTTGTTTTCTTCTAAAGAACTTTCTTTTACATGTCAATAAATGGCTTGGGAAAATGACTTTGGTAAACATAAATTGGGTTACGCACGTGTTTGGTGTATTTAGCATTTGTCCAAGTTAGACAAGGCTCATCTGAGAGAGAATTTGCTTCTATTTCTTAGCTATAAACGAACGAGAAAGAAAAACAATCAGTTAATGTTTTATGAAGCTTTTAATAGAAATAATATTTTGTCTTTTGAAAAGTTGTTATTTCTGACATTTGTCACACAAAATGTCATTCACAAAAGCCCATTCATTTCCTTCCTCTCTCCCTCATTCCTTCCTCCTTTCCTAACTGGATAGACTTTGATAATATTGTGATGTGTCACAAATTAATTTTCAAGAATTCACTTAAAAGAATCATTTCCGAGGATAGTAATTAGGAAAAAATTAAAAGTTTGTCATATCCAAACAAAATTAGAATGTATAAAACTTAATTACATTGATCCAATCATAAAAAAATTCAGTAACAAAGAGTAGTATTTTTCACATCTGGGAAAAATAATTTTGAAAAAACAGTACTAAATTATACAAAGAAAAGAGAATTGTATTTTATTACATTACATACAATACACATAATTACAGTAGAGTTACATCTGTAAAAATTAATAAATAGGGATGCATAATATTCAATCAGCCCAAGATCTTTAAAAATATGCTTTAAACAATAACCATGTCTATGAGAATACAACCATGTAATCATGTTTGCTTTTTGAACTGTATTTGTGGACATATAATTCATATAGATTTGTGCTACATAACACAAAATGATTTTAGATAATACGATTAAATGTAATTTGATGTATAAGTCAGGCAGAGTAGACCAACATCTTAGTTGTGATAATTTTTTGTAACACATTATTTCTGATTTTCTCAGCCTAAAGGAAGCCCTAGATTCACTTTGAGTTTTGAGTGATGACAGAGTGGTGTTTTTTTCTGCCATTCCCTCTCCTTTAATAGCAGTAAAAGATGGTTTAGGTAATCTAGAGAAACTCTTGTACAAGCACATTGATTATCGGAAGACTAGCAAAGTTTGTCATCAATTACGAGATGATACACTGTTAACAGCATTTAAATTAGGTCTTAAACCAAGTCCACTAAAAATATCTACATGAAAAATTAGAAAACTATCATTTGAAATCCAAGGAATTTTCTTTTGATCCCTTCTCTGGAGTACTTTGATACTTGAGGTTTCAAGAAGTCTATAAAAAAATCCTGTTTACCCACACTTGCATATTAATGAAGGTAAATGGCAACTTGGAAATAGAAAGAAAAAATGCTACACCAAGTGTTCTCTAGATAAATGTTTCTTTTGTCCTGAAGTATGAATTTGAAAAATTTTAAAATATCAACTGCTCTTATATTTTCCAGTTGCACTTTTAAGTGAAACTGCTATGTTTAAGAGGTCTATAAAATAACTAGCCATTTATTTGGAAGTAAGGCATGGAATTAGATGTAGTTCAAATAACTATGTTTACTGTAAAACAGAATTTCTGCAATAGTCTATGTAATGCAGATTATAATATAGAATCCCTAATTTCTTGTATTTAATTATCTTGGTATCTAAAAAGAATTTATGGATATTTCTTCATTTCATCTTTTATGACCTTGTCAAGATATTGTTAAAATATTTCTTCTGAGTTACCCTCTCCTGGGTCACCCTTGACAGATTTTTTCTTCTGTGTATCATAACTTTTGAGAATGGGATACAGTTTACTCAATTATCTTACTTCAGGTCTGTTTACAGAAAGCAAAGCTGAGATATAGACACTTGAGCACTGATTTGAGCTGAATTTCCTCCAACTTGGAGGGATGTGTTGCGTTGTTTCTGGGCAGGAATATTGACACTTTGTGGCTAAAAGGACCCTTTTTAGATTTGATCATAATTTGTTCAAATTCTGAAGTACCTCCTGATATCTGAGTGAGCAGAACTTTTCATTCATTTAAGCCTTGTTTTATTCTCTATAAATGATCACAATAACACATAGTTAAAGGAGCCTGTGAGAAGTAAATGATATATGCAAAATTATTCACATAGTGTCTGGTAATTGTAAGCACTGACTATGTGACTGTAGTAATTATTTTAAGAAAGAATTTTGTAAATCCCCAAATTAAGTTATGAGAGAGAGAACTTACTTGCCCAGGTTAAGTTGCATCAGATCTTGAACCCAAGTATTATACCATGATGGCTCTTCTCTCAAGAAAGCCATAATTTCCCTATGATTCATAGAAAGAACATCACATATTTACTCTAGCAAACATTTTAGTTACTCATATTTGTGAGCATGATCTCAGTTAACTCTATGAGTACCTCTGGTAGTTGTAGCGTTATCTGAAAAGATGCTCACAAACAGGCCTGGGTTCCAGCTACTTAGGGAGAATCTCTCCATTACACCAGGCCTTTATATGTGCCCCTGTCCCATTAGGTTCTTATAATCTCTTGTCTGAATTGAGTGCTTCCCCCTGTTGAAATTTAACACTAGTCACATTCTGCCTCCCTTTATTATTTGAAGGGTTTTTTCCATGTAAGATGAAATTACTTGCACTATTACAGTGAGGAAGACATGTGCAAGCACTAGTCGAGGATGGTGCTGAAATTTGACTTACTTTGAAGAAAAGATTTTTAAGAGTTCACCTACCATTCATCAGCATCATTGGTGTCATCTTCAGAATAGCCCTGATTGGCATAACAGTTTACAATATTCAAAGTGTTTAGATATCATTAGTTCGTGTGGCCATGATAACCACTTTTCATGTTATGTCTACTTGCATAAGAAGGAAGCAAGTCTCAGCAACTTTAAGTCACTTGCCTGAGGTTCCACCCTGGTGAATATGATGGAATCTCAAATGATTTATTGAGGTTTTTCAAGTTTAGTATATTCTCTACTTACTTCCAGGGAGTTACTTTCTTCTTTGAACACCCATGTCACTAGGGTATAGAGGGACAAGAGTTCATGCCTGGGAGGAGAAGCCATTTTCAGAAGATATTATTGTATATGCTGAAAAGAGAATTTGGTGCAACCATTAATAGATATAGGCATGAACTTCCTGTTTTGATATTTCCTAATAAAAAAACATGTTATGCAGAGCCTGGCACAAAATTATTTAATATAATGTTTACATCGTGTAATGCATTCAAATCTTAGTTCAGAGATTTAAGTGTACTAACAGCATAACATTATTTTGTGAAAGTCAGTGTAATTTTTATGTTTAGCTGAGGTATTCATTGTTCCTTGTGACTGACCTTGAGATACCTGTGCAATGTGAAGAAGCAAGTTTTAAGGACAGGGACAGGCCTGATTTTCTCCCCAGTGTCATCAGACCGGCTAGGAACGGAGGTATCCATGGGCTGTGTTTAGGTCTTCTTGAACACCTGTCACCATTTCTTGTTCTTATGACCACTTTAGGCTCAGCAGCTCTGCAGGTATCGGTGCCACTCATGTACCAGAAAAGCATTAAACTGTTTCCCCACATAGGGTTTGGTGAATTTGGTGAATATGTCTAACATCTAATCTTCCTAGATATTCTAAAACCATCTTCTCTCTAGCTGCATCCCTTGGCCATAGGAAATACTTCTCATGGCTGTTGTCAGTGTTCTCCAAAGAGCAAAACCAACACACACACACACACACACACACACACAAACACACATCTCATGCATTGCTCGCTTGATAGGGATACATTCAGAGACATGCATCATGAGGTGATTTTGTTATTGTGTGAACATCTGGGAGCATACTTAAGCAAACCAGGATGGCCAATCATTTGACATGACCTTCTGATGAAATCAAGAAGTGTAGTAGACCCATGATGTATGGGGCTGCTGCTGCATAATACAACACACATTGCCTTACAATAAAATTTTAAAAATATGTAAGTAGAAGTACACTGTAAAATAGTAATAAATATAGTCAATATGTAAACTAGTAACAGTCTTTTATTGTCCTTCTCATATATTATAAACTATATATCAGTACATGGGCTATCCTTTTATATAACTAGTAGAAGCATATGCTTATTTGTACCAGCATCACCACAAACACATGAGTAAAATGTGTTGTGCAAACACATGAGGATGGCTACATTAACATAGGCAGCAAGAAATTTCAGCTCTTATACTCCTATGGGGCCATTATATTTTCAATCCATATCTCACCACAGTGTCATTATGTGGTACATGACAAATGTATGTATGTGTAAATTTATAATAAATATCTATCCCTTTCATTTCCTCACCTTCTGAGAATTAGCCCCCTCTCTTTATTCCCTCCCTGTCTCTCTTGCCTCTCTCTCCTCTCTCTCTCTCTGTATTGGTTTGCATATTTTTGTTGACTAAAAAGTCTAAGAATTCTATTGGAGCAATTCTCTGAGAACAAAGGTCTGAGAATTGGGGTTGCATAAAGTTGGGCAATAATGTTCTCTGTTGGAGTTCAAAAGTCCAAAAACCAGGAATATCAACATTGAGGAGAGGAGAAGATGAATTTTTCAGCTCTAATAAGAACCAAAGTCAGTCTTCCGCCTCTTTTCTGTTCTTTTCAGGTATTGAATGAATTGAGAAATACCCACAGGGACTGGCATGGACTCAAATGCTAATTTCTTTTCAAAATGACCTCACAGACACACAAAGAAAGGATGTTTCAGTAGCTCTCCGGACATCCCTCAGCCCAGACAAGTTGATGTATGCCATTAATCACCACAACACCCCATACTGATACTTGAATATTTAGCTGCTTATTTAGAAGGTTTAGGTTACTTTCTAGGGACTCATCAATTATTGTCTTGTTGTGGCTCCCTCATGACTGCACTCCTATGCTCACCTCTGCAACAGCACTTATCTAACAGCCAAAGGAACACTTTCCAATGTAGATACTATTCTTCATCATATACTCGCCTAAGTATTTATTTAGAATTGTTGTTCCTTTACAACTCAAAGGCTAGAAAGAGACAGGAGGGGGGACTGTCTTGTACAATTTTTTAAAAAATGTATTATGTCTTTACTTGAAAAGTTGTAATTTTGTATACTTATTGGATACAATGTATGCTGTGATAAGTATTTATATCATAGAATGATAAGTAAGCTAATTAACATCACAACATGTTTTTCAATTGTTAAGTTATGGAAGCAACCTGAGTGTACATCATTAGGTAAATAGATAAAGAAAACGTGATATATATGCACAAAGGCATATTTTTCAGCCTTACAAAAAGGAAATTCCATGATTTTTGAAAACGGCAATGAACATTACACTGATTGACATAAGCCAGCACAGAAAGATCTTATTTATATTTTGAGAAATAAACGAGTTAAACTTATAAAAGGAGAGAATAAAATGGTGGTGGTTAAGCTAGGAAGGGTAGAAAGAACATGTCAGTACAAGCACACACAGTTTAAATAAGGAAGAATGAACTTTAGTGATGTATAGCATGAAATAATTGCCATAAAAATAATAATATAATGTATATTACAAAGGGGAACTTTCTACAGGGTATATGTATTCAGAAAAAACAAATCAATACCTGAGACAGAGGAAAAACATTTTCACAGAGCCCCACAACTGAAAAGATAATAAATGCAGAAAGCCAAGAATTTAAAAGAAATAGGTTTATTGATTTGTAAATTTAGAATTGTTTTAAAAATTAAAATATCTAATGTGCTTTCTTTAATTCTTCTTAGTTAAGTTAAAGTGGTGATGTCAGAGCTACATTCATGTGTCAGACAAATTTGAGTTCAAATTTGTGCTATCATTTACTAGCTGAGTAATCAAGAGAAATGTACTTATGCTCTGAGACAATTTCTTTAGTAAAACAAGATTTAGTATCTATCGCTCTACCTACCTGTCAATCATCTGTCACCTCTGTAGGTCAGGTGTAGTAACAGTAAGATGAAGAAGTTACTTCATAAATTCAAAATCTCTGAGAATGTGAAGAGGCAGCTGTCATAGAATTGTTGCTGGATTTAGAATCAGTTCAGGTGGAACTCTGATTCTGTTCTGTACTAATCGCACAATCTTGGATTTAAACTTCCCTCAATTTCAGTTTTTCTGAAAGCATATCAAAGAACAAAAATGAGCACAGTGATGCAAAGCAATCGTCTAATACCTCTGGTGGAGGTTAATGTTCATTAAATTTAGGAATGAACATTATTTTAAAGTAATTTCACCCTTGAATTTCCTGCCAGGCATATGCCTCTATTTTGTCTTTTTGCAAATTAAATACTCTCAGAGATGAGAGATAGGAACTTCCAGAACACATCTTTTAATGTTGTAAGCAGTGAATCCTTCATATCTTCCAGTTTTACACATCTGCTAGGATCTGCACAGCCACTGGGGAGCAGTTGCTTTGAGCCAATGTTCCTGGCACTAAGATGTGGAGTAGCGCTGAAGAGTGAGATTTACATGAAGTGACAGGATCTGGCCTATGTCTTTCCCTCATGAAATTCATCCTTCCGTTTCAACAAAAAAATGAGTTCAGAAAAGCGTTCCCTGAACTTGGTACTTCTGTGAATCCTCCAGAACAAGGTTCTGGCTCATCCACTGGAACTTACAAACCGCTAAGAGTATTTCATTGTTCCTTACTAAAAATTCCTTGCTCTGGTCTGACATCAAGCAGGGATTAAACTTTGCTGAGATTTCTGCCAATTCTGGAATTGTTCTGTTTTAAAAATAAATGAAAATACCATTTTCTGTCAATTTTGATAAAACATTTAGATGTAAAATCAATCTCTCTCCATGTCTCTTTTCAAGGTATAACAGATGTTTGGAGAAGTAACAAGTCATTTAAAAAGAGAAAACAAGTAGGGTACATAAATATTCTTTCCTTTCTAATCTTAAAATATGGGTAAATGATAATTTTCATTATAAGGTTCATTTGCATTTCATCACTAGTTTCAGGTAATGTTTATTAATACTAACAAAATCAACATCGTGATTATATTTTAGAAAAATGTTTGCAGATATAGGTGGTTGCAATGAAACCATCTTGTAGATGTGCATATAAAACTTCTTGTTGTTTTCATTAATTATTCTCTGATTATAAAATAGTTTTGGGAACTAGTGAGAAATCATAGAGACCTCACTACAGAAACTTGCATTGTCTATCAGTCATTCTTAGAATTGTTTGTGTCTCATATTCACCTGCAACCCAGATTTTTAGGTCATATACACAGTTTCTGATTCAACAGATCTGGAGTGAACTCCAGAATTTGCATTTGTAGCACATTTCCAGGTGAAGCTAGCTAACTTTGGAAATATCCTAAACTCTCTCGTAACTTATCAAGGTAATTTGAGCAAGGGAAAAGAAGGAATTGCTTTAGTCTGTGCTGCTATCAGAATTCTTTAGACTAGGTAATGAATAAAGGACAAAGATGATTTTCTTACAGTTCTTGAGTCTGGGCCCTCCAAAATCATGGTATGGCAGACACTGTCCAGTGAGGAGTCCTCCCGGATTCCAAAGTGTCAGCCTCATGTGTTTTCCCATAACACAGGAGGACTGGAAGGAAGCAGGATGTGTCCTCAAATGGCACAAGAGATGGAAGGGCCAGACAGATATCTGCAGACCCTTTTATAAGACCATCAGTCTTCTCCATGGGGCAGAATCTTCCTGGCTTAATAGCTCCCTAAGTGGTCCACCCCTTAATACTTTGCTGTTTAATTTCCAACATGGATTTGGAAAGGACACACACATCCATCCATGGCAGGGATAAAGACAGAGCTCACAGGGAGACTAAATTGGAAAATTCAAATATTTCCAGGAGAATGTATTTATTATGCTTGAAAGATGTCATTTTAATGATAAATGGCTACTGATATTCAAGTCCAGATTCAAGGAGACAATAGGAAGCAATAGAGACACTGGTGAGCTTTAATCCTTTTTATGGTTCAGACTCTGTCAGTTGTTATTATGGGAACTCTTATGGATTGCACTGTGGCCTCTCCAAAATCCATATGGTAAGTCCTAAACTCAAAAACTCAGAAGGCATTTGCAAAGTAACTCACATACTTAAAATATTTTAATAAAAAAGAGGTACAGTATTATTAGGAAATGAGCCGAGATTAGCAAATAAAAATATATTCTTTTTAGATCATGGTACACAGTGTGTATTTATCGTAATTATTCTTTAATCATTTTTATTATGAAAAATATTTTTCATATAACAACTTTTATATTTTATTAATATCTACTTGTATTATATTAAAGTAAAAAGTTTTTTAAACTCAGAATGTGATTGCATTGGCAATGAGGACTTTAAAGTAGTAATTAAGATAAAATGAAGACATAAGAGAGTGCTGATTCACTGATACTTGTGTCATTAGGGTACACACACAGACTGAGGGGTGACCATGGGAGGACACAGTGAGAAAAATGCTATCTGCAAACTGAGAGAATCTTCAGTAGAAAAATTCACCTGCTGACACCTTGATCTTAGACTTCTAGCCTTTAAAGTCAGGAAAGTATAAATTTTTGTTGATTAAGCCACCAAGTTTGTGATATGTAAGGGAGTCAGCAGTAGCAACCTATCAGAGGGGCCATTGTGTGTTACCCTAATATAACTTCAGATTGTTCCAGAGAAGCCAGAATTCTGAATTTTATGTAAAAACTGATTTCAAAATTTTGTCAACTAAATAAAATTCCTTTAAAACACCTTAAGACAAAAGTGTAAGTAAAATAAAAGAGTTATTTACATTGTACCTTGAAGGTCCTAGCACATAGTAATTGTTTAACAAATGTTAAGAGGTCTTTGCTTCTCACACAATAGTAAAATTGCCTTGTATTGGGAGTACGGTCATGGGTCTTGTAGAATTTCTCTGGAAGTTTGGGACTAGAAATTTGAACCAGAGTCTGAGAAGATGTCCCAAAGTGGAGATGGGGCCTCAGCTCACCCTGCCAACTAGGTTCTCGGCTCTTCTCACTCCCAAAAATTTCAGAAAAGTGCCAGGGAAAGGTATGGGAAGATTTCTTGAGAAAAGTGAGAAACTGAAGAGTAGGCGAAAGGACTCTGGTGTCTACACCTGGAAGGCTCACACTGATGAACAGGTTTGGTCTGCCTCACACACAGAAGAAAAAGGCAAGGCCAACTTTTATGGATTTGCTTAGGGGTAATTGCTTTTGGCAGGGAGAGATAATGATCTACAGGATCTGCTTTTGTTAGGATTCTGATGTGATGGTAATTTTGGAGACTTCTAGGTATCACTTCAGGGGATCTGGAATTGGACATTGTACAAAGCTGATAATTAGGTATCCCTGAAAATCCTGTAAACTATTCAGTTACTTCTGGTGTCCACAGTCTTGAGGGAGATGAGACATGCGAAGCAATTGTAGGACTAATAAGCCTTGCAATACAAATGCTTCTTAAATGATAACATGCCTACGTTCAGAGCTGAGCAGGGATCTGACTTAGAGTTTTAAGGTACTAAAGGAGACAGGTAAAATGAAGGCAGAAGTGCCAACATTTATCCTAGTTTTAGTCATCTATTGGGCATCTGCATGTCTAGTCTCTAGGTCCTTGTTACAAATCTGTACATGGCTTAGTTCCTTCCTCAATCTTCAAGGAATTGAGGATGTGACAAAGGATAAGCAGGGTCCTTAGTTACTGAAATGCCTTGACATAAGTCTAAGGAGTAAAGATGTAGAGTCCAGATATGGATAACATTGATCAAACCTTGGAACTATATTTTCCTTGTTTCCTTTTCACCTATCTTTATTTCTTCTATCTTAACTAGAATAGTTTTATTTGGATCTGATACCAAATGATCCTCTTCAGAAAGTTGAGATTGGGAGATATGAACAAACAGTCATTTTCAGCCAATATCTGACTGATGGAAGACATATTTTTAAAAGACCCATAATTTGAGAGATAGAGCAATCTTGTTTTCCACTGGGGACCCTCAGAATGGAGGCTCTGGTGCCCCTTTCTGAAGACCTGAAAGCGAACACTTATTAAAAATATCCTGTCACGAGGGCCTGTGCCTGGTTACCAATCTGCCACAAGTCAGGTAGAACAATGAAAAATGTGACTCCACAGTCTCATTTCCTTCTACATAAAGGATAGATTGTAAAGGTGGCTGGGAAAACTAGGAAAGGGGACAAAGAGGAATCCCTCTTTCAGTTAAGGTTTGAAGTTTGAAGTTTTCTTGTCTTTGGATAGGGAAAAACATAAGATATTAGTTCATCAATTAATAAAGTAATTTAACACCCAGATTTCTGCTGTTTACCAGCATTTTGCATTCAAAAAGTCCAAGTAGGGCCGGAGATTTAGCTCAGTGGTTCTGCTGCCTGCCTCACAAGCGCGAGGTACTGAGTTTGATCCCTGATACCAAAAACAAAACAAAATGAAACAAAAAGGCCAAGTTGTTGGTCTGAGCTCATGGGAAACTTGGGAAGGTGAAAAAGTTCTATTTCTTGCTGCCATGGAATCTGATCAGAATGTGATTCAAACCTTTTTTTTTTTTTTTTACTGCAACTCCTAATCAAAATATTTATTTTCACTTCATTATTCTTCATTATCTAACACATACACTCAGATGTGTATTACTAAAATGTTTTGTGAAATAAATGAAACATTTCATGAAACATTACAATATGAATAACATCCTAGAATATTTTTTATTTTGTTTGATTTTTAAAAGTACTGGTCACAGTCAACAAATTGACTGTATAACATTCTGGATGGGCTGTATCCTGTGCTTTAAAAACTTAAGACATTGAAAAACCGCTTCAGAAACAAGATACTGAAAAGGCTTGCAGCACATGCACAGATTGATAATTCCGTTTGGTTTGTACATGCCCATAGAGGTTACTCTCAAAATAATGTGGTGCATGAACTAAGTATTAAGATTCATGGATTAATGTACTCAATAAATATGAGTTTAGACCATGCTACATTCCAGGCACTGTTCTGCATAGTGATAGAAATAAAAAGAAAATTATATATAAATAAGTTACATTTGCTTGGGACTCATTTCTAGTAAGAAAGTTAAGAAATAATCCCATAATACAATGACAGGTCATGTAACTAATATGAAGACAAATCTAGACAAATCTGGCCCATGCAACAATGGAGAACAGCTGGGACAGGCATTTGATTTTGATAGGACAGACATAGCACGGTGTTCCTGTGAAGGTGGCTTTTGAGAAAAGACCTAAATATACAGAAGAAAAGAGGCATATAAAGATGTGTCTGCTAAGAATTGTCTCAGTACAAAATCACTGAAGTAAGATTGAGCTTGATATGTTTGATGAACAAGAAGGAAACCAAGGATCTAAAGGGGTAGATAAAATTGGCACCATACATAGGTGCCAAGTGATACAGTGCTTTTTGACAGAGTAGATTTATTTACTTGACATATTAAATTATATATGGAATACAATGTATCATATTACAGTACTTTGAATATTTAAAATGCATAATTTACATGCTAATTAATTTATGTCCCTTTATACATAGATATGTGTATACATATATATTATGATTTTAAGAATGGTATGGAAAGCCATTGCACAGTTTTGAGAAGAATATCAAGAGCTACTACAAATTTCTCCAGGTTCACTCTGGCTGCTCTGAGAATAGTTGACTAGAATAGGAAAACATGAAAGAAGGGAGACCATTTCAGAAGCCTTTGCACCAGTATCAGTGAGCAATAAAGGTACTTCGGTAGAGTGAGGAAAATGACGCAGCTTATATTTTTGAAGATAAAGCCAATGAGACTTTAGAATAGCTGGAGTAAGGGTATAGTAATGGAATGAGAAAAATTAAAAATAACAGCAAGCTTCTTGGTCCATACGGCTGAGTACATGTTAGTTTCCATCAGTAAAATGAAGAATAGTATGGGTGGAGGAAAATTTAGATTGAAAAATCAAGACTTCTGCTTTGGACATGATATATATGAGAGATCCATTATAATTGCTAGGGGCTACTGAGTGAACAGTGGTATTTTTAAGCCTGAAGCTTGAAAGAATGCACACAGATAGAGGAATATGTTCAACATATAGATTATATTTAAATACATAAAATTAGATCAGATTACCTCAAGGATCAGTGAACAAAAGAGAGATGAATTCCAAGACTGTATCCTGAAATGTCAAATATTTAATATTCAGGAAAAGGAATAGAAGCTAGTGGAGGATATTGAAAAGGAGAGGCACAATGAATAGAAAGAAAACTGGAAGAATTACGTGTTTCAGAAGCCAACTGAATAAAAAGTCTACCACATAAAATGCTGTAAGGTCAAGGAGAACTCAAGAGTTGACATCTGAGTGTAGCAAGACGGTGGTCTCTTGCAGGAAATGTCTTTTCAACGAAGATGGCAGAAGAAAGTTTGAAGGGAGTGGGTATAAGGGAAACAGGTGAGGCGGAGAGAAGTAGTATAGGCTACACTTCTGCAAAGTTTTGAAACCAAAGGGTGAAAACAAGTGGCCAGATACTTGTAGATGCTTCATGGAAGCATGGCTGTAGGCATTTCATTTTGTTTATTTTGATGTAATATTATGGCAGATGTATTATGGCAGATTTACTTTTGGAACCACATTCTTCCATGGGTCACAATGCCAGTGTACAAATTTAAGTATTGTTCTTAAATGGGAATGAAGAGTTCATTAATAGTACCAGAAAGGAAGAGGCATGCTTTGGCACACATGCAGAATCCTTGATAGATTTGGTGGTGGGTAGAATAGTTTGCTTATTACAACACCTATTTTCTCAGTGAAATAAGGGGCAAGACTATCAGTCAATAATGAGAAGACAATGAGAGAGTGAATTGACTTGAAGGATATCCAGGAAATATTGAGTTCTCAATTGTAGTTTGTGGTTGTGAATTCCAAGATTGGAGAGCATGGTTATGTATTTTTTTTCTGACCATTTTTGGTAATAGGAAAAAAATGGGTGGTATGTTAAATTTGGACAGATCAATAAGACAAATATGAGGGGAGACAGACAAAAGAGTTGTCACTTAAGAGATGGGAGTGTGTGTAAAGAAGTGGTTTTCATGATGGACTCTACAATGTCAGCTAGATGATGACAGAGTTTACTGAATCATAAGTAAAATAAGTAGTAAGGTCAATAAATAGCAGTAAAGATGAGATTGAAAAATTGCCAGGGTGTGGAGGCCGGAGTGAGTGTGTTTACCACAAATTCTTGTGTTTGCAATGAAAATTTCACAGCTGTAGTGCCTATAAGTAATAATAAGATCTAGTCAGTACTCATGGAAAAAGTAGATTAGGTTGTGCAGAGGAGAGCCAAGTTTGAATAAAAAATAAATGAAGAACTGAGACAAAATTGCTGGATAGATCATCTTTGTAGATGTTCAAGTCATCAAGAATAATTTTAGGCTGAGGCAGGAGGATTGCAAGTCTGAGGCTAACCCGGTCTACATAGCAAGACCCTGTCTCAAAAACAAAAACAAAACAAAACAGAGAAAACAGTGACAATTACTAAAAGCTGCAGCAAACAAAGGACAACCCTGAAGTCTAAGCTGGGTGTGGTGGTACACGTGTCTGTAATCCTAGCATCCG
Source organism: Heterocephalus glaber (assembly GCF_000247695.1). The sequence continues at coordinate 5,931,787 of NW_004624767.1, read as the reverse complement.
GGAGACTGAGGCAGGAGGATCACAGGTTAGGGGGCCAGCTTGGGCACCTTAGCAACTTAGTGAGATCTTGTCTCAAAATCAGAAAAGAAAGAATTTAAGATGTGTATGTATATGTACCAATTTCTCATGATGAATATAATCATTATGCACTGCAAAGATGTAGAGTAAAAATGCAATTGGCAAAAGAAAGGGTATAGCTCATTGAGAAGGTCCTGGGTGCGACCACCAGTCCAAAAAATAATGAAAGAAAAATAAAGATGTACGTAGATGACTGCACAGGAAAGGTCTGCTGGAAGGGATATCATGATGATACGCTCTCCAGAAACTTTGTATTTTCCCATTGAAGTGAAGAAGTTTTTCAATGTAGAAATGTGCAACAAAGATATCCAAACCTCACAGTAAATAAGGTTTAGTAGCATCGTGGTGATCACCCCGACCATATCCATATCAGGTGAATATTGGTGGTAAGATCAAAACTGGTATCAATATCCCCACATAAACACCTCGGTTTCCTCATATGTTAACTGAAGTTCTCCGAGATCTCTATTAGGTCAAAATGTACTCATGTCTCTTTGAATCCATGATTCAACTTAGAGAAGAAACACACACACTTAAAGAAGAACTGGACACCCAGAGATTGGAAGGGTACCCAGGGGAAAAGAGCTCTTTTGTGATTTATTCCCCATTCAATCTCTAATTAGGTCAGTGCCTCAGAATTTGGAGGAACTCAGAAGTACTTTTAAAAGAAAAGGAAGTGCACATAATCAATCAGGAAGGAAGGAGGAAAGGTGGCAGATTGGACACTGCTTTGTCTTTTCTTTGTTTTTTGTCACGTTGTAGACAAACAGGTCCTGGCTACGTGGAGGGAGAACTGAGTTGAGATTAGGGAAGAAAACTGTTCTCAGGCAACTAGGACGCCTTTAAACCGAGACCGATGCGAAATTCCTCGGTTAGCAAGCCAGTGGCCCACAGTGGCTGTGCTTATTTTGTGCTACTTCCCTAGGGAAACGGGCAGTAGTGGGAATTGTGTTTCTAACTCACACTGACAATCAAGATTTTATGTAGCCGTGGCCCCTCTTAAAGTTATACCTGTTCCAAAAAAAAAAAAAAAAAAAAAGTTACTTCTGGCTATTTGGAGAAATCTTGCCTTCCTGATAGAAGCTACTGCATTCTGGAAAGAATCACTGTCTCGTTCGTCCAGCGCAGCCTTCTCTGCAAAATAGTCTTGGGCAGTTTCCACTCCGGAGCATCGCACATCCAAGAGTTCACACATAATGATACTCGACATCTCCACAGTACGGATCGTGTTGGAGGCATTTGCGAATATTAGCTAATTTATCCTAGCAAGGCCCTGTGGTGAAAACATTCTTACCCACATTTTATGAATAAATCACTGAGATGTAGAAGCAGTATCAACCGATCTACTCACGAGGGCACACAGGGAAAGCGGCAGCATCCGTGGCTTGTAATTCGAGATGCCTCGTGGTTATATTAAACATCGCTACAGCGCCACCAACTGAAGGCCACTAGTCACCATTCCTGTGATATTTTGGTGAAAATAACTGTATTTAAAGAAGCAGCCCGTGAGTTAATATGAATAAGTTATGATACTAACACGGAAATAGCTCTATAAGCATAGATATTTAATGAGGAGTTTCATTACTCTGCACTAGTGGATTTTTTTTTTTACTTTACATTTTTATTTTTATTTGTTCACAGTACATAATGATCACACTTATCCTGGGGAGTTGGTACAAACACCTGACACATCTTAAGCCTCTCTTTATTCCCTTCTCCCTTCATTTCCCCTCCCTCCATCTCTAGGTTACCTTCCCTTTTGCATAAAAATCTACCTCCTTTTTCCTATTATCTATCTTTTATTTTGCTCTTTAATTTATTTATATTTTGGATTTCTCATATAAGAGAAATCATGAAATATTGAAAATTGTGTCTCAGGTTTATTTTATGGAACAATATCTCAAAATGCATTCATTTTCCTACAAATAACTCATGTTTACTCTTTTTATGGCAGAGTAGTACTCCATTGTATATAAATACCACATTTTCTTTATCCATTCATCTGTTGTTGGACATAAGGGCCACTTTCAAGATTTAGCTATTATGAACTGTGTTGCTATAAACAGGGGTATGCATGAATCACTGTAATATGATGTCTTTTACTCTTTCAGGAGGATTCCTAGAAAAGGAATAGATGGGTCAAGTGGAATTTCTAGATTTATTCTTTTTTGAGGAATCTCCACACTGATTTCCATAGTTGTTGAACATCAAAAGTAGAACAACTTTTATGATCATGAGATTTTATGCTTTTCTATTTAGACAGAATTTTTAGCACACTTATATTTCTATTGTTCCATTTATGCCTTTATCCCAATGTGAAGCATTGAGTGTTTAATTATACTCAGTATTCTGCAAGACACTGATGACAGATTGGTGTGTGAGATAAGAAAATTATTTGTCCTTAAAAGGTATAGTCTGCCTAGTGGGGAAGTCAGGGAACTAAGGGAGTATTTACTATGAGAATTACCATCCCATGTCAGAAGAATAGGACACTGTGGACATAATTAAGGGTAGATCAGAAACTAAAAGATATCTCAGAAAAAATATTTAAGGAAGTCATAATGTATGCATGGGAATTATAAAAATTCTATAATAGCAAAAACCTATCTACTGGCATGTGCACTATCATCTAATTTGTACTGCATCTTTGATTTTTTTTTATTAAATTAGACATGCCTAACACTTCAGAGTAAAGGAGAACCTTGGGTTATTGTCACCATGTAAGATTTGAGAGAAAAGAAACCCCAAAGAGTTTATGAACAAAAAACTTGATAGTTAAAGCGTCAGAACTTAACCTTATGGTTAGGACTTAAATCTTGTTCCTCTTGATAATTTAACATAAGCAGATGAAAACATTTAGTTTTCACTTGTAGGTCTGATTTAATTCTAAAATCCCCTGTCTAGATTTTTCTAAGTTGCATTGTATGGCCTATTTTCCACAGATGTCCAACTTTGTCTTCTAACAAAAATTAAACACACCTTTTTAAATTTTTATCCCGAAAGTGAATGTACCATCAGTGGAAGTATAGAACTTTGCTTCATAAACAAGTAGCACTCTAATACACTGGAGATGAAAGCCCCTAATAAGATATATAGAGGCCCTTTATCGATACAGCCAGGTGACCTGTTTTCTCAGCTTTGAATTTGTGGAGCAGCAGCATAAAGTGTTGGGAGTGGAAAAGTTCTTATTTAAAACACAAATATCTGTGACAGAAGAAATAGCATACAAATAACTGGCCAGGGAAATTGGTTTTTCAATAATTGCTTTTATTGGATTTCCCTTCACCAATCTTAATAAATTTCTCTCTCATAGAAACTCAGAAGCAGTCCTGGGCTTTGAACATTTCTATACATTAGCGATGTCCCTACAGAGCAGCTCTGGTTCCCTGAACCTTGCAGTGCCATGAACCAGGTTGAAGGTGGAGGACAGCAGCCAACTGGGGCTCCACCCCACACCTCACTCTGCTTACCTGCACCACACTGTCTTGCCAGAATCAAGTTCCCAACTGATGGCACTGAAATGAAAGTTGGAGTTTCCAATAACCCTGCAGACCAAAGCCTTATACTTGCATAGATAGTGGCTGGTGTATTCATGGTTGCATACCTACATAGAATGCACATAGATTCAATAGTGGCTGGTGTATTCATGGTTGCATACCTACATAGAATGCACATAGATTCAATAGCATGTATTCAACTGTCTTGTGCTTTTGCAAGACTCTTATGGTTGACAACAACACAACAAAGCCACATTAGAGAAGGCAGGTGCCATCTCCTATTTTAGAGCATTAGACTGACATTCATCCAGTATTCACCCAAATAACTGCAGAGATAAGAATACCAGGTATAGCTGGGCGTGGTGGTGCACACCAGTAATCTCAGCACTCCGGAGGCTGAGGCAGGAGGATTGCTATGAGTTTGAGGCCCAGCTGAATTACACAGTGAGACCCTGACTCAGAAAAAATAAAATACCAGGTATATTTTAAGAATATTGTAGTTTCATAAATACTGTTGTTAGATTCTTGTTGAAAAAGCGTATTTGATTCTCCTCTTGTCAGATTTTTTTGGTCATTGCAATATGGTGGCACAAATGAAAATGACTCATCTAAGAAATAGTTACATGAAGAGGTGGCCTAGGAGGAAAGTGACTAAATAGATTGAAAATATTTACAGAGTGGCCATCAGCTAAAAAAGAAAAACAACCAAGTAAAATTCCTTTTTTTACCATTTTATGTGAAGTTGTCATATTGTTCACTAAAAAGTAGAATATGGAATAGAGTATTCATAAAATCATAGTAATAATCCCAAAAATATTTGTGGATTTATTTGTAATGAAAACCAAGGAATCACGGACTTCTATTTTATTTCTAATTTTTCTTAATATGGACAATCCATTAATATAAAACATGAGCTATGTTGAAATGTAAAAAAGGAAGAACAAAATCTGACAGTGTCTTCAACACAGAATCATATTGCCCAAGGGAAGAAAATGGATAGTAAGCCCCAAAGACAACTGTCCTAAGGTTGTAGTGACTTAGACATTTAAACATTTCTTTTAAATTATCATTAAATGCTATGCTTTTACATCTTTTTGTATAAAATAAGGAAATATAGTTTTTGAAATTAGATCCTGAGATCTAATTGAGCTAGGCCAACACAAAGTATTTCTCTCTTTCAAATTCTATCCAGTCTTTTCTAGCCTTCTCTCATGGTCCAGCTCCATCATTTTCCGCTTCTCTCAGAAATGACCTTTTTTTAAATTTAGAAAATTAGTGCCTCTTAATCAGTACTATTTCCATTTCCTGCCAATAAATCTTCAATAAATCTTTATCCATTTTTTCTTTTTTTATCTCCTGTTAGATAAAGAAGAAAATTATGTCATATCAGAAACCCAACTTAAATTTAATCAAAGTAAAATGTATCAATGGATTTATCTGAACACCTCAGGATTGACCTAACTTTTCAACAGAGTAATTATTCAACAATATTATTAGGGCTCTGCCTCATTTCTTGATTTGACTTGTTATCGGCCTACTTCTCAGTCAGACTCACTACATATCATATATGTACATTTGCAATATGTCCCTTTCTTTTATCATACTGTTAAATAAGGGCTCCCCTCCTCTATAAGTATAAAGATCACAGATTTAAGATGGAGATTATCTTAATTACTTTCTTTTTGCCGGGACAAAATACTCAGAACCCACAAGTTAGAGGAGGAGAGGATTATTTTGGCTCACAGTTTGTAGAGGTTTTAGTCCATAGGCAGCTGGTTCCAAGGAATGGGAGCATGGCAGAGGGGCCTGGCAGGGGAAAAACAGTCCATGGCAGGGTAGGCAGGATGCAGGGTGTGATGAAGGGAGGAGAATATACACCCTCTCAGGCCATGCCCACAGTGAGCCAACTTTTCCCACCAGGCTTCATCTTCCAACATCATACACAGCTATAAACCAATCAGTGGACTAAGCCAGTATCACACACCCATGATCCTCACCTGCCAAAAGCCTCGCCATGATATTTTGTGGGGACATGTAGATATAAGCCATTAGAGAGACTGCACAAGTTATGAAAGACAATGATACTGGAGAAATTAAGACATTCCAAAGACATGAGTAGGTTTTTGCTCCTCATCTAATATTCGCACAGTATAAAATAGATGAGATCTCAAGCATGTACTGTAGTTTTAAATCAGTTAGGATCCCTAGAATACAAACAACCCATTTTTCATATATTCCAGGGAAATTTTTCAAGATTTTCTTGATTTGTTAAATTTAGAAAAGTAAGGCTATCCTTTCATCTATTTAATCTCTCTCCCATTTTTGTCTTTCTTATTCCTCCACTTATTAATGTACTTTGATCTAATAGTTTTAATAATTTTAATAGTTGCATAGTATTTGCATTTCACATTATTACATGTAATATAACCATGTTATCTCTGCATAATTTCAATTTTTTGCATCCTTAAAAATATTGAAATAAATGTATCTAGAAATAAATCATTATATGCCAGCATTCTTATTTCTATAGATTAGATTTTACAAATGAAGGCTGTTGGAAATATTATTTGAGCAAGCCAACATTTTATCACAAATACTATATATATTTTGGGTGACCAGCCTTGCCACAGATATGATACTTCCTCTTAATAAGACACTGCTATTTCTTCAACTTCTAAGAATTGTATTTCCCTGACTGATTCTGCCCCTAAAAAATATTCAGAGAATTGGATGATTCAGCTGTTTCAGCAAAAGTTTCAAACTTCTTTGCTCATTGCTGATCAAGGGCCCTTAGCTTTCTTCCTTTTGATGTTCTGTTTCAGAGTCTTCTCAGTTTCTCATTTTGGAGAGAAAAAAATGAGTGCTGTTGATCTTTGGTAAATTAGCATTTTTCTCAAGATAATTAATTTTAAAAGAGAGGATTATTGCACCACTTACCTATTTTATGTGAGATTTCCTTGTACCCTTACCTCAGAAAATATCAAGTGTAATTCTAAATCTTATGCAGATCCTTATTTCCATCTGATCCCTGATGTTGCCATCTGTCTTCCCTGCTTTATTTTTATCCCATAGTATTCATGATATAAGCATTTTGAACACTCTATATTTTACACTTTCAAAATAGTCATCTGAGGCAGTCTTGCAATTCTGGTTTTAAATGTATAGGAGTTAACATGGTTAACTTATTTGCACAGTGTCAGAGTTAGTACATTAGATTTCTAAGACTTACTAATTCCAGCAGGTAACTGAACTTGGCATCATTAAATGAGATTTGAGAAAATCTTGTATTATTTGTGGTAGGAAAGGCAACACAGACCTTTGAATTTATACTAACAATCCATGGTCTTTTGGTGAACTGGTGTTGAGATGGAGTTTTGGAGAGATAATTTATTACATACCATTGTCTCACAGTGTGTTCAATAAAGAGTCACTGGCTCTAGTGCTATCATATTTAGAGCTTTATAATAGTCTGGGTTGTCAGCTACTTTTAGGAGGCAATCTGTAGCTGTCCAAATTCAAGAGGAATCATAAAAGGGTTAGCAGTTGCCTTACACACTCTTTCCTAGAAGGAAGTTCAATAAGTATTTTCTGTTTCTACTGATTAGCACTGAGCTATCTCGATTGCCTTATCATTCTAATTGACAAAAGTCTCATATTCAGAGTAAGGAGTTATTTTTGGTTACTGGAAACCAAAACTCCTCTGAAATCTGTTCTAATGCTTGATTTAAAGACTTGAAGTTTTTCTTGACATTTAAGCTTTAGCTGGAATGGCCACAGCTTGGTCTTTCAGGCTTCATGGCCAACTATTTTTAGTTGCTGCCAACAACCTCGTGTTAGGAGTGCATCTTGAGAAAAATGGGACTCGGAACTACTGAATCTGATTCTGATACCTGGGTATATTATTCCCCCCCAAAAATGACATTTGAGAAATATCTGAGCACTATATGAGGATTGTGACTATCCTCAAGGTTGGCAGGGGCTGTGGAACACAGATCAACATACATATTCATTTTCAGAGTGTCTTCATGCCAGCAATTGCTGTGTGTTTTGCCTTTCAAACATACTGACCGTTCAATAGATAGATAACATCATTTCACTCACTCTAGCAGATGAAATGAGATTGACATTTTTAATTCACACATTTTAGTTATGAAAGAGCAAACATCAAAATCTTGTCTACAAATCCTCAGCTCTGCTAGTAATGAATGAATGAACATTAGCTCCTACAACCAGGCTACAAATGGGACTCAGAGGAATAGGCAACATTCAGGTACAAGGACATGAATGAGCACGAAAAAGAAAAGAAAAAGCATACACACTACATAACTGCAAAGGAAATCTTAGTTGCTGAAGGATTTTATGCTAGAGAGAAGACCTGAGTTTTGTTTAATCTTTTGTATTAAGCTGCTTTTGTTAGTCAGCTTTCTATCACTATAAGAAAATACATGAGCTGATCAATTTACAAAAGGAAATGATTTATTTTGACTTACAGTTTTAAAGGTTCCAGTCCACAAACAGCTGGCTCCATCATTTTGTGTCTGTGGTGAAGCAGTGCATTATGTGGGGAGCATAAGGCAGGGCAAACACATACTCTTCATTTCCAGGAAGTAAAAGAGAGTGAGGAGTCAGTCTGGTTCACAGAATTGCCTGTAATGCATGCTCTCAATCACTTAAAGATTTCATCATATCTCAGTGTATCATGGCCATTTGGGAATATTCAGGATGAACTCAAACTTAGTTACTTTCTTGTTGCTGAGATAAAAATACACAACACCCACAATTTAAAGGAAAAGAAAGAAAGATTTTCTACTGCCTACTTCCTGCTTGCCATGCCATGGCCTGTTTTTCCTCTGCTATGCCCCACTGCCATTCTGCTCTGCCTTTGAGCTAGCCAACTGAAACCTCTACAGATGGTGAGCTAAATAAACCTTTCCTCCTTTAAATTGAAAATGACAAAAAATTGGGAGATTAGTATTAGAGAAGTAGAAGAGAACAAAGAGAGAAAGAAGAGGGGATAAGAGTGGGTAATAAGCAGCATAAATATGATCAACAGACATTGTACAAATTGTATGGGAGGTGATGAGAGGGAATGATTAAAGTATGCTACATGTACATGCAAATATGACAGAATAGAATTCAACCATCTGTATTATCAATATTGAGTAAAGAAAAACTATGCAGCAAAAGAGTCCAATATTTTAGAGTTCATTTCAGTTGAGGAGAATATGTCTACCCAAAGCAAATTTAATTCACTGATCCACAGATGCTCTGGGAACAAACGTCCAGATCCAAAGACATACAATGCATTTCTGATTTGATAACGGTGGCTTCTCCTGCAGCATCTCCAGAGAAATGCTCTTCTTCCTAGGTCTTTCTGATTCTGATAGTGAGTTCAAGGCACAGAACCTGCATTATATTATAAGACACACCTAATCTCATCACTTGCCCACCGTCTCTTACAGTGAACGAGGTAATACTCAGCGATGGCAATCCAATCTCCCAGGTCTAACCTACATTAAAACGGTTTCTTATTTTGCACTCACATTGCACTCACAGGAGCATTTTTTGTCCTTTTCTCCTACAGTATTGAGAACACAGCACATTCTTTTCTGCCTAATTGTTTTAAGTGTTTCAACAACTCAAAGAGTCATTGAGATCATCACTTTTCTGCTCGCATGTCATCTAAGTATATTTATCTCAGTGCTTGACTGGGAAAACCAAACATGAAAAACCTTCCTCACTCAGTCACTATCAGCTGACTCTCTTCTGAAGCTGTTAAACCCTATTAAAATAACAGTTCTTTTCAGCTGTCGCCTCCTCACATAAGAAGGGTCATCCTTCACCTTACATTTCTTCATGAATTCAGTAACAATGAGGATGGATAGATAGATTTTTTTGGAGGAAAAAAAAAAGGCCAGAGGGAGCAAGTGGTGGAATGCAAACAGGAAGAAAATATAAAATATTAAAACAATATTTCTCTGTTACCATGTGAGAAGGACCGAGAATCATCAATGAGTAGCTAGCAGACTGAGTGTTTATGGCAAGCAGAGTGTTGTGCCATGTTGCGCCATGTTGCATGTGGCCCTGTGATGAATGATGAATGCACGTAATTATGTAGTCTGCCAGACGTCTCATCGTATGGACGGGTCTGCTCCCAGTGGGATCTGTATACAGAGCACTCAATGAGGAAATAGTTCCAAAAATTGAGAGTTTGCACCTGGAAACTTCCCTATCAACATAGAAAAATCTTTGCCACTTGAATGTGAAAGGTATTTGAAAGCTTATATTTTATATATTGTGTGTCTTTGTTCTAATAATTCATTTTATAAGAGATTGGTCTGAGAGACAACGGGAGAAAAACTGGTCCTCACCACAGGCAATGAGGAATCACTGCCAAGAATACAGAACATTTCCTGATCAGGTTCCTCCACTTTATCATGCAATATAATAAGATTTGTTTTTGAGAACCTACTATGTGCCATTCACAATTGATAATATCCATGTGTTATAAAATAATAATTTATATCTTATATAATCCAAGACAAAGAGTCAAGAGAGATGGCTAGAAAGCCAGGCTGAAATCACACTTCTGTCTTGTCATTCAATATCTTAAAATCTATGAGTTAAAATCGGTCTGATATCCAGCAGTGTGGGCATCACCTGGCATTGATTGGACCTGTAGAATCTCAGTGCTACTGAATCAGTTTCAGCACTTAAAGCAGAATCACAGGTGATTTTTATGCACAGTAAAGTTGAGATGCATTAGCTCAGATAACTGTGCCATTGTCGAAATGCAAGAAACTTCATAGAGCTCGCAGAGTGACAGTAACAATAAACACGTTATTACAACATGCAGTGCATTTCATTAGTCAGGGCTTCAGTTTACAATGAAAAGTGCTAGCATCCACCTAAAGCCCTAACTTAAATTCATTTTGATCCTAAACTTATTCTCAGCATCCTATTTCTACTTATGTGGCAGAACTCCTTGACAAGAACAAGAGGAAACCGTCCTGCCTGCCTGGAAGTCAGATTGGAAAAGATTCAAATGTAAATTACCCTGGTCTCTTTCAACTCAATATGGGCAAATTCAGTTACCTCATATTAACTCCTACCTAAGGTACACAGGTATCTTTCACAGAAGATCTCTGTGGTCAGCCTGCTTATTAGATAGTGAAGAGGGACAACCCAGAGATTAAAAGCCAGTGGAAGGAGCATTGGTTGAAGAGTCTATAATTCCAGATATCAGCTGCAGAATATCCTAAAAGAAAGGCTGTTTTTAACTTATGCACGCAGAACCTTTTCTCACTCCCAAAAGACTGTCAGCTCATGAAAGATCTTGCTAAATATTTTTCTAACAATCACTGTATTCACTTGGCAATAACTATGGTTAGTCATCTCTTCCTCCATACTAGCTCTTCCTTAAATATCTTTCTGTTGTGGCAATTAGCACATCTCTCAGAGAGGCCACAGAACATCGGAGCAACATACATGGTAAGCTCTAGATTGAGAGGATCCAGAGGGACATTCTAGACCTGTGACTTACCCATTGTGTAACACTGAGCAATTGGGCCAACCTCTGTGAACCTCTGTAGTTATGTGAATATCAGATTTGCTCACTTAGGTAATCATACATAATTTTAAGATGACAGGGCCTTGAGATATTTGGCAAATGATAGCGATTAAAATTATGCAATTACTGTGTATGAATATAGTGCAAATATATAATTGTATATTTATAAGTAATACATGCATATTTATTTGCACTATATATGGATATTTATATATGTAATACTGGGTTAGCCACACTTAGCTTTGCTCTGAATGCTTTGTCTCTAAATTGCCATGGACTTGCCCAGTGCCTGGAATGATTGCTGAATGGGAATGGGATGAATGAAATAATGAATGAATGAATGAATGAATAGATGGATGGACTGAAGGGATGAACATAATTGAATTATATAGATAGAAAATACTGCACTCAGCATTCTTGATTAGTTCTCGAGGTTATTGGTCTTCAAGGTTTTATTTTTTCCTAAGGCTATATTTGACTAAAATGCATTTTTCAGTTCCAATTTAAATGTCAACTGTTTTCAACTGGCAGAGTCTTTCCTAACGAGCTCAGATCATGGTTTTTCCTCATCTTCAAAATCTGCATAGTCAATTCCCAAATGAGAATTCAACGGCTATGCTAAACATTGTATTCTGGATGCCCCTTCGAAGTAGGTGCTCTGCAATCTCCCTGAAAATGAACTGGAAGGCAAGCAGAGATATTTGGAGAAGCAGAGCTCTGGTACTTGTGGTTTAAGTCTGTCTTTCATCTTTGGAAACAGCAATGCTTTCCAGAGACTGAAATATCCTAAGATCTTTATAATCCAGTTCTTGTAGTTTATTTTAAACATTGACTCATAAACTTAGAAAAGTCTTGGCAAGGGAAATCAGAATGAGAGTCAGAGTTTTTATAGGTTGGGCCTGTTTGAAAATTAAGAAGCACAGATAAGATATAATCAAAGAGTAGAAAGAAAATGAAGGAAAAAGCAGTTATAAATCCTGAAGACAGGTGGGCAAACAAGCATGAAGTATTAAGGAATGTATCGGAGAAGACAAGGAAGTCTTTTTGTAGCTGAAATCTTATGAATGACTAACACGTATCATTTAAGCATGCAATAAAGGGAGATGCAGACCTAACAGTAAACGGATGAAGAAAACTAACTTATAACAAAGATACAGACAGGGGTCGTTCTTTGTCACCTGTGTAGATAAGTGTGCATTTATTTTTGGAAAATAATACTTTATTGGTTCCAATTAGTTTCCAAATTTCTTTGGTATTACTTTCAAATGTATGTTAATAAAATCTTTTTAAACTGTTTGTAATTGGCCTTTTTCATCTTTATTCCAATCTCTTATCATGCTCTTTCCACCTCTTTGCCCTGATTAAACTTGAACATATTTTGCAAATTATTTTTTTCAACTGACCTCACTCTTTTACTTTCCCTTGATGTTAAATATTAATTGAGGGAATTTACGTGTAATTGTTAATATAATGCAAGGATCAGCAATGTACTGGAAAAGGCTACATAGTAAACATTTTTGTTTAAAATAAGAGGCCTCATGTTCCAGTCACAACAAAGATAGTATTACAAAAGGAGCCAGAGACAATAGATAAATAAATGATCATATAGCTTTCTTGCAATAAATTATGATTCCAAATCTAGTCTTATTACTATTTCCAATGTATCAGTTTAAATGCAGTGTTTTAAAAGCATCACAAAGCATGTGGCTCTTGCTACTAGGTCTGTTTTCATTGATGAGAAAAAAACTATGTAGAAAAATTAAATAATGTACCTAAAACTTCACAAATTGTAAACACCCCTTCAGTGTAGTCTCTACCAAAAATAGTTGGCCCTCAGAGTCCATAAACTCCTTATTTGCAGATACAACCAACTGTGCACGAATTTTTAAATCACATTATTACTGAACATGTTTGCCATTATTCCCTAAACTAGAGTATAAGTATTTTACGGCATTTACATTGTGTTAGAAGTAACTTAGAGTAGAATTGCAGTATCAGGAAAGATGTACATAACTCATACGCAAGTACTGTGCTTTTTTAAAATAAAGGACATGAACATCAACAGATTTCCACATGTAAGGGAATTCTTAGGACCAATTCTCCAGTGGATACTGAGGGATGACTCAAATAATGTGTACATCTAGTGATTACATGACATTTTTATTAAGATACATTGTCCCTGTCTCTCTGATGGTGCTCTAAGATATTGAAGGTAGATTCCTTCACATTTGTTTCAGGATTTTTCTGGCCTCCAATTTCTTTCCATTCAAGGTCACAAATTTCTGAAGTTCATCATGAAATGTTTAAACTCTAAAAGGGATTTCCAAAGCATAGAGTTATGAAATATTAAAGAAACCATATGAGACAAGAAGAAAAACTGAAAAGGTATGGCACACATCAAATACAGCTATGCACACAATGAAATGAACAAATGTGAGAAAGAAGATATTTTAAAAAGAGAGAATATAAACTCTACATTTGTATAGCTAAATCATACGGCAGTTCTATCTTTCAAATTTTTTAATTTTAATTTTTTAATCTTGGGGGAACTTTCATATTCTTTTCTATAACGGCTGAAATAAGTTGCTTTCTCACCAGCAATAAGCATGTGTTCCTTTTCCTCTGCATTCTGTCCAATGACTGCTAACTTTTGTATTTTTTGATAGTAGCCATTCTAACAGGTGTTAGGTGATATGTCATTATGGTTTAAATTTGTAGTCCCTTAAGAATTAATGACGCATATTCTTTCAAATACATGTTGGCTCTTTCTCTTTTTCTGTGAAATGTTTATTCAGACCTTTGTTCATTTTTAGTGAGGTTAGTTATTCTTACTGTTGAGTTCCTAACATATTTTTGATATTAACTCATTATCAGATCCATGGTTTGTAAATATTTTTCCAATTCCATAAGTTTTTTCTTCACTCTGTTGATCATCTCTTTGGGTAGAAACATTTTACTTTGATTTAATCTCACTTACCTATTTTTACTTTTGTTGCCTAAACTTTAGAGTTCATATCTAAATAAAGGTATTGTCTTTATTTAGTCTTTATTTAGTTAATGTTATGGATCTTTTCCTCTAATTGTTTTATAGTTTGGATTTCTAGAAGTCTTTAATTCATTTTTCAGAAGGGACTGGACCCAGGAAGCACTGAGCTATATTTCTAGCTCTTTTTAAAACTACTTTTTTAGACAGGGTCTTGCTAACTTGGCACTGGGCTGGAATTTGTGATCATCTTGCATCAGCCTCCTTTTTTGAGGTAATTTTTATATGGTATGAAATAAGCGTCTAATTTCATTCTCTGCCTGTGAATAACCACTGTCCCCAATACCACTTATTTTAAAAACTATCTTTTCCCTACTATGTATTTCAGCACCTTTGTTGTAATCAATTGACAGTAAATGTGAGGATTTATTTCTGACTGTTCTTTTCAGCTGGTTCATGTATCTGTTATAATGCTACCACAGTACTGCTTTGGTTGGTATAAATTTTGAAGTCAGGTAGCATAATGCCTCCTGCTTTACTGTTTTTATTCAAGATTTTTAAAATTATATGGACACTTGTAGTTCCTTACAAATTTTAGGATTTTTTTTCTATTTCTGTAACAGTTATTATAGAAATTTTGAAAGATAGTATACTCAGTCTGTAGATTGCTTTGGGTGGTATGAACATTTCAATAGTATTAATTCTTTAACTTTAACTTAATTATGTCTTTTTGAATTGAATTTTGTCCTCTTAAATTTATTCTGTTAATATTTTCTGCTTTTCAATGTGCAGGCTGTTCATCACATTGTTTAAATTTATTTTGAAGATTTGAATATTTTAGCTATTGTAGATGGTATTTTTATAACTTTCTTGGAAAGGAAATCTATATGAAGATATGTTTGCACTCCCATGTTTTTTGTAGCATTATTTAAAATAGCTAAGATACAAAATCAACTTAATTATCCATCAATAGACTAATGGATGAAGAAAATGTAATGAATATAAACAAAGGAATATTATTTATTTTTTTAAAAAAAGAAGGAAATCTTATGTGTGATGACACAGATGAGTGTGGAGGACATTATATTAATTGAAATTAACAATACAAAAAAAGACAAATAATACCATATGATTTATCTTATACATAGAACCTTAAATCATTGAACTCACACAAGTAGAGATAGAATAGTAGTCACGTGGGACTGACATGAAGGAGATATATTAGTCAGAGGATACAAAATTTCAGTTAGATGGAAAGAATAATTTCAAGACAACTGTTGTACAACATGGTGAATATACTCAGTAAGCATGTCTACCAGAATTTTAAATTGCCAGGTGAGTAAATTGTAAGTATTTTCACACATATACCCACAAATATATGAAGCAGTGTGTGTTAATGAGCTCAATTTAGCCATCCCATAAAGCACACAAATTTCAAAATATGTTACACATGAATATTATATACAATTTTTATTCATCAATTTAAATTTTAAAATAAATATTAATAAAAAGAGAAGGGAAAATAGAAGAAAAGTTTAGAGAAATTATAAAATTAATAAAAGTCACATATCTTATAATCCAGAAAGCCTAATTAAAGTCAAGAAAAAAAAAAGGAAATAACACATAAGTGGTTTATTTTAGAAAAACATCAAAATCCCAAAACAAAGAGAAACTCTTACATTCATTATTAAAATATCTTAAAGAAACTATCACCCAAATAAATTGATTTATTAAATAAAACTCTACTGATATCCACATATACCTATATATGTATGTATACATATATTTATATAAGTTATATATAAACTTGGTCTTGAATTAGAAAATGTATTAACATCTTTCACTAAACTGTCAATTTAAAAGTGACAAAATATTTGGCTATTGTCAATAATTCAGAAAAGCAATAGATACTCATTTATGATTTAAAATAACATAATTCCTACTAAACAACTACTTCCAAAGAACCTTCTTAACTTTCTTAATATAAACTACTTAGCATTCTCACAATATATATTTATAGATAAGTATTGGAAAAAATTACTTTAAATCTAGAATCAGTCAAGGATGTGATTACCACTGTGTTATTAACATTGTACCGAGAGTTTTATCCAGGATTGTAAACATGAAAGTTGTAAGAATTGAAAATGGAAGAAATAAAACTGCCATTCCATTCAGACTTTATGATAATATACTTACACAAAAAAGAATCTTGAAAAGTATAAAAATATAGGTAATTAGACTTTTCACTGAGGTTGCTTGATAAGAAACCATTATTCAAAAGCAACTGCAGCTGAAGGGAGAGTTTCACCATGCTGTAGTATTGTAACCCACCAATACTCAACATTACAATGAAGGCAAATAAAAATTATGGGCAAAATTTAAAATGATGATTGCCTAGAACCATGAAAATAAACACGAACAGGTGGATTGTAGAAACATAAAAGTTATACACATATGTATAAAAATCAAGCATGTATATAAGCATGCATATATGATTTTATACAAAAATACAATTGTACACATACAACACAAAAGTGCATTTTTTTGAAATTTTGTAGATCTTTGATATCCATAAAGAAAATTCTGTGATGTCCTAACTATGAAAATTATGCAAAAAATGTGAATGAAATACTGTACATGGAACAACATGTACCTGTTGTGGTAACAAAGAAATTGGTCACAGAAAATTCTTTTTATATTAAGATGAAAGCAAGAATTAAGAAAATTAAGAAAATTAAGTATGCAATTCGATGAGTTTATGTTGCAATTTCGATAATGATTTTTTCCACTTCACCGTAGTAGTACTATCATTAGTAATAAATTCCTGTCTCTTTTGTTTCTCTTTTGATCTGCACTTGTATCCATTTTTCACTGTACAAACAGTAAATTCTAAGCTCATTGTCCCTAGTTTCTGCTTTGCTTGGCTCAGGTTGGTCCATTTAGTTATATATAAAACTATCAATTTCAGAGTCACAGAAACCTTAGTGGACCTTGGGCACCTAAAGCTTTTGGGAAGGAGGCTTGAGCTGATCTCTCCTCATCTCTATTTCCCTCCACCTTAGAAAGTTGTGGCAGGTAGAAGAATGATGAAAGTGATGAGACCAACACTTTTGGAGATGGGTTGCGGTAGAGAGTAATTGGAATTTAGATTCCAATTCTCCCAGCCTTTATGCTCCTTCTATCTCATCTGGCTTCAATCCCAGCTTCTTGTTCTTGTTTCATTTCCCTTCTGCTGTTTCCTTCCTTGAGTTGCACGCCTGGTGCCAGGTGGGAACAACAGCTGAGCACGGTGGAGGGGAAAGATACAGAAAGCTGGACAAGCTGCTAATGATCTGCTTTGGTGAGGCAGTTCCATTCCAGCCACAGTGATGAAGGGCATCAGTGGAGAAAAGCCCTCAAAATTACTTGACTTTTCTCATAAATCTGAAGTTTCTTTTGAAAACGTGAAATTTTATCAGGTGGTGAGGTAAGACATCTGTTTCTTCCAGCAGTGACTTTTACACAGGGCAATATGACATTGATTCAGACCTGGGACAAATTCCTCACTGCATTCATCTGAATTAAGTCCTGATTTCAGTCTTTAAGTCCCACATAGCAAACTCATAAGTATTGTTATTATTTTTAAAAGACCATAAAATGTAAGTAAATCTCAAGCATCTTCAGGGAGGATAGGTAAAGACCATTCATTCATTTGTCACCAAATACTTAGCATCTATTGCCTGCCAGGCACATGGAAAGATTCCTTCATGGTTGTGGATACTCAAAGCATAGAGTCCTGTAGCTAAATGCTATTGTATACTTCTGCACTATGGGAAATATTTCCTACCAGATCCCACACTTCTCAAGAGGACAATGGCATATAATTCTAAGCTAGCTTTACATATTGTTGCTGGAGTCACCTGAACATTATCAATAAGTTTTGCATCTCACAAGGGTGGATTTGGAGTAGGGAATCACTGATTCTCACAGAAAGTGATCTCTTATTAACACAGTGGTGATTTGGACAGAATTAAAATGAAAAGCCTGCATTTGCTTTGTAAAATAAAGTTGAGAGTGAAACCGGTTAAATCTAAATGATAACCAATATGACTACACAGTTTTAACTATTGACATCTCAACAGAAACTTATTTAAATTGGTCTCATTAAAGCCTTTTTAGTACACCTTATACACATTAGAAATGTCTCAAACAGCTATAGAAATGTGATGTCCAAGTCCTAATTTATCTTGCAGGCAAGTTGAATCATGGTATTTGATATATTCACAATTCTCTCCAAGTATAACAGCTATACAAATTCATTATGACAGAAACCTGAGGACTATACACAATTTGTTCAATTAAACATGATTTCAGGACTAGGGACTGTCTAATTTGATCCATAGACCTTATTTGTTTATAATGAGATGATTGTTGAAATATGTGTTTTTAATGAAATAGTTGAAATATAAGGGAAACTATTTGTGAAATTTAGCCTTTTGTAAAATGGTGGCAGCACTAACAATAATTAATCAGCATTCACAATCATTGATCACAGATAAGAATTGAGTTCTTGCATTGCATCTTCTTAGCCTTCCTCCTTTCCCTTTCTTTCCTTTCCCCAGTACTTTGCCTTCCTCCCCTCCCCTCTCCTCTGCTCTCCTCTGTTCTCCTTCTTTCTCTCTCCTTTGACATTCCATCTATGATTGTACCTTATTCCAAAAATAAGTTATTGACTGATATCTCAGTAGAATATAGAATTCAAATGGCACCTGGAAAATAAAATACATCAATGGAAATGGTCCTAGTTTACATCACATGGATACGTGAAAATGTTATAGCAATCGAATATCTCTTGCAGTTATTAATGAGTATTGCTTTGCGACATTTATTGGAAACTTTGCTAATGACCAATTATTATTTCAGTGCTATAACTTGAATTATAAGGCACAAAAAATAAAGGAGGCATACAGTGATTTCTTTGCATTCTTCTTTTAAAAACATAGACAAAAAGTAAAGCAAGAAATAACTTTGGAAGAAATTACACGCAATTGAAATCAGACTGTTCACTCAGTGCTATTAATGATACATAAGCAGACTGAGCATTTCAGAACAGTTTTATAAAACAGAGAGCACAAAATGTAGGGGATGAATTTAAAGTGTTTTTATTAAAAAAGAAAAATATCATCTTGTTTCAGTCATCTGCTCCTATGCTAATATACACCACAACACCCTCACTCTTTCTCCCTTCTCTCCCTCCCTCCTGTTCTCCTTACTCCCTCTCTCCTTCCTTCCTTCCTTCCTTCCTTCCTTCCTTCCTTCCCTCTTCCTTCCTCTCTGACTCTCTCTCACCCTCATTTGGGTTTCTACAGTAATAGATTTAAGCTTTCATGGAATCATCTATACCTTATGCAGAAGCTGGCAATATATAAGTTTGTGAAATACAGTTGTGTTTTATCAACTTTCAACAACAAAGATCCCCAGAGATATAAAGATGGAATTACTCTACCCCAAACATACCAAAACCATTCTCTCTGGAAAAGAACTGATTCCTCACTTGCAAATGACCAACACTGCCAGTTCTAATTAGCTGCTTCTGCCAGAGACTAGATAAGCAGTCCAAGAGTTTGAGACGATGCCCAGCATTTGACTAATCTTTCTTCGCTCTCATGGGTGGATTTGGGATTCAATCATATTACAATAAATACTAAATAGCATATAGATTTCTAGAAAAAAATGATAGGGCTTTGAAGGTATAATCCTTAATTTGGGGGTCCAAACATTACATGAAGAATTCAGCTTGGAATAATGAAGACCAACTACATGAAAGTGATCTCAAATTCTTCAAAAAGGTAATGTTAACTGGCCATAGGAAAAGTTAGGAAAGAGAAGGAAGAAAAGAGAAAAAGAAATATTAATAAAGGCAGCATAGGAACAGAATACAAGTTAAAATGATATTCACAATTACCTGGCTAGATTGCATGTAAAAGTGGTAAATTAGGTTAGTTATAATCGTACTGGAATTTGCCGCCTTCAATCAAACTTAACTTAGAATCTCCTTTGACATTTTTCTACATTCCTTAGTTTGCTATTCTCCTGGCCTTTTTTCTCTCTCTTATAATTTTGGGAGCATATATTTTTGTTGTTTAAGAAAAAGAAGGAGGATCTTTAAACCTCACCTTGAGTTTTTTGTAGGAAAAGCAAGAGAGAAACTCCATGGGTATGCTAACTAAATACTGAGGAGTGAGCAGTTGAAGGCGATGCCCCCAAACTTTAACTGTATGAGACTTTCTTCAGGCAAATCATGACTCAATGCAGTTCTTTCCCAAGTAGAGAATAACACTTACTGCATACTTGAGCTTTGTAGATATTTCCCTTGTTTCTTTCTTAAAACATTACAAAGTTTAGATACATTAATTTCATACAGGTTACTTTTTAAAAATTGAGACTAGCCTTCAGACTACCTAATATTCAAAGCAAACAAGTTTTTTCTAACCTCTTTTACTGGAAGATTCAGTAGTGTCTTGGAGAGTGACATGATTTAGGATGGGAAAAGTTTCACTTGTGAACTATGCCCTAAATTTGCAGTAGTGTATATATAGTTGTGTATGTATAGGAGGGAACGTGTGATGTTTAAAGTAAAATATATTGTCATTCAAGGCATTTGACTAGGTCATTTACCTTAGTATATGCTTATAATATTATCTATATATGTGTGAATTTGGAAGTGTTATTTAACTTTCTTTCTTTCTTTCTTTTTATTTATTTATTTTCTAATTTAAATTTCTTTAACACAAGTTTTTCATCCATAATATAGGGTATGAAATCAGTACATCTAAAAGTATTGCTATGAAGACTTAAAATGTAGGGCTTCAACATAGCAGTTATTTGAATACTAACTTTACTGCTTAACCACTGTATATTGCACATTTGATTTTGATGCAATAATCATAAATAGAGTCCCTCAGATATGGCCTACTGGGAAAGGACATCATAAATCAAATTATCAAGGTAGGTTCTTGGGTTCTTCCACTAGAGTCTGAAGAAAAATCATCTCCCTGCAGCCCAGGCCTTATCTACTTAACACATGCAGAAATCAGCAGTGAAGAATTGGCATACTGTTTTAAAGAAGGGAGAGAGTTAAGTTTTCTTACTTACAGAGTTAAGTTTTCTTACTTACTTTAAATAACCTACCCCATTTTCACATTTCTGCATCTCATCTCTCAGAGCCTTCAAATCAGTGTTCTATATTGGATTCCCTGCAGGGAGACCAGTGAAAACCCTTATGTTTATTTAGGATTCCAATTTTTTACTTTCAGTCTTTCTTTTTCTCATGAACAGTAGCTCCTTCTCAACAGAGCTCTATAATCTCATGCATTGCGTTCAGGTTTCATGATATAATGTGTTTAGGAAATATCTGTCACCTCACACTCAAAAGAATCCATCCAAGTTTCTTCATGTGATGGCATCTCAATGTCAGGAAAAGTCTTTTCCACACTGGTACTCTCAGCAGGCTAGTAGTCTGGCACCCTTAAACTTATATCCCATTAATACTTTACCACTTATTTAGTGGGTAGGATAATTGCTATGTGGACCGAAGGCAAAGGATAGTGGAGAAATCACATTTATAGCTTCCAGGCTCTCGTTTACTATAAATAAAAATTTAGCTTAGCCCCAAAGAGGTCCAACTCATTTAACAATCAAACCCTCTGCATATCCAATCTCTTGAGAAATTTAACAGTCTTTATTCTCAGTAGGCAATTTAGGATGCCATTAACCCTCCTAAATACGTAGCCTATCAAAATGTCCTTCCATTATTTAAGTGTAACCCTGAGAAGCTAATCTTGCTAAATTTCTAGTAGTGTATATATAGTTGTGCATGTATAGGAGAGAATATGTGACGTTTAAAGTAAAATATATTGTCATTCAAGGGATTTCACTAGTTAATCCACCTTAGGATATACTTTTAATAGTATTGACCCATTTATTGCCCTTTGTAAGAAGAAAAGATTAATAGTCATTATTATTTTCTCTGTAAGTAAGCCTGTACCCAATTAGAAATGAATTAGAAATATTTCAGTCATTCCTTTGTATTTTTCTGTGATTTAATTCTTTGCAGACAATCAGAGAGCCTAATGGTTAACCTGTTGCCTCAATGTAGAGCACAAAGCTGTTGGAAAACAATTTTCCATCCTTTCTTTCCACAAGAATTTATCATTTTGTACTCATCAATATTCAAACCCCTTAAAATACCACAGAGTTACACAAGGGCAGACATGCAATTCTACATTTTATCCTGTGAATTACAGTCTGAAGAATGTGATTAGGATAGTCAAAAATCACATTTCAAGGGCTGAGGATTTAGCTCAGTGGTTCCACCGCCTGCCTCCTCACAAGTGCAAGGACCCGAGTTCGATCTCCGGTACAAAAAAAAAAAAAAATCACATTTAAAGCATAAGCTAAGAGAGGTTTTTTTTTGGGGGGGGGTGTCTCTTTTTTTTTTGCACAATCTCTGGAAGAGGAAGAAATTATTTCAAATCTTTCACAAATTCACAAGTTCTTTTAATAAAGATACAAGATAGTCCCAACAGGGGTCACAAAAAAAGACAATAAATTGTCAAAGGGTTGCATTAAATCTGCCTCCCTTTTTCAAGACTCAAGGACATGTTGTCTTTGGGAAAAATCCAGGGCTAATGTAATAGATCAAAGGCATACATGCTGTATTGGATTTCAAGTACTGCTTCTGGGATAGTCAACTTAAAGATCAGAAAATCAGAAACAGCAAGGAAGCTATAAAAGAAAGATGTAAAGCAGAGACATGTCTGAAAAAAATTTACTATTGAAAATAAAAGCATATTGTTTAAGCACATCTATGTGTGTTATTATTAAAACAGGGAACAGACTCATTTAGACTTTAAATAGATTTGTTAATTACACCTTTCCTTTCTTGGTTTAGAAACCAAGTTAAATTGGGGAAAGGGCTTCATGTAGGGTCTTTCATATTGTCCTCTCTAGATCAGACCCTGAGACCCAGGAGAACTACACATCAGAAGAGCAAATAATATTTACCCGGGAGCATGGCATCTGTGTTGCATGATGGGAATGAAAGGAAAACAAGGGAAAATCTATATGGTTCTTAATATTTTAACAGATTTAATTAACAGAAGGACCAACAGCTATCCTCTATCAATTAGGTACCTCAATCCTACTCAAGGCGAAGAGGGAAAACAGTAAAAGATGAGGAAGAAGTGAAATCGCAACAGGGAAGACTGTGAAATAAGCATTCTCTGAAAACGACATTTTTAACCCACTTTGGAAAGGAGGTCAATAGACTGTCAGTGTATTCTACCACCACTGTTTCAAACCTGCTCTCCAAATCTGACAACTGTCCCTTTGGGAGTTCTCTTAAAATTCATAGTTGACTCAGTACAGTTTTGTCTCCAGAAAACTATGGCGTCAATCAATACATATATTAATCAAATCACCGACAATTCTACATTAAGATTTTGATAAAAAAATTTATACTCTATTTATTATGCCAGATTAGGTCCAGCTACAATTTTCTTGAAGGGTATCAGAGATTATACAAGATTATCTGAGAAATGAAGTTACTTTCATTATAAAATAAGCATGAAGCTGAAATTAAATTCTTTTCCCAAATCAAATTACTAGAGATAAATAAAGATTAAAACCCTTTGCTGTTATAAATTATCTCTTTTTGAATTGAAGTACAAAAATAATTCAACATTCTTACATTGGCCAAAGTAATAAAAGTGTTTGCCAATTTTTTTTCTCTTAAATTTTGCTCTCTTTTAGCCAGATAACTTCCCCATGCCTGGATG
The DNA here is from genome assembly GCF_000247695.1 of Heterocephalus glaber. The sequence continues at coordinate 5,907,841 of NW_004624767.1, read as the reverse complement.
GAGCTGAAGTTGGTTCATCAATGGTCTCATTGTTATCTTCCACTAAAAGGGATACAGGTATTAGTTTTGAATATTCCAAACAGTGACCAGCGTTTGTTTGTTTTTGCTGCGATTTTTTTTTCCAGGGGCAAATGACGCTAGGATTCTAATTTCTTTTTCAATATCTTTGCACTTTCAGGAAGTTTGGGTGTGGTTGCCTAAGAGTTGAACCTGAATCTTATTTGAGCTCTTTTCTATCTTCATTTTGTAACTGGTTAAGACTATTTGCTGGGTGTGTTTTTTTTTATTGCTTTTTCTTTGCCTTCTGGGACTGCAATCTTTTTTACTAACTCACTTCCTTAGATTTGCATTTTACTAAGATTGGGTGAAATTCCCCCAAAACTGGTATGAAATCAGTGGGTTCTAAGTCTATTAAAAGCACATAAAGTCTGTTATATTGAATTGGATCATTCCATCTAGTGAAAAATACCAAATAATAGACTTAGGGGTGGATAAAACATTCCATAACTTTTTTCTTCCACAAGATAAGAGGGGCACTAGTATGCAATGGAAACAGAAAATGTGCAAATGGATTAAAAAGACACAGAGTCCAACCCAGAATCTATACCAAGTGGAATTACATTTGTCAAAACATTCTCACTTATACAGGAACCCTGGAACTTTACTGCCCTATACATCCCAGAAAATAATGACTCAGAGTTACTTGAGTCAATGAAGAGAAGATAAAGAAACTGTGAGTTAATCTGTGAGCACCAAAAGAATTATGGTAATTGCTACACCAGGAAAAAATTTGAACATATCCAAAAATCTTTTGTAGGAATTCACTGGAAAAGAAAATGAAACAAAGCTTCAGAGGCTTTAATTTCAAAATATATAGTTAAATTTTAAGACATGATGGGAAAATAATAGCATGAAGAAAAATAATAGCATATTAAATATTAAATTCCTCACATGTAATAAAAGGGAGTACTACAATTATTTTGCTCTCTACAAAGAATAAAATATGAATAGATATGATTTTTAAGAAGTAAATATAATTATCAGAACAATATTTAAATAAGACATAAAAGTAAGAGGATAAAAGAATCAAAACATGAAGTTAAAATTGGAACATAAAGAAATGGTATATAAATCTAAAATATATAAGTGTAACTCTACCAGCTCTAATGGAATCATAAATTATTTAACCAATTTTCAGTGCACTCTGAATAAAATTATTTTAAATATACTCTTTCAATTAATAAAACCTAAATCATATATTGCTATCGAGAGTACCAGAAGTAAAGTGAATACCAAAGTTTGAAATGAAAAATTTTTAACAGATTAAAAAAGAAAAGGAAACGTATGACAAATAATATTAACTTTAGGTAACATGAAATTTCAGGAAGATAAAAGGTTAAATGGAAATAAGATAGAAAGTCATGAATCATAATCTGTTTAATAATACAATATCAACATATATAACAAGAGTTAAAATACAGCAACTCTAAGATACTTGAAAATTTTTCTCTTGGCTCAAATAATGTTAGCATACAGCTTGAATCAAGATCATATTAACTGGGTGATTTGGGCTTCAGAGGCATACAAAAATTCATTTAAATTTTGGTATTTTGCTTACTGGTTGTAAATTATTCACGGAAATACCTTGGTCAGCTGATTCAGATTCTGGAAGAGTCAGTGACCTCATGTATACAAGTATGTAAAAGAACAAGTAATAATTTCCTGGGTTACTGGGATATATATATATATATATATATATATATATATATATCTCGGTACCAGGGATGGAACAAGGGTCCTTGCTCTTGCGCAGCAGGCAGTGGAACCGCTGAGCTAAATCCCCAGCCCTGGGTTACTGTGATATTAAATGATAAACTAGAGATAAAAATTTTAGCACACTGATATATAGAAGTGCAATATTTTTTTAATTGTTAGTGCCAGTAATTCTTTTATCATTATGTATTTACCATTTTACCTACAACAAATTTACTTTGGAAATGGGCCATATGGTAAGATCTCCCACAAAAATCTCAGGTACTACCAATGATATACAATGAAACCAACGAAGAAATTAGTATCAATATTTACACGTTTACCACAAATACATTAAAATTAAAATTGATGTATCACAAATGAAGTATTTAACATAATTAACTAGCTATTGTTTATAAATAAAAAGTAAAATGAAAACATTTGGAAAGATATTCTCATTCAAGAACCCACTTCACATGCAAAAATATATGTATTATTCCTTTCAAAGGCAGGAAGAGACAAAAATTCCCATCATCAGTGAAATAGATAATAAATAGTGTATTTATTATTAAAATACATTTTCCTGAAGAGTAGAGCTTTTTTTCATTTTAGTCAATTTTTGTTTTTGTTTTTACAACTTTTCCGCACATAATGGCTACATTCCTTGTGTTGGAGGAGTTGGTACATGCACATAACACATCTTAACTCTTTTTAATTCCATTCCCCTCCTGCTCCTCCCTCTCCCTCTGTCTCTAGGTCTCCTTCCTTTTGCAAAAAATCTATTTCCCTAGTTCCTTTTTGTTGTATCAGATACATTTTATAGCAGCACAATTTATAATAGATAAATCTTGGAAGTAGCCTATAAGCCCATCAACAGATGAATGGATAGAAACGTGGTATTATCGCACAATGGAGTATGACTCTGCCATAAACTTGATTAATAAACTTGAGCCATTTGTAGGAAAAAAGATGCACCCTGAGAACATAATATTAAATATAATGAATCAGACAGACAAGCTTAGGTATCACAAGGTTTCTCCTATATGAGAAACCCAAAATATAAATAAAGATCAAAATGAAAGTTAGATAATAGGATATGACTGTCATGACTTTCAATTTAATTAGATGAAAAGAAAAAATTTAACTTTATAGAACTTCATTATTTCAATGATCTCTCAATGAACTTAAAGACATTCAATTACCTGGTAACAAACTGAAAATGATCCCAATTACTTCTTAGTGAACTTAAAACAATGATTTCAAGTGAAATCAGAATTTCATGTACTTTTTAAAATATTTGAGGAAGTTGTTTTCAAAAAAACATATAATCAAAGGTAATAATTATGAAGAGTTGTTAAAGATTAATGTGAAAGAATAAATATTTCTAAATAAAATATACATATATTTTATAACAACTTCAACTTTTGATATTTCCTCAAAAATAAAAAAAGATGAAAACAACCACATACAAAGCTCATAAAACTTTAGTAGAGGTGAAGGTAACATTTTACTTCAATGAAGAATCATGGGCTTTTTCTCTAAGTATAATTGAGAGAACTGAATAACTTCTAGAGGTACAAAAGAAAAATTGAGATCTACTTACCTCATCAGACACACTATGAATCCTGAGTGTATTAAACAGCTAAATGTAAAATGAAATATCCCATATTAATATGGCTTGTGTCTAGATGTCCCCCCAAAGACTCACGTGGTCACAGGTGGGGCAAGTGGCTAGATCTAGCATGTGTGACGCTGGAATTGAATTATAGTTCAATGCTATGTCAGAGAGCACTAGGATTAAGGGTATGAGTGCTACCCACTCTAAGTAGTCTGAATAAGGTAAAAGGGGCAGAAAGATGCTGCTAAATTATCTTGTTGCTTTCCCTGTTCTCCACCACCATGAGCTGTAGCCCTTCTGCTATATGCCACCGTTCCTTGGAGCCAGCCAATTATGGGCTGAAAACTATACAAACTGTGAGCCAAATGAACATTTTCCCTTTTAACTATGGGTGTTAGGTATTTTGTCTCAGCAATGAGAAAAGTAACAGACCAAACAAAATCTAGGTTATTAGAAGTACTAACAGAGGCAAATTTTTAGACTGTTGTAACTTTTGGTGAGTTGAATGAGATAGTATCTGGAAAGGATTTAGAAGTAGAGACACAGAGTGATAAAGTTAAATTCATAGATGTGATTTTATAACCATACCCTTAAAATGGGAAAGAAAATAATTCATAAGAAATATTTTGCTAGAGTTGGTTGGATATAACATTTTAAAATTATTGCAAATGTTATAAAAATTATAACAAGTTGAAATGTGAAATGACAATCTGAAAAATGTGTGATTTTTATTTAACAAAGGATTCAAATAGTTTATAAATAAAACACCTGCTGAGAAAGGGAAACCCACAGCAGGTTCCAGGTAATTCAGGGATTTTTGTCTTTTATTGCCAGTTACTGGCCTTTAGGGAAAATAGGGAAGTTTGAAGTTTAACTCTTGCAAAACTTTACAGTAAATATCGAATGTGAAGACTGTCCAAGGTGCTGTTGAAGGACATGGTAATTTGTAAGGATCAGAGAATCAACATAGCTCAATGGGAGAAAGACTCCATTAAACTCATATTACTCAGGTTTGCATCAGAACAGAACTCCAGCCTCATGTACTCCCAAGTGCATATGCACAATGGAGTCCAGAAAAGCTATTGGCAGTAATAAATCTTAATCGCAGCTATCTTTGATAAGCTCCATAGCTACTGATAAATATTTCCATCTAGATATGTATATCCCCTGACATTTCATTAATTTGAAATGCAGTGATAAAACTATACCACAAAATTGTGAGTGGGTAACTGTAATAGGTGAAATTCATAGGTAAGTTAAAAAGAAAATTAAAACTATATATAATAAAATTATATATATATATTTTTTTTATTTGGGACTCAATTATATCTTTAAATCTTGGCCCAGAAAAAGTTGAAGGGGTGCAAGGGATGCCCAGCCCTCTGCCAGTCATTCTGATCAGGCTGTGCAGCCCTTTGGAGACCCCAGCATGGTAGCCGGGGAGATGTGGAGGAGAGGAGGTAGAATCCACTAACAAAAGTCCCGGATGCAGTGTATGAAGTAGCAGGAAGTGTTGTAGAACTTGTGTGGCTGAGAATACTCTGCTGAACCCCAGCTATTCCAATTAGACCAGGGGTTCATGTGTACTTTTGCCAAAATTCTCAGTGTCCAGGTGTTATTAAAATGGAATATGTGTGGTTTAGGTTTTAACGATGTAGATTTTTAAACCCAAGTGGAGACACATACCAGCCATGGGAATTTGAGCTGTGTATTTCACCTCACTTCTGTGCAGTCCTTCTCTGAGAATGGAAAACACTATAGAAGCAATGCTATTTATATTCTTTTTCTGGGTGAACAATTAATTACGTGTCATGCAGGAAGTGTAGGATTACATTTATTGGCTACTTTTTCAGCTTCCATTCCCCTTTTTTTTCTTCCTGCAACATTTTAATTTTTCTTTTGGTAAATTACTGCTCTACAGTTTTATTATGGCCTAACACTTTGGTAGTGCTGGCTCTACTCCTAGCTTCAGGGGTGGGTCTAATTGGTTTATAGTAATCCATGAGTTCCATGTCTTCTAGGCAGAGCAATTGGCCCAGGAATGGCTGCATGATTCAGTTGGGGCCAACGAAAAATAATGAGTCCAAAATTTTAAACAGAAGTTTTCTGGGGCCCTTTTCCCTCTTCCCCTGAAGCTGTATTGGTAGATGTGTGATACATTCTCATGCCTGAAAATGAATTCCATCTTATCAACATGTGGTGGAGTGAAAACTACTGCCACAAGTTTCAGAAGACACCAGTCCTCTCTCTCAATGGTTTCAGCGTTGTGAGCCAACAATTATTAAGTGTTGGGTGCTGCTCGTTTCTGTTAAGTTTTCTGTTACTCTGAAGTATTGAGAGAATCTTAATGACAGTTTATGTCATTAGGGAAATACCACCTGATCCAGCAACTCATAAAATTCTAATAATTAGATGGGAAAATGAATTAAAATATCATACAAATTAGAAGTGCTATGTCTTTTCTCAGAACATGAAGCACATGTAGTGATTTTCAAAAGATTTCTTAGTTTCATCTGTGTATCTGTAACTGAGTTTTTGACTATTTCGCATAACCATGAGCATCTGCAGGGTGGACTGTCTCTCACATAGGGTATGATGACACCAACACCGATACAAAGCAATATGGTGGTTTCCTTTCCCATATTTGACAGCCCGCTGAAAATACTGCTCTTACAATGATTTCATTTTGAATTTATGGCATCATACTTCTGTCTTGTGATCCAGTGGTACAATAATTATAAAATAGTGCCACGCTGAAGGGGTAATCTCCAATTTTTGAGTGTGTGGTAGCTGAAATGATACTAGACTAAACCTGTTAAAACAATTGGATCCGGGCATATATGAGTTGCTAAAGAAGAGAGATGAATATTCTGAAGATTCTTGTGGCCTATGAATAGTCATTAGTGTTCAAACTTTTAAATTTCAATGTTCAACATACAGAGAAGTATGGGACTCACATTTGAATGGAAAGAATATGTGAAAGATCACCTAATATCATTCCACATATATTTAGTATGTCTATACAGATATATGTATGTAAATGGACATATATGTACATGCATTTATGTGTATCACCACATACATCCATCTATTTAGGTCCTTTAACTTCTCATAAACACTTAGTGCCATAACTTTTTTCTTGAAATATGAAGGGCCACAAAAATAGTAACAAATACTGAAATTGAGATCCTGAGCAATATGAGCTGGTTCAAAAATTCCCAAGCCATTCTTTACAACAAGTTGGTGGTGATATATTCAGCATCAGAAGATTTTAGTCTCTGGAGTTGGCTGGTCCCCCAAGATATCAATAAAATAAACATGCTCTCATTTTCCACAACTCTGTTGTGAAACAGCAGTATTCATGATCAGTTAGAAAGAAAGCAGTGCAGAGGTGAAAAATCAGTTTTCAGCAGAGTACCAGCTATCTGTGGTTATCAAATAGTTAGATAGCTTGCCCTCTCTAATCATGTTTCTATTCTACTTTTGATGCCCAAGGATAACAAAAGCCATCAATAGCCATGCTGTTGTCATGGCTGTTTTCCAGTCCTGGGAAATTACTCTTTCCAAATGTGAAATTAGAAGACCATCAGTTCCAATTGACAGTGACCAATGAAATTATGGTCCATGTTGTATATTTGAAAGAGAGCTTGTTTTGGAACCAGAGACATTGAAATTCAATTTTGGACAGGTATCTTATTAGCTACTTATCATTAAGTTATTTAACATTTGAATGCATAATTTCTCCCATGTGTAAAGTATATATAACAAAATATGGTATGAGTATTAGGTATAGCATGAACAAAATCACTTAGTATATTTACCAAATTAAATAAGGATGATTAATGGTTTAGTAATGCAATGCTTAAGGCCTCCAGACCCTCTACTGCCTATCAGAGCTCAAAGACTAGTAATGTGAGTGAAAAATGGTAGTACAGTTTTTCAAAGGTAGTAGATGGACTGACTGGAGTGTAGGCCAGCTAGGTCTGAAAATATAAAACTATATTTCAAAACAGAATTTTTTCTACTTTTAATCAGAAAGTATTGCTTTCTGATACACATGTAATTCCCTTCATCTTATTTATTGGACTTAAACTTTTTTGTCTTTAGTTGGAGAATGCTAGCTAATCAAGAAAGCACAGGCCTTCCTTAGAATACTACACGATACTATGAAAGAACTCTTAGAGCAAGAAATCAGAAAATAGTCTATAGTCACCTATACTAGTTTTGAATTCTTTAGTTTCCTCATTGAGGTAATAAAATGATAACTAAGTCCCAACCATTTATAAAGTTCTATTGCTGCCTCAAGTAATCTAACAAAATGTCTGCTTCATTCATTTCTATTCAACAGGAATTGTTCTTTAGAAGAATACCTTAACTTCATTATTCAAAAACATCCAACTATTTGTATGTCATCAACTGCTCCTTGTCTTCAACATAATTTATACTACTGTTTACAGAACTAATCCTTGTTAATTATCACCCAGATGCAAAATAATAATAATAGCTAATGTTTAAGTTTTTTCTTGTGTTAGGAACTGCTGTCATCCATTTACATATATTAACTAAGACAAACATTAAACAAATCTAATTGGATAGGTATTATTATTATTATTATTATACTATCCCTTATTTGAGAGGTAAGATAAAGGGGACACAAAGAAGTGATGTTAATTGTTTAAATTTCCTTGTTTAGTAAATAAAGAACCTAGGATTGCAAACCAGGCAAGCTGTTCTCTTAGCCTAGTCCTCTACTGTACACAAAACACAGCAAAATGTGATTCTTCTCCCTCATCTTCCCCATGTACTGTCTTGTAATACTAGCAGATCCACATACTATGTGATAGTTTGGAGATATCAAATCACATAATTCATGTTTTGGCCAATTCCACTTTTTTTGCAATAAAACTATCAGAATAAAAGACTGTAGTTATATAGCATGTTTGCTTTATGAATAGATCATTTGAATAAGTAGAAAAATTGTAAAACTAATCAAAATAAACAATTTAGTATTAATAAAGTTTTCTTTTTATTTAATGTCAACTTTGAAATGACACAAACAACTAAGTAGCAAGAAATTCAGGAAAAAATGTAGAAACTCAAAAAATCCTTAAAAAAATCAAAAATTAAAAAAAAATCATTAGAGTCATGTGACTCTAGTATTTAGGTATGCACTTCTTTATATATCCAGTACTGATCTGCACAGCATTTGTGACTCTTATAGTTTCTGTGGTGACTTTCCCCCAAAGCCTTGAGTGCTCTTTTGGAAGGTGAATAGAGGATTATAGGGTTATAGCTAACTTTCTGGTAGGAGGTGGATCTGATTGAAGGAGGCAGATCACTGGGGACATGACCAGGAAGGATATATCTCCCTTCCTGGCTTCTTGTTTTTCTATCTCTGCTTCCTGATAACCATGACATCAGCAGCTTTTCTTCTGCTATGACCCTCTAGCATATTTTTTTTCTTTGGAGCCAGTCAACCATGAACCAAAACAGGAACCAAAATCTCTCCTCCCTTAAATTGTGGGTGTTGGATGTTGTGCCCTAACAACAAGAAAGTGACTAAGACATGCACTTTTGGTATACGTATTTGCCATAATGACATTTTGGTTAATGGAGCAGGCACATTCAGGAAGATTATAATGGACTTAGAGAATTCCTGTTGCCTAGTGAGCTGAACTGTTCTCATAAGGTTGTAGTTGAACATTACTCATGCGTTTATGGTGTAGACACATCTATTCAGATATGTGTAGACACACAAATACCATTATCTTACAATGATCTACTGTATTCGGCGTGGTAGCATACCGTACAGGTTTGTAGCATAGAAATAATAGGGTATATAAATATGTATTGTCTACATATTGTAGCTTCATGAGAGAATAAACACAAATCTACCTTTAAAACAGATTCTAATTATTGAATCTTTTAAATGATATAAGTTTATATTTATTTTAAAGGTAAAATGTGAAATATTCATGTATTTATATATTTAGGAAAAAGCTAGCAGCTTTCATGAGGGGAGGACTGGGTTCTTTCTCATGTTTCCTTTATGCTTCAAATATTCTTGCTTTTAGCTCACACTTTTTCTTTAAGTTGGTCTGTTATTTTATCAACCTTGTCAAATTTCCATTCTCTTATAAAACAGTGAAAAAACTCAATGGATAAATTAACTCTCTGTAGTGCAAAGGAGTTTTGTTCCTTTGTACATATCAAGTTATCACTTAGAAATGACCAAGTCTAAGAAAGGAAATGCCAACAGGCAATAGCCCTAGATGGTTTAAAAGAACCAACAAAACAAGACAAAACAAAACAAAAGTGAATTAAAAAAAGAAATAAAATAAATGCTTTGCAGGTCATTCTTTCATTTCTGCCTTTGATTCCTCTTCAGTTTTTCAAAATAAAAGGCAAGAGGAAAGAGAAGAAAGAACAACAACAACAAAATGCTTTCTGTGTTCAAGGGGAGGAGATTGACAGAGAACTTTGTTTTCCTATAATGTGCCTATTTTCTCACATATATTCATTTTTGGCTTGTCTCCCCAGCCACCTGGTCTTTGATGAACAGGCTACTCAGTGACTTCGTGAATCCAATGTTCCATGTTCCTCATGTGATTAAAGCTCACACCAGCATTACTTCCACATATATGATCAATATTCTTGAACAACATCAACTACTCAAGCTCTATCCCAAGTAATAGGGCAGAAATATATTTTGTCTTACGTTTTATGAGATAAACACTGGATATGTATTTACTACTTTCCAAATCCAATGCAGTAACATTATAACATAATTAGTCATTAATAAATATTTCTGAGTATCTTGTGTGAATTCAGAATGTGACACTGACTGCTGCCCAAGGAATAGTAGGTATAATCCACTTTTTGATGTACTAAATTTAATTTTAATTTTTATATTCCCAAAGTAATCATTGCAATGAAAAAGCATATCATATGTGTGTTTTGTTTAAATAATTTCTACTTCTAAATAAAAAATTTAAGACCACCATAATAAAGTATCAAAAATATGAGAAGTATTTTGGTAATGAATCTCCTTTATGTACCAAATAATAGTCTGCCCTAAATAAGTGCACTTTTGGTATAATTGCACAGAATATTTTAAATCAAGATATACAGGTAAATCTGAGCATAAGATGCTGTATTTTGCAATAAACTGCTAAGTTATTATAGCTAGACTTCATGTAGAATAATATTTCACAAAAGAGGAAATATTAGATGTAAGTGTCTTAGTTACTTTACTTGTCACTGAGACATAATATCCAACATCTAGAAGTTAAAGGAAGAAAGGTTTATTTTAGCCCACAGTTTGTAGAAGTTTCAGTCCATAGCTAGCTGACTCCAAGGCAGGGTGGTATGTCAGAGTAGCATCACAGAGGAGAAACAGTTCATGACATAGCGGGCAGAAGGCAAAAGCAGCAAGCAGCAGCTGCCTGCCTTCCATCTTTCTCTTTTATTGCATCCAAGCTACCAGCATTTTGGGTGGTGCCACCTATACCCAGAGTAGGCCTTCACATTATCCACACCCAGAACTATATTAATTCCAGTCAGAGGACTAAATTTAGTACCACACACCCTTAATCTCAGCATTACTTACCCTACATCCAGTAAGCATTGAAAAGCCCCACTTATGAGCACATGAGGTTTGAAAATGATATCTAAATATAAGCCATAATAAGTAAAATTCCCTGCACCAATAACATGCACAAGATATCATCTGGTGCCATTTTTTATGTAAACAAATAAATTTCCTGACAATGAATACTTTTCACAGTCATTTCTATATCATCAGAAAAAAAATTCATCTTTTACTATCACCAACATGGACACAACAAATTATTCTTTACTTAAATTACACTGTGGATGGTTCTTGAAGCAATATTAAAGAACAGGTCAGAATGTGGAAATAGGATGCAGTGTATTTGCCTTCAAATCTCTTTTGGACATCTTTTCTTTTGTATAAGTTTATCCTCCCTTTATATTAGTTTTATCATTTGTAAAATAAATATAGTAATAATATTGCTTACCTCCCTAGTTTTTGAGAATTAAATGACTGAATATGTGGAAAATTCTTGAAACAGAAGTACAGTCTTCTATATAGTTTTAAGTCTCATTGCATATATTTTGTCTACCAAACTAGGTTGAAAGGAAACAGCTGAATATGGCTTAGAAGATGGAAGATGAGAGGTAAGGGAAGATCAAAAATTGTTAAATATCTGATGCTTGAAATAAGTTTTTTTAAGTCATTGACCCAGCATTGTTTTATTGGGACTCTGGGATCTTAATGGCACACACCTAAGACAGCAAGATGAAAGCCACTGGTGCAGAAGGACAGAAGGGAGGTGTCCAGAGTGAAAAAGGGAGCCCAGATGGGTGTTTGCACTGACGCGACAAGTTTGTTTGCAACAGAAGGTATTTGACTGGAGGCTTATATTTTAAGCCCCATTTTATATATTTATTTAATAGACTAGCAGATTGTAGTGCAGATTTCCCTTTTGCGCTTTCTTTCATATGAGGAGTCTCCTAAACCACGTTAAAAACCCATAGATAGAAAGTACTTTCTCCCTTTCAAATAGAGATTTTTAAGATAAATGGGAGCTGTGGACACAAAGGTTATCATCATAAATGAGAGAGAATAAAACATATTTTTCTTTCTTTTCTCTTGACAACAGTTTAAGAAAAGTAAATTAAAAATGACTTGCCTAGGGACCACATCAATAAAAAATATTGTCAGACAGCCTGGATTTAAAACTCTTTGTAGTGGTATGATCTTGATCAAGTTATGTGATCTTTCTAAGCAGGTTTTCCACTCAGAAAGTGGGTGTTATATAAAAGGTCTTGTTATATAAGGTCTTGCTTAGACGATGAAATTTCTTATTTGTATTTCCTAAGAATCAAGAAAGAAAGTCTTCCAGAACAGTCTATATTTTAAATATTCCATATTACTGCTGTACCAGCAATCAGAAATATGTCTCAGTTTGTGATGTGAGAACTACAAATACAGTGACTAAGCCTCAGACAAATATCACAGAAAACTCTGTCACCTCTATACCTCTCAGATACCTGGGCTTTGGCTCTTTATTTGAGGTTTTATAAAGATTTCCATGATTATTATTGTTTTTGGAGAGAAAGGTTTGATAAAATTATTTTCATGAAAAACAAATACATTCAAAAGAAAAAGACAGAACGTTTTTCCTTGGTGCAGAGTAAAGAACCCAGACCTTGTCTCAGTTGGTTCTCTCTTTTTATTCATCCCTAATCCACCAATCCACATTTCACTGGGCCCAAGAAGGCAAGGCTTTGTGGAATATAGTTTGAAAGCCCAGATTTATCTTTCAGAATCAGATAATACTATCCTGGAGCAAATGTATTTATCCTGAATTAATTTTACAAACATCAATTTGCTCTTTTATCCTCAGATGATTTCTTAATCTCAAAATTTACTTTTTTTCCTGACTGAGAAGCACAGATTTTGTGACTAGTTTAATTTTATAACTCAGCAAGTCTTAGCTCCAAATGTTTTCTTTAAACTCCACTTGTTAAGTGAACAAAACCATTAGCTCATTTCTCTCTTATGATAGCTTACAGAGGTGAAAATTTTAAAAAGAATGGAGTTAGTCCCTCCACCTTTGATGTGAAGAGGATAATGTGTGTAGGAGATAGGTCAAATCAATGGAGGAATTTTTTCAAGCAATTTTCTACAGCTGGATCCAAGATGGCCATAGGCAAGAGTTTATCAATGATTCCCACTCATACAATATACTCTGCCATTTTGTCAGCCTCCAAAAGTCGCTTGAAATTGTTCCAGTCTTCACTAACAGTGTCTTCACCAACCTCTCCTTTTCATCCATCCCAAATGCAATGGAGCATATTTTAATGGACCACTCAAGCTTTGGAACTAATTTTAGTGTCCAAATTGTTTACTGCTAAATAAAAAAGCTACCCGAAAATTAAAAGATTAAGCATCAACTATCACGTGTTCATGATTTTCTCACTTACCACTTTGGTTTGGGTTCAGCCAAGTGGTTTTTCTGCTGTTTTCATATGACTAAGTTAAGAATCTCAAAGATTGTAGAAAGAAATTGTTAACTCTTGAGAGACAGGGTTCCACAATCAAATTGCGAAGATGTATGCATAGGATGATGGGAGCTATTTTTACAACTTCTTTGCAAACAATCTACCACAGATTTATTGCAATCAATTGCAAGGTATAAAATTTTATTTTGTCCTATTAAACAAGTAACAAAGCCTAGAAAACTCTTTAAAAATTGGCAACGATGGGTTCCAAATTATCCTTGAAATTGTTTCTTACTCACTTGAATTTAAACATATTTTCTTAGAGTTGAACATAGAATGTGGAACCATGTGTAGTATCCTGAGAATTATTCATTATCCTAGGTTTTTTTGACTGAAGGCCCAAATATCTTTGAAAGGATATTGACAACTCACAATTTCCTGGGAGGCTGGAGAAACACATATTAAAACTTTCAGGAACAAAGGCAGCTAAAAAGAATATGATGTGCAGAGTGGGGATAGTCTAGTGTCCACTGGGATATAAGAAAATTGCAAACACTTAAAATGTTTTGCCCTTCTATTTCAGTTTTATTTTCCACAGAAAAATCATCTCAATAAGCATTGCTTTGATCACATATTGGTCCTTACCTCCGTGAAAGACAAGCAGTTGAATTGTGAGGCCTGAGTGACTCCATTTTAAAATTTGGTCCCATCTTAGAGTGAGGTGGCCCGGACATGAACTCTAGTTCCAAGAAAAACCACAAGATGTACTTTGGCCACCTGCCTGTGATAATGTTCAGCAGTCCCCTAGCAACTAGCCTAGCAACAGCTAATCAGTAGCTGCCCCAATGTCCCAGATGCTCTTCTCGATGGCTTGCAACAGCTAATCAGTAGTTACCCCAATACTCCAGTATCCCAGATGTTCTTTTTGATGACTTGAGCAACCGTTTGTAGTTCAGCGCGCAAGGCATATCCAACCAGGTTAAACTTTCAAAACTTGCTAAATGCTAGCCAATCGTGTGATTTGCGTGTGATTTGAAACCCCACGCCTTTTTGAAAACCCCGCGCCTTGCTGTAACCTCTATAAAAACCCCTGGTGTTTTAGAGTCGGGGCTCTCAATCCTGCCCCGCTGCGTCGGTGTCGGATGAGAGTCCCTGCTCGAGCTTGGATAAACGACCCTCGTGTGTTTGCATTGGAATCGGCTCCTTGGTGGTCTTTGGGGATCTCGCGATCTGGGCACAACAGAATATAGTCAGCATAACTGAAATCCAGTAGGAGGAAGACACTCTTGTCAAAAGGGGTTTAGGGCCTCATAAAGAGGGAGCAGTGTACACTACCAGCTGACAGCAGCAAAAATATATTTATTCTGACTAATGGAGTTAGTCTTGCCTGGGGTAGAATATGTCAAGTCAGTTGCAAAAGGATAAACAAGTTTGAGAATTGTTTTTTTCAAATTACTGAAAACCTTGGTATAAATTAATCTCAGATACCAGAGAATCAATCTGACATTTAATCTGAATCAGTGTTAAAGACCTAAGGAATATGGAGATGCTACTAGACTGAGCAGAATATCTAATAACCAAATATCTTTCCTTTAATGATAATACTTTGACCATTTTCTATCACCCAGAGAAGGGAATCTGGGAAAGTAGCACAATACCTGATCAATTAATGCATTGTCTCTTGGAGCCTTAGGCCCAGCATGCTAGTGTTAACTGCCAGCTCAGCAGACCCTGCAGGGATACGGGTCATAACTCCACCCCTAGCTGTGGCTGTCTGTTGTGCATGGTGATTTGGAATCTGATGACTCAAAGCCAACATCCCAGGTAGCAGCTGGCTGTCTTTGGATTTCTCTTTTCTCCTAATGTTCCATTAACCTCTCACAGCTGGCTTCCCTATGCAAGATCAGCAGTTCAGCTAATCTTTCCCTGATCTCTCCCCTTCCTGCAGGAGGCTCATCATTAATACATTCTCCCTCTGCTCCCTGTTTGCTCTCAGCCCACCAATTCTCTCTATTAGGCATGCTGTGCCAGCGGCAACTCATCCAGCTGTCTGCTCAGCACCAGCTTTGTTGGGCTTCTGCACTGTTGGGCCCTAAGGCAATGGATGTCCGAGCCCATTAGAGACTGGGTTGGGTGCAACGCAAGGATATCTGCTCTTGTAGGAACATGTTGAACCTGTATTTCCTCCCTCACATGTCCTGCTTATAAGCTTCTACTCAGTTGATGACCCTTCCCACAGCTATGACTCAAATTACAATAATAATCTCAGTGATGATGGTTGATAAAATTACAATAGCATTACAATAACAGTGGTGCATTTCATATAGTGAGTGTTAACTGCTAGATCTGAGCTGAAAGCGACATGCTCCAATTAAATTCTTACACAATCTCTATGAAATAGGTAATGTTAGTGAGGAAATATCAGGTCACAGGAAGTTTAATGAAGCTGCCCAAGGGCATCCAATAGTGGGGAAAAGCTTATACTTGATCCTTGCTTCCCTATTTCCTTTAAAACTTGATGTTTGTAATCATTATAGATAATAATTCTATAGCTACTAGTTATGTTGCTTGGGGTTCTACCTGTACAGACACTTCAAAATTAAGCAGAGTAGGGGTCAGGATTTAGCTCAGTGGTTTTGCCGCCTGCTGTGCAAGCTCAAGGACCCGAGTTCAATCCCCAATACCAAACAACAACAACAACAACAACAATTAAGCAGAATTTAACACTGAATTCATTAGCAAGGTGGATATAAATTAGTGCAGTATGGTTGAGTATGTAGTGCATTAACTTTGTAAGAATTTAAAAATAAAATATGAAAAGGAAAGAAAAAACATTTCCAAGTATTATCCTTTAGATGACCAAGAATACCTGCTCCCTGTCTTCCACTTTTAAGGGAAATGTAAGTGGGAAGGTTCCAGAAGCAGGGATGTGAGAAGTGAGGCTGAGAAGACTGTTCTCAAGAGGAAGAAATGGCATGGCTCTATTCACACTTTAAGAAGGGCTCTGCGTAGCTTGGCCCTCCTTGCAGTTGCATCCTTTCTTACTCTCTGTCCTAGCCAAAGGGTCCTTTCCAATACCCTGCAACATTAAGGCATTTATATTCTTTCTACTCACAGTTTTCTGAGCCTGGTCAGCTCTTCACTTCTCTGTTCTTCAAAGTCATCCATATTCATTTTTCAGAATCCAGTTCCAATGTTACCCCTCAAACATCCTTATCCAACGGACTGAAGCATATGTCATCCACCCTAGTATCTCTGTGTCTCTCCTTCCTTGCTTATATCAGTTATAGTTTTATGTTTGTTTTGTGATTACTTGATTAATAATCATTTCCTCAATTGGAATAGACTAGATTATAATCTGAAGAAGACTGGTACCATGCCTACTTACCTGACATATTACTTTTAGCACAATACTTAACATATTGCAGATACGCAATCATAATATCTCTTTTATTGAGAGAAAAGGAAATTTTTTTCAATTGATTGAAGGAAGAGATGTATTAAACATCACTAGTACTTGTTCCTATCAACTTGGCATGGGAAGGTCAGTACAGGCAGTCACCACCCATACTGGTGGCTTCTCCAACTTTCTAACGCCATTGTCACATGGGCACGGGAGGGTGTTTGCCCTTTACATGGGGAAGTTCAGAAGGACCCATGAATAAAGCGATAATAGGGAGCAACACAGAATAGGAAATTCAAGTCTGGAGATAAATAACAGTTTCTTTATGCCTCAGTGGATGACTGGGAGTAAGGAGCCACTCATTCACAGTCAAAACTCTTGGTCAGTGGTTCTTTTCATCACATTACTTTACTTGCTGCCCCCTCAAACAGGACATCCAGTATATCTTTGGGTCACCTCTAAGTGGACGACTTCATTCCTTTCTCCTAAGCTGTGACTTGGGAACTCAAGTTAAGACAGAAAGGAAAGAGAAAAATACATGAAGAAAAGAAAAGGAAAGAAGAAAACATGAAAAATACAAATGGAGAAAAAAGAAAGAAGGAAAGGAGGAGGAAAAAAGAAGCAAATCGATCTACAAAAGAAAAAAGAGAAAGGAATAAAGCAAGAAAGAAATAGAAAAGCAAAGAAAGGGCAGTAGGAAGTGACATTGGAAGGAAAAGGAGAAACAAAGCAAAAAAGTGAAAATGAAACAAGAGGGAGAATAGAGAAAATGAAGTTGTGAGGGCAGAAAGGAAAGTGGGAAATAAAGCCTGAAAGGAAGAGTGAAAAGGAAGTAAATGAGAGAGGGGGGGAAATAAGAGGAAGAAAGCACAGGAAAAGATAGAAAAAGATAGGACAAGAGAATAAAGGATAAAGAAAGAAAGAATTAAAGAAGAAAAATAACCAGGAAGAGACTGAAAGAGGAAGCAGAAAGGAATATTGAAAGATCTTTAGTTACAAAACAACAGGAAAGAAAGGAGGGAGTGGGGAATGAGGATTCTGGCTAATGGCAAAAAGCATGGTGGAAAATACCTTTTCCTGAACAAACTAAAATTATTGTCCTATTCTCTGAAATACAAAAGAGCATTTCTTCCCGATAGATTAGGGAGTCCCGGCCAGAAGCATATCCTGAGCGACAGCAAGAAGGTGCTGTTCATCTTGTTTACATCTTAAAGGCCGACTTGTCTCCCCAGGTGCATGTCAGGTTCTCCCTACACACACACACACACACACACACACACACACACACACACTTGGGGTTTGTGGTTGTTTCTTACAGAAGGACAAGCTTGGGAAATATTGGTTGTGCAGCTGCAAAAGCACAGGTTAAGTAATCTCCACTTTGGGCATCTCAGTGCATCCGACACTTCTCTTAATACAGGTGTAATGGGCCTTCTCCAGGCCAGAGGGACATCCAGGGAGAGACAAGTTTACCGAAGCAAGACACATGCCTGTCGTGGGCATGACATGTCCATGCAGTATTAGTATTCTCTTATTTGTGAGTGTGGAGTCTCTTTCTGTCACAAGGTAATCATTTATCTCCCAGCCACTTTGAAATTATTAATTTTGCTTTCAGTAATCTCCAAATTAAGTATAGTTTTTCCTTTCTCATGTAAAAAAGAGGAATAATATAACTCAGGGAAAGAAATGAGAACAAAGGACCTGCATTTTGGATCAGCTTTGCCATCAATTAGAAATCATTTCATCCCCCTGTGCCTTTCTCCAGAACTCAGTTTAGATGAATTCAGAAGCACTCAGGGTGGGCTAACTACAGCTCCTTCTGGATGGAGAATAAGGGGAAGGGATTGATTCCTCCCTTTGGCCATGCTTTGTTCAAAGTAGTGCATGTTGAGCACTGAGTGCACTTACACTTGAAGAAATATTTTCTTTCAATGTTAATATACTATTATATATGTATGTATGTATATTATATTGTTATAAATGCTTACATTAATATATAATTTTATACTTATAAGTTATACACAAATGCATAATTAGGCTATCAAAAATCATATGAAATAATCTTTAAAACTCCTTTGAAGTCTAAATTTACTCATCTTCTATAAACTAGCAAGTAAACATCCCCTAATAAGAATCTGAAGCCAAAGCGACATTTTCTCCAAAAGAGAGTAGCTAGAACTTAGAGGGGAAATATATTGAGTTATTGCAGCCAAACCTGACAAATGTGTTTCTGTGGGTCAGATTATGCCTACAATCCTTTCAACTCCTCCAGCTGACTGAGAGGAGCCCAGAGAGCTTTCCGAGGAGCGTGGCAAAACTGTGTCTTTAGAAGGGGAGCTTAAGGAAGTGCTGCCCTCCTTTCCATTCCTCTTATCAAAATGTCAGAGGAGCACATGCAGAGATGATTTCGCTCTTCTCCCATAAGCATGAGCCTCTGCCTGTAGACTAGATGACTATCAGAGAGGCAGCAAGAAAAGGAAAAACAGTGCAATACTTCTTGCCTTCATTTCCCTTTGTGCTTTGTCCAGGCCAGAATGGAAGTCAGAAACATTTCTCCAAGTTGACAATTTCCAAAACACCCTGCAGAGCACAGAAGAGCAGAGGGCTCATGGAGGAAGCAGCCTCTGGGGCCACTCCAGCTCCAGCAGCCTTCTTGATCAGTCTATCAAAGGAGCAGGAAGAGGTGAAAGGTGTGGAGGATAAGAAATGCCAAGGTGTGTGGGAGTTCCTTGCTTACTGGGTAGCTCCAGTTTGATTTAAGAAAGGTCCCTGGATAGATACCACAATTGTGTGAAAATTGACATATTCCTGGGTATTTATGAACTCCATCAAACACTTCACCATTTCTATGACTCAGAGGGACAGAGGATTATGTTTTGGTTCTTCTGGGGTTTACATGGATGGCCTCTTTCATCAGGCTTTAATTCACAGCTGCGTATAAGACAGTATCCTGGGGCCCACAGAATCCCTCCCCTCTTCCAACCTAGATGGAAACCTTCATCCCCCAGGTGAGAAAACTCTCTATTTGCAAGTGGCCTGTTCTTAGCAAGAGAATTCTGTGAAATTCTAATCCTATTAAACTAAGAATATTGATTCTTTTCTCCATAAAGAAAATTAGAAACTCAACAACAAAATTATGACAAATTTTTAAAATTTTGTATCCTGGCTTTATCTTTTAGGAGCTGGATGACCATGGACAAATTATTTCATCTAACCCTATTTTCTTATCTGCATGTGATGCACTAAATTATATAAAAAGATCATACACTTATAATTTTAGCATGCTACCTGAAATATAGTTTACTTAGTTGTGTTATTAACAATACTCAAAGCAGAGTATAACAGTGTAATAGTGTAGAGCTAAACCACAAATCCTTATAACAAGATTCAAACACTTTTGAAATGTCTCTGTTAAAAATAAGTTTTGTTTTAAAATCATAATTTATTAAAATTACTACTTGTTATGGATTGGATCTAGATGTTTCCTCAAAGCCTCATGTGGTATCAGGTGGGTGAACCTAGAGTGTGTGATGCTGGGATTAAGGACATGTGATTACTAAACCACTACAAGTGAGTGATTGGCTTGGCACTGCCTTAATCCCATAGTCTGAAAAAGATAAAAGGAGCAGAAAGACACCGTTAAGGTCCCCTGTTGCTTTTGCTGTCTTCCACCACCATGAACTGTTCTCCCTCTGCCATGTGCCTTGGAGCCAGCCCATTATGGACTGAAACCTCTAGGAACTGTGAGCCAAATAAACCTATCCCTTTAACGTTGGGTGTCGGGTATTTTATCTCAGCAATGAGAGAAAAGACATTAATCAATATTCATTTTCAGCACATAGTTTCTATCCATTAGAATATAATTAGAAATATTATATATAGCTTGCATGCCATGCAAAATTTGTTAAGGAATAGGGAGCCAATGCAGGTATTTTGAATATGAGATTCATTAAGATGTTGAACGAGCACTTACTATGTGCTTACCATGTGGCAGACAGTATTATGGAAGCTGAAACAAAAGAATGCAATAGAGAGAGCTCATAGTTTGCTTTTTTATGATTGTATAATGAGGAGACATTTTATAGCAAATAGTAATTTGGCAGCAGAGTTCAGGGATTTAATAGCATTAGAAGTATATTTAGGAAGGGGAGCTAGTTAGGAAACCATTACACTGATTCAGGTAAGGAGCAACAATTTACTATATCACAGTAAAAGAGTCAAAAAAAATCCATGGTTGGTGGGAGTTTAAAATAGTTCAGTCACTATGGAAATCAGTGGATAGATTCCTCAAAAAGCTAAAGCTAGAAATTGCATTTGACTCAGCTATTCCCCTTTTAGGTACCTTTTCAAAAGAGTTAAAAACATCATATTACAGTGATACATGCACCTGTGTTTATAGCAGCATAGTCCATAACAGCTAAATCTTGGAAGCAGCCTGTATGTCCATCAACTGATGATGGATAAAGAAAATATGGTATTTGCACACAGTAGAGTACTGCTCTGGCATAAAGATCAACTTAACTCATTTGTAGGAAAATGGATGTACCCTGAGACCATAATTTTAAGTGAAATAAATTGGACACATAAGCTTAAATATCACATGGTTTCTCTTATATGAGAAACCCGAAATATAAATAAAGAGCAAAATGAAAGATAGGTAATAAGAAATAGGGAGAGAGATGTTTTTCAAAGGAGATGAAACAATGGAGAAAAGGGAAGGAAAGGGCATGAAAAAGGGTATTAAGATGTGTTATGTACATGTAATTGGTCCACACAAGGAAAATAGACATCATATACAGCAAACATGCAGTAATAAAGAGAAATGCATGAATAAAGGGACAGAGATAAAAGTAACAAGATGTTCACTGAATCTGAGGGACAATAAACAATTCTGTTTTCCAACTGTGCCCAAGATTTCTCATCCCGTTTCCTGAGCACTCATCAATGAAAAACTGTGGTTTAGGAGAGAATTACACACTTGAGTTTTGTTTGCATGACAATGATTCTGAAAGTTGACAAGACTATGAATAGAAAGAGATAGGAATGAAATAAAAATTATCTCACACTCTTCATCACTCTCAGTAAACTAGGTGGGGGAGTTTAGCAGGAGTCAAGAAAAATCAGCATGCTGCAAACTTCTGCATGGAAATCTGCTTAAAATTCCAAATACGTTTCTTGTTGTTGTTGTCTTATTAAGGGCAAACCATGTCATAATCCATGACAAGAATTAAAAATTCTTCTGAATGTGCCCTGGAGAGAATGGAGCTATTTATTCAGCCAAAGTAGTTCAATAACCTTGGTACTTAGAAAAAAGGATTGTTGCTCCTATGTAGAAATTATTTTCCATCCTTGAAAGAAATCCAAGAAACTGACTCAGTTTCTCTCACAAAATGTTAAATAGGTCCCTGGTTGACCACACAAGAGTAAATGACTCATTGAGAAGCATTGCACGTTGAATTGAAAATTCAAACTGCTAATAAACATGTCATATATTCCATTTTAAATTGAATCACAGAGATGCTGTTGCCTTTGTAATGGAGAAATCCAAAAGGAATAATGATGCCCAGACATTATTCAAATATCAAATATAGAACTGTAACACCATATGTTGAAATACCAGATATTTATCATAATGAAAAAGTCAAATGTAGAGGCATAATTCATAGATAACTAAAGAAAATGAAGATAATTGCAAAATACAGGGAGCTTTTCAATCTAGTTGGAGGTTATACACATATTTGCATATCTACTTAAACAACAAATTAAGATAAAAATTAAAAATTCTAAAAAAATTATCCAGTTTTTTGAAGAGATAGAAGCTACATAATACTTTAATGATAAGAGAAAACTTTATAGAATAAATATTATTTTGACATGTGCCTTGAAAATTGGGTGCATAATTAGCATAAATTATAAACCAAAAAAAATACTTGCTTACTGGGTTTGTTTAAGTTAAATGGTGCAAGTAATTATATCTCAGCAGTAGACAGTGTGTTTTGCATACACAGTCCCTGAGGTTTGATCCTCAGCACTGCTAAATAAATTAATTATAATGAAAAGTGTTAGATTTCCATCACTGCAAAAAAAAAAGTCTAAGAAAATGAACTTCAATAAGAAAAGATTAATTTGGGTTCATGGTTTCAGAGGTTCAGTCCATGGTTGGCTGGTTCCATTGGTTCTACTCCTGTGTCAAGTATGTCACAGCAATAGGGTGTGGCAGGATAAAGCTGCTCACCTCATGGAAGCCAGAAAATAAAGAGGAAAAAAGGAGTCAGGAGACAAAATATCTTTCAAAGGCCTGTCCTTAGTAGCTCATGTTCTCTAATTAGGTCTCACCTCTTCAAGTTTCCACCATTTCCCAAAAGCTCATTAAATTTTGAATCCATCAATGGTGTAATCCACTGAGGAGGTTAGATCTCTCATGATCCAAGCACCTAACCAAATCCCCACCTCTGAACACTGCTGTACTATAAACAAAACCTTTTTTTGAGGGACATTTTATACCTAAACCATCACAGATGGACGTAGTAGTCTTAGTCAAAGTATTTACTAATTGAATTTAATAGTTTATAAAGATAAGCATCTCACATGCCTAGCTATAGTTTAAAAACTTTATCATGCATGCAACCCAGGGACATTGAAGTTTTCTGAGTACAAGAAAGCGAGTAGGAGGAAATTGAGTTTGAGAAAGAATAACCCAGCTGAGAATGAGTTAGATAAGGGAATAAATGGAGTTAGAACAACCAGATGCCAAAGTTTCTTTCATAATGTTTACCTCAAAACAAAATATTAAAAATATTCTGATATAAATTTATATTAGATGTGGAACCTTAAACATGCCAATATTGTTCTGGTTATATAAAGGGTGCTGCTTCCTTTATCACCCAAGTCATGAAGAGTACAATGATCTCACCCTGTAGTTATGATCAGTGCAAGAATTCTGAAGAAGTTAGACTTCTTCTAACAAATGACCTGTTATCTATTTTTTAGGTAAATTCATTCTTGATTAACCTCTCTGTTTTTCAGTATTTCATTTTGTAGACTTAATTTGGTAATAGTTCAACTAATATATGAAGCTTAATTGAGTTAATACATATAAAACAAAAAGAATTTTGCCAGGTATATAATAAATTCTACATTTTAGTTATTAGTATTATTATCTATTATCAATTAACTTACACATATATGAGATTCAGAACTATTTTTAATGCCCAACTGTAAATAATGAAAATGCCCTAATCAAGGGAGCATCTCAGAAAATGATAGTTGTAACTACTCTTGAAATGTCCCCAACAAAGTTTTTATTAAATGGAAATACCTTTTCTTCTAAATTTTACTTCCTTGTTAAGACAGTAGAGCAATGACATAGTAGTTTTTAAATTTTCTCTCTCTATCTATAAAGATACTTTAATATTTTCCATCTATGGACTGTCAAAAAACAAATATAGTTAAAAAATGTATCCATTCACTTACCCCAAAATACACATCAATAAACAACTTCAGCTTATGTTCCTCCTTTTGCCACACATCTGTAGTTCATCTGACACTGCGTTCTCTATTTGTTAATAATGCACAGTCATCAATGTTTGACCAACTGATTCCTAGATCATAGCTGTAAGCCTTGAATATTAATGTGAATGAGGCTCTGCAGGTATGACAGGTTAATCCATACCCCGAACATGTGACTATCCCAGGAAAAATGAATCACTATTGTTCAGATGGTAGAAAAAGTGGTTTAAGGTGTGGTTCCATGTGAGGGGCTCAGTGTCGTTTTCTGCTTGTGGAGTGGCAGGTGACATTCAGTAGCAGAGATAGCTATGCTCACTTTGATCAGTGGAAGGCCACACTGCTGGGCTCATGTGGAAAGAGAAATGACCAGCCCTGGGATGGATGATGACTGATTGACAACAGTCATTCAGACTTAGCAATTATGTACAGCTTCCTCTATGAAGGATGCTTCCTGAGGGCGTGCTCGTTTCCATCATGTATTCACTTACCATTCTCCAGGTTCTTTTTCCCTGACCTTACCAACTTGCTCCCTTCGGATGACTGACCACTTAATCTAGAACTTGCCACTGTGCATGAGTCTCTATCTATCCTTAAATTTGGCCACTTCTTTTCTCATGTGAAATAGATAAGGAAGTACACAGCAGGGTGTTTTGCTCATATGTAAAATTCCCCATCTCCACTCTCTTTGTAGACCAAGTCTAAGTGTAGCTGTGCTGTGTTCTGAATATATCTCCCAAAATTAATATGTTGAGATTTAAGCCCCAGTGAACTCTTATGAAGAAGTGGTATGAAGAAGTAGTATGAAGAGCTGATTGAGTTGTGAAGGCTCTTTCCTTCTGAATGAGATTAAAAATGTTACAGAAAACATTTCACAGTTCTTGGTTCTTTTTGCCCTCCACCATCTGCTTTCATAGTGTACATTTTCTGCCATATGAGGACACAGTAAGGAGGCTCCCATCAGACACTGAATGTTCATGAATTTGTCCTACAATTTCCAGCTTCCAGAAAAATAAGAAATACATCTTGGTTCTTTCTCATTATTCAGATTTATGAATTTTGTTATTTATGAATTTTGTTTCAGATTTATGAATTTTTTTAGGAAGGTGAGAAATGCATAACTTTGATGGGATTTCTTAGGATGTCCTACTTGTGAGTTTTAACAGATTCCCAATCTTCACAGGACATAAGTGGACTAAGACACACTATAATATGCCCACCATCTACTTTTGGCTAATGTAATATAAGAAGCCTTACCATATGTAAACCATTCTCAGCATTTTTCTTCCTCTTCATTTCAAATGTGTTATGATTTGCATCTGGATGTCCCCCTAAAGCCTCATCTGGTCAAAGGTGGCTGAATCTAGAAGGTGTGATGCTGAGATTAGGGTAAGTGATTACTAAAGGACTACACATGCATGATTGGTGTAGAACCACCCTATTCCCGGTAGTCTGGATAAGATACAAGGGGCAGAAATAATCTTAAAGTCCCTTATTGATTTCCTACTATCTGTCTGCCATGAATCATTGCCCTTCTGCCAGATGATTATGGACTGAAACCTCTAAAATCTGTGAGCCAAATAAAGCTTGCCCCCTTTAACTTTGGGCGTCAGATATTTTGTCTAAGCAACAAGAGGAAAGTAACTACCACAATATGGATGAAGAAGAGTCCCATATAGTCATGGCTTTGAGCCCTGGGAGCAGCCTGATGTCAAAATGTTCCTGGGCCAACTCTTTGTGTTTTCTACCTGTACTTCTGATCCAGTTCTTGCTTAATTCTAGCTCTACTACTTCCATCTTATGTTGCATTGTTCCTAAACTCACTCAAACAGACTGACTGAAGATCTGATAAAACTTCAGTAAAGATAGGCAGTTCTGGGTCTCTTGTCACATGTTCTCCTATCAATCTGTCTGTAAAGACCAACAAGCACGTCTGGAGCTATTTTAAAGGTGCGTAATTCTGTGGGAAATGGCATGATTTTGTCTGACTTAATATTGTTTCTCATTGAGGGGGGGTGCTTGCTGTGAATTTATGGTATCTCCTCTATCACAGATTGCTTTTATACAATAGGATTTATTCACTGTACATCCTAAGAAACACAAACCCTTGAACCAAAGCCTTCTTGTCACTGTTTATGAATCACAGCAGTACTTCTAGATGTGGCATATATGGTTTCAATGATGCTATCAAACACTTTTTCCTTCCTAGTGGTGGAAAAGTGAGAAAAGGAAAACTTTGTCTCTTAGTTTGTTGGGATTCATTTACATATCCTACCTGTGAATCCTAAGTTTCATAGAATTTTTCGCTCACTTTCTAGACCAATGTGTATGACAAAGGCTTCCAATGTATCTAGCACATCTTATTCAAGTATCTGATAGCCATTATGCTGTCCATATAGTGTGCCAATAGAAGATTCTGTGGAAATAGAAAGTAGTCAAAACCCTCTTGTACTGTACTATAGCAGAAAGTGAAGTAAAGCATAAAGCTTAGTCAAGAAGATAGATGTATACTTTTGTCTATCTTGTATAAGATTACATAAGGTCATCATTTGTCTTAGTTATTTTTCTCATTGCTGAGACAAAATACCCAACAACCACAAGTGTCTTAGTAACTTTTCTCTCATTGCAAAATACTCAACACCCAAAGTTAAAGGAAAAGAGTTTTATTTAGCTCACCATTTGTACAGGTTTCAGTCCATAATTGGCTGACTCCAAGGCAGAGTGGCTTGGCAGAGGGGTATTGCAGAGGAGAAGTTGATGGCAAGCAGAAGACAGCAAAAGCAAGCAAGGAAGGGGAAGACAAGCCTCTTTTTGTTTCTTATATTGTATCCAGGCTACCAGGATTAGAACAGTACCGATTGGTAGACTGATCCAGCAATCACCCACCCTTAATCCTAACATTCTTAATCCTAGCATTGCATCATTAATCAATCACACACTCTAGATTCAGCCATCTCTGATAAAGCTCCACCCATGTCTACATGAAGTTTTGGCGGGACATCTAGACACAGACCATAACAAGTTAAAGGAGGAAAGGTTGAGCTCATAGTTTATAGAGATTTCATTCCATAGTTGTCTGGTTCCAAGGGAGTGTTCCATGGCAGAGGTTACCACCAAGGGAGAAACAGACCAAGGCAAGGAGGCAGCAATCAGCAAGCCTTCCTTTTCCTTTTTTCCCACCCAGGCTACAAGTTTTTTTGGTGGTGCCACCCACACCCAGGGTGGGGTTTCCATTATCCACACCCAGAACTATGCTAAACCAATTTACCAGATCAATGGTTGAATATAGTTGAGGCCATGTTGATTTGCTCTTGTACATATACTGTATTTACCATATAGTAAGAGGTGTTATTTAGTAGAGTTTGGCATAGTTAGTGTTCATTCTCTCTGATTCATCTGCTTCTTTTTGGGGGGATAGAGGCTTCAGTATGTTGCCCAGAATGATTTTGAACCCCTGGTCAAAACACTCTTGTCTCAGGCTCGTAAGTCGCTTGGACTAAAGGAGTATGTGACCACACTCCCATTTATCTGCATTTTACAGTCTGCAAGTGAGAAATTAAATATAAGATATCACAATTATTCTGTACATCTTTAAATTAAACATAAAAATAAAATATAAATAATAGGAAAATGGGAGATAGATTTTCTGCAAGTGGAAAGAAGTCCAAGAAATTGAGGAGAATGCAGAAAGAAGAGGGAAAATGATATAAAAGTAATTAAGATGTGTTATGTACATGTACAAACTTTCAACAATAAATCCAATCATTGTGTATGATAAACATGTACTAATAAAAATAAAGTTTTTAAAAATGTAAAGGAGTTAAATTTTCTATGCTATTTGTTTCTGGGTGTGATGTTGTTTTTCATTTATTATCTTGGCTGGGAATAAAGGGAGGCAAATTCAGAGATCTTTACATGAATTATAAAATCTGCCCATTCCAACAATACTTTCTTAAATTGGGAGGCAGCCACTGGATGGTTTTGTGCATCCAGTGTGATACTATGAACTGAACAGGGACAAGCAATCCATTTATTACCTGGCCCCCATGTGATTCCACTCCAGTCACCACAGCTAAGTGACACATTGAATGGCTATGACTATCAGAAGATACTCAGCCTTTGTGTTCAATAGTCCATTTAGAGTATGAGAATTCTCTCCTCAACATGTGGCATTGGTTACTAGATTGGGGAATAAGGTCACTATTGAATATACTTTGTTTTGCCAAATCTTTCTTCTTGATATTTCAGACTCACTTTTAATAACTGAGTTGTGAGTCTGAAAAGTGGTGCATATCTTGAAATTGATTCAAGTTCTATCATCCCAATGGCATCAAAGAGCTCAATTTTATAACAACATCTGTCCAGCTTGTAGAAGACTGCCACCATTGAATTTGCCAGTGTGACTAGGACCCTCACGAGTGCATTATTACTTCAGTAGTAGGCTGTTCCCTGGGCTCTGCTCTCAATAGTTTAACTGCTGAGCTATATTGGTTTACTTAGCATATTTTTCCCTAGCATTCCCAATTCTCTGAGCCTTTTAATCCCTTTTGACCTATTTTACATCTCTTTGATTTGGCATGGAATTGTGCACCTAAGGTCACACAACCCATCTTAATAAAATGATAGCACTGTTTCTGAAAGTCTGCCTCAGGGTTTCAAAATCTAGGAGAAGGATTTCACATCCACAGACTCTTTTCCAGTTTCCTAGATGACACTTACTCTCTCCGTTATATTCTGTGTCCTCAAGATTCAGTCTTGTGCTTGCTCCCCCGGTCCCTGCCTGCACGTGTACTCTCAGTCTGGTGGGGTAAGCACTTCCACAGCCAGAGTTGTGTCATTGGTATTTGTTTGGCACCAAGAGAGAAGTAGAAGGGGCAGATTCTTTTGCAAGATAGAAGCCTCTGCATCTTCTTCAAACAGTAAAGCAAATGTGTGGGTGGATTGAAGACAAAGCAAGACCGTTCTCCATCCCCAGAGAAATCTTAGCGTTCCAGGCTTTGAGTGCATTAACCCAGCCTCCTCCACCCCACACTCTGTGGCTTACTTTTTCCTAATTAGGATGTTGTGCTTGGCATAGCAGGCTTGCTGGGGCAGAGAATTCATCTTTATTCCTACTCTTATCATAAAGTCCTCAGCTTGAACTTTGCTATTAGACCCCAAGCTGCAGGAGAGAAGATCCAATTTATAAATTGCTCGGCTGGTATGCTCACTTTCCCATTTCACTCTAAATTGTTGACGTATTGTCCTGAATCTTTCTTTGTCATTTTCCAATGTATCAATGCTACTGAACAATAGCCATCTGATTCCACTGTCCTTCACACTGTGACTTCCTTAAATTAACGCATGGCTAGAACATTCCCTTCCAGTGTATCCCGTTCTAGTTCATCACTGGGGAGAGTTTTTATACTATCATCATGGAGCATGACAAGGTCAGCCAGCTCTGTACCCACCAAGGATTGGGTCCTCATTGCTAGCCAGTCAGCAGATGATAGACCTCCAGAATCCCTCTTTGGAGTCTGCCTCTATGATCATTCCAGCACTAACTCTGTTAGGCCAGATTCACCAGGAAATATTCAAGGAGAAAACTGCTCAGAAAGTTTATTAGGAAATAATCTGTGTACAACTAGGAAGAAAGGAATGATGCAATATTGGTCAGAAGGAGAAGCTTAACTTTAGTGAAGTAGCAACAAAAGTATCAACTGTTCCCATGGAAATCTCAGGAGCTGGGAAGGCACTTTGTGTGTGTCCCAGATTGAGACATCTTACCTAGGTCTTTGGGCCCCCCGGTGACTTGTAAGTAATAAGTGAACTTCCTCCTAAAAGAAGGCATCAACTTTGGTAGGAAGAAAGAAATTCCAGGGGAGAAGAAAATCCATGAGCTGGCAAGCAATTCTTCAGACAAATGAGCTATTAAAGATTCCATTCTCAAAGTGGGATACAGGGATTTTCTAAATTATTATTTTTCCCTTTGTAGATCAGAATTTATGAATTATTAGGAAATTAAATCTCTTGTTCTAAATTCCACAGCTTGAACACTATAGCAGTGGAATTTAAAAGCATGTTTTCTTTCCTGGATATTAGCATGCTTTACTTTTAAATGGTGAGATTCCTGACACTTACTAAGAATGAACGTTGTATGGCAAGATACTAGTTTTTTCAAAGCTCTAAAATCCTTGATAGTTTAAACCATTCTCTATGTCTGTGATACCCATGGGCCTACCTTGGGAGAGTTCTGCTGTAACAATCCAAACCGTTGAAGAATTTCACCAAGTGCTATTTGAACATCCATATTCCCTTCATCAGTTTACATGATATTTAATAGATAGTATTCACTTGTCTTTGCCTTTCTCCTAGAAAGCAGAGAATATGTTTCATGCATACTTATATGGCCAATGTCCGGCAAAATGGCTCAACTGTTTTTATGATTCTATAGCTAATTGGTGAATAAATTAATGGATGTATAATACCTCTTTTAAATTCTTGCATTTCATTTGTTTCGACCATCCTATATCAGTTTAAGACTATGACTCACAACTTTCAACTCGAAGTTCTAACAACCTGTAATCTCATAGCACTGAGAAAAATTACTTAAAATGTCTGATGTCTTGTTGACCCATGTATGGAATGGGGTCAACATACTTCATGATGTTAATCTCAGGTTAATAGGAGATAATGCCTCTGAGAATCCCCTGATATGTAAAGTTTATATAAATAAAATATTTGATTTCAATTACTAAAAATATTACACATTGAAAAGCAGGAATATTTCTAAAATTGTCTTTCATGTTCTTTGTGGCAATCATTTATCATTTTGTTTATTCCTGTGTTTTATTCCCCAATTATACATAGTACATGACGTAAGGGTTGACATTTGTCACATTTACATTCCCTTGCATTTCCCTGCAGATATATCCCACAGTGCTGTGTTCATAGAAAAGAGTCAGTAAATCTCCTGAGTATTTTGGTGCTATCTCAAATACTTTTCATGTGCAAAATCTATTTGAGGTTTTTACTTTTTACCTTTTTGTTAATATGCAAAATGTCATCATCTATATATTCTTTAAAACTATGCTTCATATGTTGTCTTTTCCATACATTAAATATTCTTACTCAGAGAGAGACAGAGAGAGACAGAGAGAGAGAGAGAGAGAGAGAGAGAGAATTGTGACATATTTTCCCCTAATAGATTTTGATTGATTAGACAATAGGAGAGAGGGAAGAAAGCCAGAAAAGCTTAAGATAAGAGATGGTGAGGTGGAAGTAAGAGTAATATTGACTGAGAAGGAACAGAGAGATTTTTCTTTGCCTTTTGAAATTGACTCAAATTTACTTTTGAAGTCATTTTGAGCAGAAAATAGATAACAAAGCCAGAGTTTTCTCAAGGCACCATCTACTTCTTTTATCCTTTGTGCTTTTCAAGGAAACACAAAAGATAGGTGGGACTGGTGAAACCTAAATTGCTTTCTTAAGTGGGAGGGTGAGCCTTGAAGAGGAGGTCCTGTACTCTGAATACTACCCAGTGACTTAAAGATTGAAGCTTCCTGAAGTGGAGCGAATTTCATCTTATGACACTTAAAAGTGCTGAAGAGGAAGCATTTCCGGAATTCACTGCCATAGCACATGAACTCATTCAATGTATATATGATCTAAGGTGCATGATGTAAACGTGAAGGAAAGATTTGTAGATTTATGTGTGTGTGCTTGTCTGTCTGTGTGTGAATGTGTATATGCGTGTAATTGCAGCAAAAAGTCTAGATTAAGAGAAATCTAGATTTGATGGCATCTGAGTTTGTCAAATGATTTCAAAAATGGACAGCAGTCCTCATTTTTTCCACCATTCTCATTTTCCTGAAACACATTTTTATTTGCAGGAAAATAGGATGAGTCACACCATGTAACTTGGAGGAAGAAGCATATCCCTAAGCAAGACATCCCCAGGACATATGCTGCTGAACCCTTCTTCCTAAAAATGTGGAGTTGCTTCCTTGGGATGTTTGTCATCATCATACTTGGAAATTTATTCTATGACTCCAGAACAACCCATCCAGAGCAGAACCTGGTAATACGGGTATCTTTCTAGAATTTATAAGAAATGATTCTTTATGATGTGGGATTGTAATATTCAATCATTCTTTTACCAAGCCATTCCCCCAAAGCATAGAGGGGCAAGAATGATGCAAATAGTGAGGAATGACCAACACATAGACTGGAGTAAGTGGCGCTCTTGCTGGTCCCAGTTGGTCTCATCCTAATCCCAGTCTGACATTAATTAATATAGTATTTTATTTGTATGTGATCATAAACCATAGCCAAGATATTTACTTTTTCTTCCAGATATACAGTAATAAAGGTTATAAACTAATGAATGTGAACAAAAAGTCCTGTAGGTAATAGACTTTTTTGAGAACAGATTGTCTAAAAATATATACACACACAAAATTTAAATTTTAAATTAAAGAGTTGTTGTACCTTTGTTCTGAAGAAAGTAAAAGAATGCCTGTCTTGTGTACACTGTCCAATTAAAGATACAACACATGCACAACAGAAATGACCTGAGAACTATTTAGTTATAGACAGGCAGTATAAATGCATAAAGGATCAAGGCCAGTGAGCTGATGAACCTCCACTATTCTAAAGCACTCATATACATATATATATTTGTAATATTCATTTATATACATACAGTATGCAGAAAAAATGTGAGTTGGATAACTTAGCCCTTAGGCTATCATTCTGCAATATTTGAAAAAGAAAATAGATACTAGGCCAAAAATGCCCATTGAAACAGAACCTGGGCAATAGTCACTGCAGCCTTCTGCTGCAGAAATTATAAAACCACACATTCTTCCCTTGGGTTAGGAAAAAAATAATTGCCATCAAGATTTGTCCACATTTTTAGTGCATTATTAGAGGGTGTCAAAGAAGACATAAAGCACATTGATATTCATATATAACATTCCAAAAAAAGCTTTAATTCCTGGAGGAGTGACCAGGTTAAGGTTTCTTAACATCTGAATCCTGTAGGAAACATGCATGCTTTTCAGTGTGTATGCATCTGCTGCCTGAATTGTGATGGAACTTTTGCCTCTGACTCTTTTTGCTACCGTAATTCAGTAATGCTTTGACTACACAATGATACTTTGGAATTAGTGTTGTTCTTATATTTTATTGAGATTGAGAAAGAAGCAGGGGACAGAAAGAGAAAGAGGGAAAAGGAGAGGTTTATGGAAACAAAAAGGCTGCACACGAAGTTTCAGTTACCCCAAATGCCAGCAGAAAATCATTAGAAATGACAAGAAATATATATTTATATTTATAAAATTTGTGGATGCTGATGAAATCTTTCTTTATTTCTCCTGGGCAATATCACTGTATTTCCACAAATGCTGCATTATATAGATTTTTCTCTCCTGTCTGATGAGTAGGTTTATGTACTACTTATCCTAACAGGAACAATTTAGAAAATAAACTTGCAGTTTGTAATGGGGGTTAGGGTTAGGGTTAATGTATTTTTGGTCCAAGGTTTTCTTTTATATCCTGTAGTAGTGACATCGGATCTGGTATAAGATGATGGATTTGCATATACTTCTGCCAGTCTCTATTCTGGTATCTCATTTTGAGTGCTGATATTCCTCATCTATAAGTCTCTAAGTCTGAGTTTCCTCATATACAAAATAAATGTAACAATAGTAGTTCCTTCACTGGATTGTTGGAGGAATCAAAGGATATATTGTAATTATAGAAAATAGTTTATTTAGTTAGCTTATGAATAGGGCAGCTAACTAGTGGAAGGGGCTGAGTTAGAGTGGGGTGACCAGCCATATTGATAAAAATACAGAATAAACAGTGAACTAGGGCTTTGACTAGGAATGAACATTCTTCAAGCAACATGGAATGCAGCCCTTTGCCCTTAAAGAGTGGCACAGCCATTTATGAACTCCAGAATTCTGAGGAATTGAAAATACAATGAACTTCCTTTAACATAAAATGCAGCCATCCCTGCCTTAGGATATTTGAGGCTATTGTAATGTTAAATAACTAGTTCTTTTTAAGATCCCAGTTTACTGTAAACACTATGTGAAAGAACTCACCCAGTGGTTCCACAGCCTGCTGTGCAAGAGCAAGGACTGGAGTTCGATCCCCAGTACTGGGAAAAAAAAGAAGAACTCACCTAAAGAACTTGAGTTCCAATTGGTCATTTTAAATCCACAGAGCCACCTGTGATATGTGGCCACTAAACAGTGAAGTGATTCTTATAGTCTGTTTATCTATAACTAGCTCTAGATCAGGGACCCATGTAGCCACCCCATTTGGGACCCCTCCTAGAAACCAAGAGCTATTGTCTTTCTCCTTATTTCTAATAATGCCTCTCTTAACCTCCTCCTTTGGTTTGCGACTTCATTCCTTAGCATTTGCAGAACCACCAGCCCAGTACACACAGTATCATAATCAAGTTAAAGTGCATAACACAGCACCTGGAATAGTTATAAACCCCATTAGTGTTAGTTATGTGGAATTGGTTAATCTCATTTGGAAATTGGCTTTAATTGAAACTGTATTTCAGTTTATAAAAGCACAACAAACCTTCTAAGGTACACACTTTGAGGGTACTAACTGGTGGTGTGTAGTAATGATACTGGTTTCTAAAGGAGAAATCTATATATCAACATAAACTGATCAATCAAGGCCTATACTCAGAAGTCTAACTTTCCTAAATGGTAGTCATCATCAGAAGTATGATGAATTTTTATTTATACCTCACTATAGAAAAGCTAAGCATCTCAAAAATGTTCACACAACCTTAAGAAATCTATATATCTGTGTACATAAGAGTATTGGTGAGTATGTATGTGCATATACAAACACACACATATACACAAAAGCATGTCTGAATGGCTTTGGTAAAGCAAGGTTGAAAAAATAAATGGTAGCTGTTTATTTCCTCATTACATGCTGATTTACATAAACCCTTTTTGGTGTGTTTTCTAACCCTCTTCCTCCCTAACTTCTCATGTTTCCCAACCTTTACCTCAATGGCATCCTTGATATAGACCTCAGTCCTACTAAATGATTTACTTGGGATCAAAGGATAGCTATGTCAGGTAGCATGTGAAGTTTATTAATTTCTTTTTATGAGTTTTTATTATCACTGAGTAACTTGTTTGCTTTAGTTTCTTTGCACTGTCTTCTTTATTCAGCTTAACTTAGTGCTTCAGAGCAAAAAGATCATGAAGCTTCTCAGGGGAAAATAACCTTGGTTTTATAATCAGACAAAATCGTATGTGCTTGTGTTCAGTTTCTCTTGATACACCCAGCACAGTAAGGCTAGAAAGTAATACTGCCTTAGTATTCCTGCTAATCAAGCAGTGACTCCACTTTCTTACAGTGCCTGGACATCTCGGTGTTTCACCTAACACCAAGATATACATGCCGCTTATTATCTACATTTAACAGCAACAAAGGACTGAAGGGGCATCAAATCATAAATCATAAACCAGTGACTTGCTGAAAGTGATTTTAAAAATGTCACTCTGTGGGCCAGGGATTTAGCTCAGTGGTTCCACCACATGCCTCACAAGCTCAAGATCCCACCCTGTAAGAGTCTTTCCTAAAGTTAGGTCGTTCACACAGAATATATTTTGACTGTATTTTGGAAATGAAGTGAAGTCCAACAGGTCTATGGAGTATCTACACTCATTGCTTATTATAGTTTTGTAGCCCACAAAGTGTTAAAACCAACTGATTTTAGACATGCAAGATTTTTGACACTAATACCATTCCCTCCATCATCTCATCTCGGGTCTGGAACAGAACAGCTCTACGGTTATAGCAAACTGCGACAGCTCAGCATTACAGCCAATTGTTGCAGCTCTGTGTTACAGCCAAGTGTTATAGCCAAATGTTATGGCTCTCTGAAGCTCTCTGGTGGTGAAGAAGTTGAGTGGCACTTGGAGAGATAGGAGGGATTCTTTATTACACTGGCAGACTCAGAGGAGCTCGTACTCTGAAGTCTTGAGTCCCAAGTAACAATACAAGCAGTTTTGATCTTCAGGGTAGAAATGTGGGCCCACCTACCAGGTGGAGCATGCTCATTGTGGCTAATGGGGGGAGTTAACGGAACACTTTTGAAACCTTAGGCACAAACATTCTGCAGCACAAACAGTTACATTGCCTGAACTATATCCTATGGCAAAAACATTGTGTGTGGGGGGGTGGGGGGTGGCAACAGAAAAGGGCCTGCCCTGTTGTGCATTATTTCTTTATCACTACAATTCTCAATAGAATGTACTTTCAGATTTCCTGTCCAGAAATAATATATTCACTTGAAAATCTTTCAGACTTTTTGTGACAGCTCCATAGTACTGCCTTAGTAGCACTGCACACCACATGGCAAGGTGTACATTTTCATTGACACCATGACAAAATGCTGACAAACTGAATAGCACAAATTATTTTCTGAGAATGTGTAGTTTTACTCATCTTCTGCTCAAGAGCACTTTTTATTCTAAATGTATTTATTTTGTATTAATACATATTTGCCATACATAATGATCACATTCATCATATGGAATTTGTACCTGTCCATAATATGCCTTAGTTCTTTTTTAAAATTCTCATTCCATTCTCCTTTTAATCTTTTCCCCCTTCCCAATTTACAAAAACTTTGTTTCTATTTTTTCCTTTCCATTCTTTTTTCTTAAATCCCTTTTCCCATCCTTCACTTTCACTTCCCCCTCCCTGTTCCCCTTCACATTTGAACAAGTTCTTCCTAGTTCCCAGTATCTATCCTCCATTTTGCTCTTTATCTTTTGAGTTTCTCACACAAGAGAAAAACTTGTGTGTCTGATTTCACTTAACATTTTGTGCTCATGGTGTTTCCATTTACTTAAAAACAACTGGTTTATCCTTCTTTAAAGCAGAGTAGTACTCCACATATATAAATATCACATTTTCTTTATCCATTCATCTGTTGATGGGCATATGGGCTGTTTCCAAGATTTAACTATTATAAAATGTGCTGCTATAAACATGGATGTGCATGTGTCACTAGAGTATGATGGTTTTAACTCTTTTGGAAAGATACCTAGAAGGGGAAAAGCTGGGTCAAATATAACCTCTAGTTTTAGTTTTTGAGCAATCACCATACTGATTTCCACAGTAATTGTACCAATTAACACTCCCACCAACAATGGAGAAGAGATCCTTTCCCCTCACAGCCTTACCAGCATTTGTTATTGGTTGATTTCTTGCTGGTAATCATCTCAAGACACTTTGATGGTTTAGAACTACCCTCCTTTTTCTGTCTTGGAAAAGGGCTTGCTACACAGAATCACCCTTTCCAATTGGGTTTAGGTAAGATTTAGAGATGCTCCCCTTGTTTATTTAGGAGCAGGCCATACACCAACTTTCCAGATTTCCGTTATTTATTTCATACATATTGGCTGAACTGTCTCCACTAATCAGCACAAAATGCTTCTTAACCAAACTTTGGTTAAGATTCATTCCTTGCCCACCTTCCTGAACTTTGAACAGTCAGTTCTCAGTAGTTCCTTAAAAGCTGCTCTGAAGCCAGGCTGCCCTCAGGGTAACACATTGTCTGATCTTCTGTTTTATCAGGTCACTGTTTCGAGTCACTTCCTAACATGGGGTTCTTTTTAGCCTAGTTTGCTCTTGACTGTAAAAGAAAGCCCTTTGTGCTCAACCCTGTCA
Source organism: Heterocephalus glaber (assembly GCF_000247695.1). Next base: position 5,869,823 of record NW_004624767.1, on the reverse strand, counting down.
AGGCCTGAAGAGTTTGTGATCAGAAAGACATGTTCTCCCTATTACAGGAACCACTTCCTTTATTGCATTGTTTCCTTTTGGTTCTGGGAAATAACCCTTTATAATAAATTCTCTCATCACTAACAACCAATTTGTTTTTTAATTTTGAGAGTGTTTTAGAGTTTTAGAATTCAGACATTGAAAATACTTCTTATGGGACAAAACTGGGCTGTTTTCTTTTTGTGGGCTCTAGAAGAGAAGCCATTTCTTTATTTTTTCTAATTTTTTGAAGCTTCTTGCTTCCCCTGGCTTATTTACCCTTTTGTATAACTTCAAAGTCAGAATGCTCCACCAAGTCTTTCTCACTGTATCATCTCTGAATCTTCTATCCTTCTGTCTGCCTTTTCAACTTTAAGGACTCTTATGATTACAATGGGTCTATATTTCAGAACAATCCTCTTGTTTGAAAGTCAGCTGATGATTAGCAATAATCTCATCTGGATCTTTCCTTGTCCCTTCACTAGGAAATGTAGCATTTGCACAGGTTCTGTGACAGAGCCCACAGTCACTTGTTGAAAAGCACCTGAATGGGGGAGTGAGGATGGAGAAAAATAAAGACAAAGAGATAGAGTCAGGAGGGCTCCCAGAGACCAAGCACCCAAGTTTATTTTTCTCCTCTCTTTTATACAGCAGGTGAGTTTGGTTGTTAATCATGACCCTTATCCAGAGACACCTGCTTCCTTGTTTTCTAGTTCTTTGGGAATTCCCCACCCTCATGGGCTTCCTTGTTTCTCGGGATTACAGAACGTTCATCACGTTCTAGG